>OU342743.1:296274188-296863883 GCA_910589775.1 Avena eriantha
ATTCTTGACTCATGAAGTCGTGTTGTATATACATCTGTTCTTTGGGTCCCATCGAGGACTGTTGTGTAATGGTATTACTTCGTATTCCACCCGCACGAAAGTGCCTGGTGGGCATCCTTGAATCGTTTCTATGAGGGTTTGGCAGAAAGCGCTAAAACATTCATAGGGCCGATTTGAGGGTGTTATAGAGTGGTATCAGAGCTCAGTAGTTGCGATACCCCACAAGTCTAGCCTCTAGGATAACCTAGCTAACGGCCGAGGTAGAGTGTCAAAACTATTTTGCAAAAATCGGTTGGATAGATCTGATTAGGTCTACTTTTACTCCTTACCCCTCTGCTGTTCTCCTCTTACCTCCGCGTGTTTTGATTCTACTCTCTTATATTTTCTTCGAGTCTAGGATTTCTCGTGGTTGGGTTTCCGTTGTACCTTCAGGGTTTCGCTTCCTCCTTTGGCAATAGTGTTTCTACCTCCGGACTTCATGTATCGGAGTGATCCTTTATCTGTGGTACCATTCTTTGTTCCTCGTTTGTGCCTTCTGGTGTTTTCCGACGCGACGACATCATCTATGTCAGATCTAATGAAGAGCCTGCATCATTCCTTTGTTCTTCGAACATCGCCTGTAAAGATCTTCAATATGAATTCCGAGAGATGGTTGCATAATTCTCCTATTCATGTGCAGAGTAATGGTTTGGGTGCGCGATGGACTGATCACCATCCGACTACTCTTATCATTCGCTTTTGTATATTGAATCGGTGGATCCAGCTATTTTACTCCGTCCACGGAAGCTAGAGGTGGTTTTAATTGTTGACACCTCTACCTTCGCCCTTTATTCCCGGAGTGTTCTCTTGACGATCACGGACAACGACACCTTGCTGGTGGAGTCGCCGATTTCAAGATGGATCATGAATCTTTGTTAGTGGTGTCGCGAGGACCTACATGAAGCATGAAGAATCTGATCGTCGATCTTCTTCCCGGTACCATGAGGCGGATCTCGAGGGCGAATTATTAGTGGTGTCGAATTGTGGCATCCCGCTAAAACCACTACTTGAAAATCGCGGGTGATTTTTGTGCATTGCATCATCATGACCACATGCTCATGTCATCATGCCACATTGCATTTGAGCATCGTCATCATCTTGCATGGTTTGTTTAAAAACTATTTTCGAAAAGCCTATTTTTGTTTTCTAAACGCCCCGTCTTTTATTCAAACCATAAAACCCCCAGTCTTATCCGGATCTTTTATTTGCCTAAAAACTTTTACAAAATCTTTTAAAAATAAAAATCTTTTAAATAAAAAGTTTTACCGGGGGAGGCCAAAAGCCTGGCAAGCCAACAGCCTACTACCCCGGCCCAGTTAAAAACCAGACCAAACCCTAAGCCACCTACCCCCTTCCCTCCCTCTCTCCCTACCTAACCCAGCCGCCACCCCAACCAGCTTCCACCCCGCCGCCACCTGGGCGCGGCCCCCCCACCACCAACTCCCGCCTACCGCCTGGGCGCGCAAACCCATGCCACCTGCCGTTTTTCCTGCCTAGCCGCCACCTACCCCGCGTCAGCCACTCCCCACACCACCTTCTCGCCACCCTCCCAACGACACACACACACTACACGGACAGCCCCACACCCTGGCTCGCTCTCCCACGCTCTCCGGCCCCACAACCGACAGCCCCAGTTCCCGCACCTGCCTCCCGCCCGTCCCCTAGCCCACCTGCCCCGTCGCGCACCTCCCCAGGCGCACCTCCTCTCTCTCCCCCGCAATCCCCGGCTCCACCCCGTCGTCGCCGCCGCCTTCCGCTTCCTCCGCGCGAGCCCCGCGACGTCGCCCGCCGGATCCTCGCCGGGCGCCCCCTCCTCCCCGCATCGTCCCCGCCACCGCAACGACGGCGAGGGCTCCCCGCATCACTGTCACGGATCGACCACCGCCAGACCTTCCCTTGCCGGCCCCTGCACGGTTTTCCCGAGCACGCCACTCTCTAGCCGCCCGACGTCGTCCCGGAGCTCCACCCCACCAGCGACGACGCGCCGTTCCCGGGCCCGGTCCAACCTCGCCCAGCACAACCTCGCCTCCCGTCGTCGCCCGCCTGCATCGCGGAGCCCCATCTCGCGAGCCACCGTCGGCTTCTGCTTCCACCGCCTCGCGGTACTGGCACGGTCCGACCCACGCCTCTGCCACAGCTCCGGTGCGAGCGCCACCCCTGGATGAGCGCCTCCTCAACACCAATCTAACCTCCAACATGTCTTCCTCGTGGCCGTCTCCTGCCGAGAGGACCAGGTCGACCCCAACGACAATGTTCTGTTGCGTGCCTCTGGCCCGTTCCATTCACGTACCTTGTTTTGTTCAGAGAGGTTGGCTATGCCGCTGTTTCCTCCTTGTTTGCTAGTTCGTTGCGTTGCCCTACACATGTGTCAAGAAGAACGAAGTGGGTATGTGGAGATTATCGTGTGCCCCGTCGATTGGTGTGCTTCGATCTCCTCACCGGTATGACACGATGTCGAAGATGTGACGAAGAACTGAAACCCCACGAGATCTCTATTCCCTTGTCTTGTCAAGATCTTCCGAAGATGTTTCGACCAAAGTCTGGAGCGACAAGTTCTCCTTCCTGGATCTGACGACCGAAATCGACCCCGTCGGACACCCCTCTGAGCCCCAAGATCTTCGGGCCTTGACGTATGACATCTATCCAGGACCCTTATATTTTATAATATATGACATTGTAACTTGTTGCATATTAATTGTTCATGTCGCATACATCTTGTGGATTTGGGGGCATTATGCCGATTCACCGCATAATTAAATATGGAGTCTATATGCGGGCTATTCTAGTCTTATTCCGGACTCCATTTAAATTTATGTAGCGAACCGATGGCCTGTTTCGCACCATATAATTATTTGTCAGGACCCCGGTTCCACTTAATATTGCCTAATTGCACCGCATCTGTGCCATGCCATGCATCATATCATAAGCATGCCGGATCTTCTGTCGTAGTATGAAATATTGCATCTGGTGTTTCTTCTAGTGTTTGCTTCTTCGTAGATTAGGACGATGAGTTGATGCGAGTATCGACAAGTTCTCCGGATATGATCCGTCGGCAGTGTTTTCCCAGGCGAGCATCTCTCCCCCTTCTACCTATTTTGCATTTATAGTCTATATTTCCTCCTGTTGATCTATTGGTATCTGTGTCGCGATGCTTTAGTTTACGTACACCAGTTATATCCCGTACAGCCTCTATATTGCCTTGGACACCTCCTATTACCTGTGTTTGGTAGATAGCTAGCCTTGCGAGTCATAGTTGCTTGCTCAGGTGCGATCTCGTGTTGTCAAGTACCACAGTTGTGGGAATGCTGGCAGATGTTTATGGTGGAGATGAGCATGACTTTAATTATAACTATGAAATTGTTGTGATAACTAATGAAAGAGGCACTGGTGGGCAATATATGCTATTTGATTTTGTATGCCCACTTGTGTCCCGTAGGACCCCGAGTACTTGATACCTGTTCCTTGATTTTTCGCACTATCCACATCCGGGAGGCCTTATGGACCCCCCCTGAGCTAGAGCTTGATTCATTTCTATTTCTTGGGGCCACAAACTAGTTTGGGGCTTTATTACTATCCTGTACTTATGCCATGCTTTACTGCTTTACTTACGATTGTGCGTGGAGCACCTGTACTGTTTAGGATCGTGACAAATTTTCGCTGTATCGACAAGCCCAGTCACACTTTTGGGTTCCCAGTCGTTTACAGCCGTCCACACAAACCCTGGGTCCGTCTCAGATCTGGCCAACTTCGTCGCGGGTAGTTTAGTGAGGTGGCCCCCTGAAATATTTATGAATCCTGTGATCGCTTTGTCGTGAATGCCTCGTTGGGTTTTGACTTGGTTTTGCCGAGGTTGATCGAGTGTGTTTTTCTATTTGTGCACCCCTGCAGGGTAAAACTTTCTGAAAGCCGTGTCCGCGGTTATGGACGACTTGGAGCACAGTATCTCGATCATAGACAAGCATAAATAAAGTAGTGCTATAAACTTGACTTAATATATGACTAGTAATCAGATTCAACTATAACAGAGTGGGTGTTAAAAATGCCAACAACTGGTGGATATGTGGTGATCTATGTCATACTATACCTGCCTAGTAAGTATTGCAACTCTAATGGAATGAAATAAAAGTACCAACAACAGCTGGGTTTTGGGATTCCTTAGGACAATTATATCTGACAAGTAAATGTTCCAACTACAACGGATTGTTAACTAAAACTTCCCACTACTTATGCTTCAGGATGACTCATGCAATCTATATCTGACTAGTAAGTGCTAAAACTATAATGGAATGAGTAAAACTGCCAACTGTGTGAGTTCCTTGGTCCGACTTCCTCGTTTGGTCTCGAGGGGGAAATACCAGGACGGGTATGTTTGGTGTTAGTATCAAGTTGGATCCGAATAAGTCTTTCTTACCCCTCTCTAATAGCCGACAGATGTATCGAGTCTCTATAGGTTGTTTAGTGCATGATGCGCTGCCGCTTCAGTCCACCATACCTATGTAGGCGAGAGCCGCCGAATTCTAGCCTCGCCGTGTACTGGCCTCAGTACTGATGCTCTTCTTTTTCCTTTGCCCTTTGTCGGCACCCCTTTTGTTTTAGCAGGTTTGAGATCGACGTCGTTAGCAGGGTTACCCTTCCGGCTTGGCCTGGGCAGGGTTATGGACGCCATTGGTTATTCTTCAGGGCTCTTAGCCCCATTTGCATCTTGTCCGTAGTCGGACGCTCTATCGTTTTCAAGGTGATTTGGATCTTTGTATTGTATATCTGTATTCTTGACTCATGAATCATGTTGTATATACATTTGTTCTGTGGGTCCCATCGAGGACTGTTGTGTAATGGTATTACTTCGTATTCCACCCACACGAAAGTGCCTGGTGGGCGTCCTTTAATCGTTTCTATGCGGGTTTGGCGAAAAGAGCTAAAACTTGCATAGGGACGATTCGCGGGTGTTACAGATCCATAAGTGGTTTGTGGAAAGAACACACATGCAGTGAACACTAGATGATTCATGTGTGGTTTGTGAAAATAACACACATGCAATGACTCTAGTGGGTCTATATGTGGTTCATCTCAGGAACACACATGCAATGACACTTGTTGATCCATGTGTGGTTTGTGGAAAAAACACACATGCAATGACTCTAGTGCTGATTTTAGTATAAGAACACACATGCAATGACTCTAGTGGGTCCATATGTGATCTGTGGAAAGAACACACATGCAATGACACTGGTTGATTCATGTGTGCTTTGTGGAAAGAACACACGTGCAATGACACCGGTTGATCAATGTGTGGTTTGCGGATAGAACACACATGCAATGACTCTAGTGGATCCATATGCGGTTTGTGGAAAAGAACACACATGCAATGACTCTAATGGATCCATATGTGGTTTGTGGAAAAGAACACACATGCAATTACCACTGGTTGATCCATGTGTGGTTTGTGGAAATAAAACACATGCAATGACAGTGGTGGATCCATGTGTTGTTTGTGAAAAGAACACACATGCAATGAGTCTACTGCTGGTTTTAGTATAAGAAAACACATGCAATGACTCTAGTGGGTCCACATGTGGTTTGTGAAAAGAACACACATTCAATGACCACTGGTTGATCCATATGTGGTTTTTAGAAAAGAACACACATGCAATGAACACTTGTGGATCCATAAGTGGTTTGTGGAAAGAACACACATGCAATGACTCTAATGCTGGTTTTAGTATAAGAACACATATGAATCCATATGTGGTTTGTGGAAAAGAACACACATGCAATGACCACAGGTTGATCCATGTGTGGTTTGTGGAAAGAACACACATGGAGTGAACACTGGTTTATCCATCTACGGTTTGTGAAAAGAACACACATGCAATGACTCTAGTGGGTCCATATGTGGTTCATGTCAGGAACACATATGCAATGACACTAGTTGATCCATGTGTGGTTTGTGGAAAGAACACACATGCAATGACCACTGGTTGATCCATATGTGGTTTGTGGAAAAGAACACACATGCAATGAACCCTGGTAGATCCATAAGTGGTTTGTAGAAAGAACACATATGCAATGACTCTAATCCTGGTTTTAGTATAAGAACACATATGGATCCATATGTGGTTTGTGGAAAAGGACACACATGCAATGACCACTAGTTGATCCATGTGTGGTTTGTGGAAAGAACACACATGAAGTGAACACTGGTTGATCCATGTGTGGTTTGTGAAAAGAACACACATGCAATGACTCTAGTAGGTCCATATGTGGTTCATGTCAGGAACACACATGCAATGCCACTGGTTGATCCATGTGTGGTTTGTGGAAAGAACACACATGCAATGACTCTAGTGCTGGTTTTAGTATAAGAACACACATGCAATGACTCTAGTGGGTCCATATGTAATTTGTGGAAAGAACACACATGCAATGACACTGGTTGATACATGTGTGCTTTGTGGAAAGAACACACGTGTAATGACACCGGTTGACCCATGTGTGGTTTGTGGATAGAACACACATGCAATGAGTTTAGTGGATATATATGTGGTTTGTGGAAAAGAACACACATGCAATGACTCTAATGGATCCATATGTGGTTTGTGGAAAAGAACACACATCCAATGACCACTGGTTGATCCATGTGTGGTTTGTGGAAAGAACACACATGCAATGACAGTGGTGGATCCATATGTGGTTTGTGAAAAGAACACACATGCAATGAGTCTAGTGCTTGTTTTAGCATAAGAAAACACATGCAATGACTCTAGTGGGTCCATATGTGGTTTGTGAAAAGAACACACATGCAATGACCACCGGTTGATCCATATGTGGTTTTTGGAAAATAACACACATGCAATGAACACTGGTGGATCCATAAGTGGTTTGTGGAAAGAACACACATGCAATGAACACTGGTGGATCCATAAGTGGTTTGTGGAAAGAACACACATGCAATGACTCTAATACTGGTGTTAGTATAAGAAGACATATGGATCCGTATGTGGTTTGTGGAAAAGAACACACGTGCAATGACCACTGGTTGATCCATGTGTGGTTTGTGGAAAGAACACACATGCAGTGAACAGTTGTTGATCCATGTGTGGTTTGTGAAAAGAACACACATGCAATGACTCTAGTGGGTCCATATGGGGTTCATGTCAGGAACACACATACAATGACACTTGTTGATCCATGTGTGGTTTGTGGAAAGAACACACATGCAATTACCACTGGTTGATCCATATGTAGTTTCTGGAAAAGAACACACACGCAATGAACACTAGTGGATCCATAAGTGGTTTGTAGAAACAACACATATGCAATGACTCTAATGCTGGTTTTAGTATAAGAACACATATGGATCCATATGTGGTTTGTGGAAAAGAACATACATACAATGACCACTGGTTGATCCATGTGTGGTTTGTGGAAAGAACAGACATGCAGTGAACACCGGTTGATCCATGTGTGGTTTGTGAAAAGAACACACATGCAATGACTCTAGTGGGTCCATATGTGGTTCATGTCAGGAACACACATGCATTGACACTAGTTGATCCATGCGTGTTTTGTGGAAAGAACACACATGCAATGACTCTAGTGCTGGTTTTAGTATAAGAACACACATGCAATGACTCTAGTGGGTCCATATGTGATTTGTGGAAAGAACACATATGCAATGAAACTGGTTGATCCATGTGTGCTTTCTGGAAAGAACACACGTGCAATGACACCGGATGATCGATGTGTGGTTTGTGGATAGAACACACATGTAATGACTCTAGTGGATCCATATGTGGTTTGAACACATATGCAATGACTCTAATGGATCCATATGTGGTTTGTGGAAAACAACACACATGCAATAACCATAGGTTGATCCATGTGTGGTTTGTGGAAATAACACACATGCAATGACAGTGGTGGATCCATGTGTGGTTTGTGAAAAGAACACACATGCAATGAGTCAAGTGCTGGTTTTACTATAAGAACACACATGCAATGACTCTATTGGGTCAACATGTGGTTTGTGAAAAGAACACACATGCAATGACCACTTGTTGATCCATATGTGGTTTGTGGAAAATAACACACATGCAATGACTTTATCGGGTCCACATGTGGTTTGTGCAAAGAACACACATGCAATGACTCTAGTGGGTCCATATGTGGTTCATGTCAGGAACACACATGCAATGACACTGGTTGATCCATGTGTCGTTTGTGGAAAGAACACACATGCAATGACTCTAGTGGGTCCATATGTGATTTGTGGAAAGAACACACATGCAATGACACTGGTTGATCCATGTGTGCTTTGTGGAAAGAACACACGTGCGATGACACCTGTTGACCCATGTGTGGTTTGTGGATAGAACACACATGCAATGACTCTAGTGGATATATATGTGGTTTGTGGAAAAGAACACACATGCAATGACTCTAATGGATCCATATGTGGTTTGTGGAAAAGAACACACATCCAATGACCACTGGTTGATCCATGTGTGGTTTGTGGAAAGAACACACATGCAATGACAGTGGTGGATCCATGTGTGGTTTGTGAAAAGAACACACATGCAATGTGTCTAGTGCTAGTTTTAGCATAAGAAAACACATGCAATGACTCTAGTGGGTCCACATGTGGTTTGTGAAAAGAACACACATGCAATGACCACCGGTTGATCCATATGTGGTTTTTGGAAATGAACACACATGCAATGAACACTGGTGGATCCATAAGTGGTTTGTGGAAAGAACACACATGCAATGACTCTAATACTGGTTTTAGTATAAGAAGACATATGGACCCATATGTGGTTTATGGAAAAGAACACACGTGCTATGACCACTGGTTGATCCATGTGTGGTTTGTGGAAAGAACACACATGCAGTGAACACTGGTTGATCCATGTGTGGTTTGTGAAAAGAACACACATGCAATGACTCTAGTGGGTCCATATGGGGTTCATGTCAGGAACACACATACAATGACACTTGTTGATCCATGTGTGGTTTGTGGAAAGAACACACATGCAATGACCACTTGTTGATCCATATGTGGTTTGTGGAAAAGAACACACATGCAATGAACACTGGTGGATCCATAAGTGGTTTGTAGAAACAACACATATGCAATGACTCTAATGCTGGTTTTAGTATAAGAACACATATGGATCCATATGTGGTTTGTGGAAAAGAACACACATGCAATGACCACTGGTTGATCCATGTGTGGTTTGTGGAAAGAATAGACATGCAGTGAACACCGGTTGATCCATGTGTGGTTTGTCAAAAGAACACACATGCAATGACTCTAGTGGGTCCCTATGTGGTTCATGTCAGGAACACACATGCATTGACACTAGTTGATCCATGCGTGTTGTGTGGAAAGAACACACATGCAATGACTCTAGTGCTGGTTTTAGTATAAGGACACACATGCAATGACTCTAGTGGGTCCATATGTGATTTGTGGAAAGAACACATATACAATGAAACTGGTTGATCCATGTGTGCTTTGTGGAAAGAACACACGTGCAATGACACCGGTTGATCAATGTGTGGTTTGTGGATAGAACACACATGCAATGACTCTAGTGGATCCATATGTGGTTTGAACACACATGCAATGACTCTAATGGATCCATATGTGTTTTGTGGAAAAGAACACACATGCAATGACCATAGGTTGATCCATGTGTGGTTTGTGGAAAGAACACACATGCAATGAAAGTGGTGGATCCATGTGTGGTTTGTGAAAAGAACACACATGCAATGAGTCTAGTGCTGGTTTTACTATAAGAACACACATGCAATGACTCTAGTGGGTCCACATGTGGTTTGTGAAAAATACACACATGCAATGACCACTGGTTGATCCGTATGTGGTTTTTGGAAAATAACACACATGCAATGACTCTATCAGGTCCACATGTGGTTTGTGCAAAGAACACACATGCAATGACTCTAGTGGGTCCATATGTGGTTCATGTCAGGAACACACATGCAATGACACTGGTTGATCCATGTGTGGTTTGTGGAAAGAACACACATGCAATGACTCTAGTGTTGGTTTTAGTATAAGAACACACATGCAATGAATCTAGTGGGTCCATATGTGATTTGTGGAAAGAACACACGTGCAATGACACTGGTTGATCCATGTGTGCTTTGTGGAAAGAACACATGTGCAATGACACCGGTTGATCCATGTGTGGTTTGTGGATAGAACACACATGCTACTCTAGTGGATCCATATGTGGTTTGTGGAAAAGAACACACATGCAATGACTCTAATGGATCCATATGTGGTTTGTGGAAAAGAACACACCTGCAATGACCACTGGTTGATCCATGTGTGGTTTGTGGAAAGAACACACATGCAATGACAGTGGTCGATCCATGTGTGGTTTGTGAAAAGAACACACATGCAATGAGTCTAGTGCTAGTTTTAGTATAAGAAAACACATGCAATGACTTTAGTGTGTCCACATGTGGTTTGTGAAAAGAACACACATGCAGTGACCACTTGTTGATCCATATGTGGTTTTTGGGAAAGAACACACATGCAATGAACACTGGTGGATCCATAAGTGGTTTATGGAAAGAACACAAATGCAATGAATCTAATGCTGGTTTGAGTATAAGAATACATATGGATCCATATGTGGTTTGTGGAAAATAACACACATGCAATGACCACTGGTTGATCCATGTGTGGTTTGTGGAAAGAACACACATGCAGTGAAGACTGGTTGATCCATGTGTGGTTTGTGTAAAGAACACACATGCAATGACTATAGTGGGTCCATGTCTGGTTCATGTCCGGAACACACATGCAATGACTAATGGATCCATATGTGGTTTGTGGAAAAGAACACACATGCAATGACCACTGGTTGATCCATGTGTTGTTTGTGGAAAGAACACACATGCAATGATAGTGGTGGATCCATGTGTGGTTTGTGAAAAGAACACACATGCAATGAGTCTAGTGCTGGTTTTAGTATAAGAACACACATGCAATGACTCTACTGTATAGATATGTGGTTTGTGGAAAAGAACACACATGCAATGACCACTGGTTGATCAATAAGTGGTTCGTGGAGAGAACACACATGCAGGGAACACTGGTTGATCCATGTGTGGTTTGTGAAAAGAACACACATGCAATGACTCTAGTGGGTCCATATGTGGTTCATGTCAGGAACACACATGCAATAACACTGGTTGATCCATGTGTGGTTTGTGGAAAGAACACACATGCAATGACTCTAGTGCTGGTTTTAGTATAAGAACACACATGCAATGACTCTAGTGGGTCCATATATGATTTGTGGAAAGAACACACATGCAATGACACTAGTTGATCCATGTGTGCTTTGTGGAAAGAACACACATGCAATGACACCGGTTGATCAATGTGTGGTTTGCGGATAGAACACACATGCAATGACTCTAGTGGATCCATATGTGGTTTGTGGAAAAGAACACACATGCAATGACTCTAATGGATCGATATGTGGTTTGTGGAAAAGAACACACATGCAATGACCACTGGTTGTGTTGGGGGGATACCCCCGGGTAGGGTCACGCCGGGGTATAAAGGCCGAGTTAGCCGAGGTTTGGAAAGGCCAAAGCAAATGCTGGCCGGGTCACCTCAAGGCAGGCCGAATCACGAAGTAACCCGGACCAGGGGGCGTCCGCCTAATTAAGTCTCAACCGACTTAAGCAGTAAGTCGGAAGTGCATGTTTTACTTATATGCAGGAACATGGGTGGCCAGATCAACTATGATCCGGGTCACGTCTAGCTTCTAGGAGAAGGAAGGAATCTCGCTAGTCAAAAGAAGCCCCGGTACGCACTACCTGAGCGAAGCAAGCAAGGACAGGACCACCGGGGCGTGGCCGACAAGGGTGACGATGCCCATGTCGGCTGACGCGGGCGCCGCAGGGGCTCACGTCGCCAAAGCCTGTGTGACGCGGGGGAAAAGCACCCCGGTCGGCTTACTACTTTGGGGGAAGAATATTCTTAGGAATATGCTTCCACGTATGCCCTAGGCAGAGACCGAGCTCCCTCTATAAAAGAGGAGCTAGGGTTTCAGTAGAAGGGGTTTGGGTTTTCTGTTACTCCGTTTTGGCTAGGGTTTCAGGTGTGGTCTGTGGGTGACAGTAAGAGAGCTCCTTCTTCCTCCTCTCGCCAATACAGCTCAAGGAGTACTTGTAATCTTGGAAACAGAGCAATACAAACAACTGTGTGGAGAATCACTTCATTATCCCTCCCTGGATTCCCCTAGAGTGTATTAGTCCCCACCTTTTTCCTATCCATGGCATCTGCCGTGACACCACCACGACAGTTGGCGCCCACCGTGGGGCTAGCGGCGCTAGCAGGGGTCAAGATCCGGACGAGAAACATCATCGGCACCGGCGAAGGCATCGTCTTCGGGCTCGTTCAGCACTTTGGAGCGCTGGACTTCGTCAGCGACAACGCTGGCTGCTTCAGCACGCACCCTCTTCCACGGAATGGCCTCTTCGTCAAGCTCGGCGCGCACAAGGTCTACCTCGCTGTTGACGTATCGTGTGTTCATCCGCGTCACGTCGTCGAGGCGGGGGAGCCACCTCGCACCGTGGTTCCCGGAACACGTATCGCTCGCTCCCAGGACCATGCGGAGGTGATGATGACTACGCCAGGTGCAGGCGCGAGCAAGGATCCGGCACCAGATCCGGAGGTAACGCCTAAGGCACCAAGGAAGGGTAGAGGTCCTCCGCTAGAGAGGCCGGAAAATGTGTTGAGGGAAGCGATGGATAGCTTGGCAAAACCTGTAGTAGCAGCAGTAGATCCGGCTCGAGCACAGGCCGAGCTGGAAGAAACTAGGCAAAAAATATTTGAGGGTGCAAAGAAAATAGTCGCGGCTCGGCAGTCGTTGAATATGACGCTGCGTGAGTACCCAAAGGCGAACAAAGTTGACGCTTTAAAAGTGAAAGGAAGAAATCTCATGAGCGAGATGAACAGAGAGGGTGATACCGGAATTGAGGAATCAGAAAACTGTTTGTCCGTGGGGCTGCCGAGGTACAGTAACCCGGCAAAGAACCTCAGAGCAGCGGATGCAGCGGCATCCAAGCTAGAGGGTCTGCCGGGTGAAGCCCGACAAAGACAACAAGATAGGGTTAATGAGCTGGTTCGGATTGCGAACAGGCAAAACGAGGAACTACTCAGAGCTAACCCGGAGAGAGCTGGAGCCTCCAAGATCATCCATTCGGCGGTGGGTAACCCGGAGAAATCCGCTGGCGCCGCATCGTCCCCTCATGGTGGTTCGAGGAGAGAGGAGGTAGTAACCTCGCCCAGACGGAATAGACAGATCGTCCCGTATGACCCAACGCGGGCAAGAAAAGGAAAAGAAGCACAGAAAAATGATGATCGACGGAGTGTGAGCCGAGGTGAAGCTGGCCGAGGTAACCATGACCAAGGCACTGCCGGTCAAGGGAACGTTGTCAATGGCAATGCCGGACAGCGAAACTCGGCTGGAGCAGGACAACCGCAGCAGCGGAATGTACCAAGGCAAGAGCAAAGTGCCGCCCGAGGTATGCAGCAGAAAGGTGCGTCACAAGAGCAAAACCGGTACAACGACGGTGATTCGGAGATGGCAAACGCGGGATACCCAAGGCCGGATTGTCATGTGATAGGATCAAGATTGGGAAGCAGGGATTTGATGCCGGATGATGCCAGGTTGAAACTGGATCGACTGTATAGATCGGAATAGATCAAATATCAAGGTCCACCGGGTCCAGCATGTTTTGGACCCCGGATCATGAAAGAGCCACCAGTACCCAACTTCCAGTTACCCAGGGGCACGAAGACGTATGATGGCAGCACCAAGCCGGAGGATTGGTTGATAAACTATGCTACGGCTGTGAAATTGCCACTGGTAACTTGAGATGGGCTGTACGATACGTACCTCAGATGTTGGAAGGGCCGGCAAGAGTATGGTTGAAGAATTTGCCACCCGGGAGCATCAACTACTGGATAGACTTTGAGGAAATGTTCATCAGCAATTTCTCGGGTACATATCAGAGGCCAAATAGGCCGCAGACCCTAGCTATGTGCAAGCAAAGACCTAACGAGACAGAGCGGGAGTTCTTGACCCGGTGGTGTACCGTGAGAAACTCATGTGAGGGCGTGATAGAATCACAGGCCATAGCATGGTTCGCACAAGGGTGCAGATATGCAAGTGAGCTGTGAATGAAGTTGCAAAGGAAAATGCCAACTATGTTGGCAGAAATGATCCGGATTGCAGATTCATATGCTTTGGGTGATCCGACTCAACCTAGGCTCGTGTCAAACGAGTCAAGCGATGAGTACTATCAGAGGGATGGAGCCGGATCATCCCGGAGGAATGAATACAGAGGAAAAAGGAGGGATGATAGACAAGATCATCGATACGGTTCGCACCAAGTTGCAGCTGTGAATCAAGATCAGCCCGGAGCAGGGGGCAGTCAACGCCAGAAAACTAGAGGGCAATGGACTCCGAGAAACGATGGCAAGAAAACTTGGACACCGGAGCAAAAGAAGAAGTGGCAAGAAAGGAAAGATCGTTCGAGGTATACGTATGAGTTGATGTTGGACCAGCCGTGTAAGTTTCACACGCCAAATACGAATAACCCAGCGGGTCATACGACGAGGCAATGTGAGTGGACGCGCAAGATTGAACAAGGTGGTTCGGGGAATGCTCAGGCACCCCGGAATGATCAGCCTCGGCAGGAGTTACCCCGATAGCAATTGCTCTCCGGAGCGAACACACAACAACTAATGTTGCCTCCCCCTCTGCCGAGGTATGATAACAATGAGAGAAGGGATGCAGTGCATCAAGTAGAAAATCAGCATCAGTCAGATCAGAGATACCCCCAGAAATGAGGGGAGAAATGAGTACAGAGAGCACCATCAGAGTTATTGTGTGTTCACCACTGAGGAAACTGATGGAAAGAGCTTGCAGCGTAGGCATATGGACGTGAATGCAGTGGTGCCAGCAGTGACGAGGTACATGCCTTGGTCCGATCAGGAAATCACCTAGAGCATCAGGGATCATCCCAAGCTTATGCCAAGCCCTGGTTCGTATGCGTTGGTGATGGATCCGACATTCATTGGACCTAGCATTAACGTAAGGTTCTCAAAGGTACTGATCGACAATGGCAGCAACATTAACATCATGTATGCGGACACAATGTGCAAGTTGGGCATCTCGGAGAACATGCTGCAGGCCACGAGGACAACTTTCCATGGCATTGTCCCCGGGATCTCTTGTGAGCCCATAGGTAATGTCCGGGTTGACGTCTTGTTCGGCACGAGGGATAACTGCCGAACCGAAAATTTGGAGTTCGAGGTGGTGAACTTAGAAAGTGCATACCACGTGTTGCTCGGAAGGCCAGCCCTGAACAAGTTCATGGCAAGCTGTCACGTTAGCTACTTGAAGATGAAGTTGCCCGGACCAAACGGGGTGATTACCATTACAGGGGATTTCCGACGTTCCATGGAGTGTGTGTCAGCCGGGTCAAACTTAGCCCAGTCACTTGTGATTGCGCAGGAAAAAAGGAAAATACAAGAGGTGGCGGCATTGGCTCAATCCGCGCAGCAGTATATGCCAGCGCTGAGTAACCCGCATGGAAGTGTCTCATTCCATGCCACGAAAGATACCAAGAAGGTTCCTCTTGATGACATGTTCCCAGAGCGCACCGTAACAATTGGTGTCGGGTTAAATGATAAATAGGATAGCGAGCTCGTCAGCTTCCTCCGTGAGAATCGGGACATTTTTGCTTGGTCCACACAGGACTTGCACGGTGTTCCGAGGGAGTTGGCCGAGCACTCTTTGAATGTGAGACCCAGAGCTAAGCCGGTGAAGCAACCTCTCCACCGCTTCGCCGAAGATAGGAGGAAAGTCATTGGGGATGAGATAGCTCGGTTGCTAGCTGTAGGATTTATCATGGAAGTTCTTTACCCAGATTGGCTGTCTAATCCGGTGCTGGTGGAAAAGAAGAAGGATGACCCCAACATGGCAGTGGTTTGGCGCATGTGTATTGATTACACGAACCTGAACAAGGCGTTCCAAAAGATCCATTTCCGCTGCCAAGAATAGATCAGGTCGTAGACTCAACTGCTGGATGTGAATTGTTGTCATTCATTGATGCATATTCTGGTTTCCACCAGATACCTCTGAATCCGGATGATCAAATAAAGACTGTGTTTATTACCCCGTATGGGGCTTATTGCTATCGCACCATGCCGTTTGGTTTACGTAATGCAGGGGCAACGTACCAAAGATGTATGCAAAAATGCTTGCACGACCAAATAGGTCAAAATGTATAGGTGTACGTGGATGATGTGGTTATCAAGACCAAGGAAAGCAAAACGCTCCTTGACGATATCAGGCAAACGTTTGCGAACCTAAGGAGGTTCCGGATGAAACTTAACCCGGAAAAATGCACCTTCGGTGTCCTGGCTGGAAAATTGCTTGGTTTTCTTGTTTCCAGCCGAGGTATCGATGTTAATCCAACCAAAATCCAGGCCATCGAACGAATGGAACTGCCGAAGTGTCTTAACGATGTCCAGAAGTTCAAAGGTTGCCTGGCCTCGTTAAGTCGGTTTGTATGTCGGTTGGGAGAGAAGGCATTGCCTCTTTACCAACTCATGAAAAAGTCAGATAAGTTCATTTGGACGCCGCAGGCTGATGAAGCTTTTACCCACCTGAAGAAGATGTTGGCCACGGCACCAATGCTAGCCTCACCACTATCAAAGGAGCCAATGTTGCTCTATATAGCCGCAACCAACCGAGTTGTAAGTGCAGTGATAATGGTGGAGCGCGACGAGGAAGGTAAGTCGGTGCAAAGGCCAGTATATTACTTGAGCGAGGTGTTGTCAGCCTCAAAACAAAACTATCCACACTATCAAAAGGTGGCATATGGCGTGTACATGGCCGCCAAGAAGCTGAAGCACTACTTTGAGGAGCATCCTATCTGGGTCATATGTGAGGCCCCCACATCCGCGATAATCAGTAACAAGGATGCGAGTGGCGGAATTGCAAAATGGGCAATTGAGATAGCTCCTTATGCGCCGCAGTATGACAGAAGAGAGGCTATTAAATCTCAAGCTGTGGCGGACTTTTTCGTGGATTAGGCCGAGGTGCAATTTGAACCGCCACTTCTAGATCCAAACTATTAGCGAATGCACTTTGACGGATCAAAACCAAAACCGGGCTAGGTGCCCGAGTTGTACTCACGTCGCCAAAGAAGGACCAGTTGAAATATGTGGTGCAGATCCATTTAGCCGCATCAAACAATGTCGCTGAGTATGAAGCACTTGTGCACGGGCTCAAGGTGGCAAAAGAGATTGGGATACGTCGGATTATATGCTTTGGCGACTCGGATTTGGTGGTGCAACAATTGTCGGGAGTGTGGGACGCCCTTGATCCAAACATGGCACTGTACAGATTTCATGTGCAGATGATGTCTAGTTACTTTGAGGGATGTGAATTTCACCATGTACCCCGGGTGGAAAATGAGGCTGCCGACATGCTGTCGAAGCTCGGCTCAACCCGACAAGCAATTCCACCGGGTGTAGCATTAGAGCACCTCAGGAAACCATCCATCAGGCCTTCCCCAGAAACCGACTCGATCTATGTCCCGGAGGACACGGAATCCGGAGCTGAGCCCATGGACATTGACATGGGAAGTGGTGCGCGAAACCCGGGGACTGCCTCGGCAAACCCGGGGACTGCTTCACTGAACCCGGGGACTGCTCCGCAAGACCCGGGGACTGCACAGCGTGATCCGGTTGAAGTTATGCCGGTGGATCAGATGGAAATTGATGAGGATGTGTTCCCTATGCGAGCAATACCAGCTTGGGCACTACCTATATTTCAGTTCCTGAAAGATGGGACGTTACCCACTGAGGAAGTGTTGTCCAGGAAAACACAGAGGAGGGCAAAGGCTTACACGATCATCAATTCTGAACTATACAAAAGGAGTGTGACCAATGTCCTCCAGCGATGTGTTGACCCGGAAGAAGGGCTTGACATCCTCCGAGATATACATCAGGGGGAATGCGGGCATCATGCCTCATCCCAAGCCTTGGTAGCAAAAGCTTTCCGGCACAGATTTTACTAGCCAAATGCCTTAGAGCAAGCAGAAGATCTGGTGAGAAAATGTATTGGTTGTCAGAGGTACGCTACCAAGACACATATGCCAATGTCGGAACTCAAGACCATACCAATTACTTGGCCATTTGCCATATGGTGCTTGGATATGGTTGGCCCGTTCAAACCAGCAAGGGGAAATATGACTCACATTCTGGTAATGGTGGACAAATTTACGAAGTGGATTGAGGTAAAGCCTATAAGAAAATGTGATGGAGCTACGGCCGTAACGTTTCTCAAAGATATCATCTTGAGGTACGGTTATCCTCAGAGTATCATAACGGATAATGGCACAAATTTTGTGGAAGGAGCATTTGCGCGTTTCTGCCGGGATAAGAAGATCCGGCTGGACGTAGCCTCGGTAGCCCACCCCGCATCGAACGGACAAGTGGAAAGATCAAACGGATTAGTATTATCCGGGATAAAACCCCGGCTCATTGAGCCGCTGCAAAGATCAGCGGGGTGCTGGATAGAAGAACTACCAGCGGTACTGTGGAGTTTAAGAACCACTCTGAATCGATCAACAAGCTATACACCTTTTTTCTAGCATATGGGGCAGAAGCTGTATTACCAGCCGACATAGAGCATGATTCGCCCAGGGTCACCCAATACACAGAAGCCGAAGTGCAAGAAGCCCGGCAAAATGATGTTGATCTGCTGGAAGAAGCGAGAGAACTGGCACTGTCCAGATCCGCCATATATCAGCAAAATCTCCGACGCTATCATAGCCAGAAAGTGTGCCCCCGAGTCTTTTGGGAAGGCGATCTGGTGCTCCAGTTAGTACAACGTACTACTGGCATGCATAAACTGTCCCCCCCATGGGAAGGGTCGTTCATCGTGAGCAAGGCATTGCGCAATGATTCTTATTATCTTATAGATGCAAAGCCATAGGAAAAGAACAAGGCGGACAGGTCTGGAGAGGAATCTAAGCGACCATGGAATATAGCTCTACTTCGTCCTTTCTACACTTAGCTAAGAAGTGTATGTATCCGAGTTTTCTCATGTGTCGGCATGTATGTCGGCAATGAGCTTATCAATAAAATGTGGCACCTCGAGCAGTAACTCGGGGACTGCCTTAATAATGTTTGTTGTTTTTTGCACGTCAGCTGGAATACGTTATTCTACTTAACTCGGATTAGTAATGTGTGAGCACCAAGAACACAACTCTTCGACTTGCTGCTGTCCAACAAGAATTGGCTTCATGGCAAGCAAGAGAACAAGTTTGGAATTGCGTAGCACATGAAAAACGACTAAGGAAAAGAATTTATTCGAGCCAACGTTTGTTTTTCGGACTAACCCTGTATTTATTTTCAAGTTATTATGCAGTTTTATTGGTGAGCTAAGTCTAAAAGTTTCCCAGTATTGTTAAGACAATTTTTGAAACTCGGATTCGTAAGTCGTAAAACCGAATCAAGGTAGACGCGAACCGAGCCAAGAGATTGAACGAACAAGAAAAAGAAACTCGGGGACTACGCCCAAGTTAATCCGGCATAAGAACTTAGTAGCAAAATATCACATGTTTCTGGAATACAACTCCACCTGGCATACCGGGGATCTGATAAATTTTTAAGTGTTTTCGCTCAAGGAGCAGCAGGAGGAGGAAGTTCGGCATCATCCTCGCTGCCTTCAATATCAGAGGCATCATCTTCTTCTTCATCGTCCGAGCCATCTTCACCGTGCTCAACCTCTTCGTCCCCAGCGGCTTCCAGGAAGCTCAGCCCTTCAACCCATTCATGAATGGGAGCGTATCCAATGAGGCTATGGGCGCAAGCCTGGCGCCAAGCTACCCACTCCGGGTCATTGGTCCATCTGGATCCGGTGCACAGACGTGTCAGGAGGTTGAGATCGATCTTCTCATACCACGTGAGTATGTGGTGAAGGATGGTATCAGCTGCGGCATGTCCGGCGGACTCTCTCCAAAGGTCAAGCTGAGTCTCGGTTTCCATTAACTTCCCAATGAGAAGTGCGGTGGTCTCCAGGGCTTCTTCGCCGGGCCAGAACGTGTTGAAGATGCGAGCTGCAGCGCCGAGGATGTCCTTGCCATAATTTTTGATGAGCTCCACGCGAGACGACAAGCTGACCAACAGGTCCTCCAGGTCATAAGGAATCCCTTCACCATCAGAAGTGGCCGGAGTACCCCTTTGTCGGCGAAAGTTGGCAACTGCTGCGCTCGCAATAGGAGTGCCCTCTGGAAATTTGCTTGGAAACGAGGCAAAGCAGCAAGGTCAAGAAAAGACATATGAAGTAACCCGGAGAAGTAGGTCGGAAAAGGGAAAAGAACTTACGTGATATACGGCTGAGAATCCGGGTCAGCTCCTTGGTGCAGTCATCACGTCTCTTCCAAAGCTTCTCAAGCTCAGCGTTCGCCGACCCAAGCTGGATGCCGGACTCCTTGAGAAGATCCTGGTCCTTGGCGATCTGGAGGTTGAGGCGTTCGCGCTCTTCTGTGTAATTCTGGCCAGCCTTTTGAAGTTCGGATTGGTGCTGGGCCTTCATCTTCTCCATCTCAGCCTTGAGCCTGGCAATCTCATCATCCTTGGTCCGGAGGAGGGCGAGCTCGTCATCTTTCTTCTTAAGCTCGGTTTGGTGTTGCCCTGCTTGTTATAGAAAATGCAGCATCATATCAGGCACGGGCACGCTATCTTCAAGCGATGCTGAAATAGTATGTTGGCCTGGCAGAGCCGAGGTATGAATGTTTGCCGAGCCAAGGAGAAAAGGAAGTGGAAAGCACGACAAGGTTGGACAGAATTGACTTACCCTTGATCTGCTCCAGATTTTTTCGCATAATGATGTTCTCAGCTTCCACCCCAGCTGCGGAAACCAAGTGATGATATTGTTCGACAAAGGAAGACGAAGAAAAATGAAGAAGCGCTAAGGAAGAAGTTGACCCCTCTTCTCGTATTCCGCGATAAGTGCAGCCTGCTTTGCGCGTAGCATCTTGTGGGTATCCAACAAGCATTGGAATTCAGCACTCCGGCGATTGGTGGTCACCTGAAAGGGATACAGAAACACAAGTTAGCTCGATGCATCTTTGAAGTGTACTAAAATCCGGGCCAAGTGGAACTTAACCCGGCTCTAGGTGTGTGCATATTCGAAGTGTACTAAAATCCGGGCCAAGTGGAACTTAACCCGGCTCTAGGTGTGTGCATATTCGAAGTGTACTAAAATTAGGACCAAGCGGAACTTAACCCGGCTCTAGGTGTGTGCATATTAGAAGTGTACTAAAATCCGGGCCAAGTGGAACTTAACCCGGCTCTAGGTGTATGCATATTCGAAGTGTACTAAAATCCGGGCCAAGTGGAACTTAACCCGGCTCTAGGTGTGTGCAGATTCGAGGTGTATTAAAATCTGGGCCAAGTGGAACTTAACCCGGCTCTAGGTGTGTGCATATTCGTAGTTATCATGGAGCTACGTTAGTTTTCTAAATAGCATCGGCCGAGTAACAAGTTACTCCCCCGGATGCTCGGGGACTAATGGTTATTATCTACAGCATGTAAAGGGGAAGCAACGTACCTCCATCATCCGCCCGGCAAGGTTAATTGCCTTTGCGGCTGTGTTCGTCTGAGCGGAAAACTCGGCAGGGCCGAACTTCTCTAGGAGATCAGTGTCTTGAACCACCTCTGCCTTATTCCAATTCATGACAAATTCAATTAAGCTCGGAGGGTACCGTTCACCGCTGGACATATGGGGAGCCACCAAGCCCTTCGCATGCGCTTCTTTCCTTTCGATCAAGGCAAGGGATGGGCTGGTGTGCAGAACCATCTGTTGTGCATTAGTTGGCTCGGCAGGGGCGTCCTTCGCTGCTGGTGCTTTCTTGGGAAACATTGACGCGAGGGTACGCTGCCCAGCTTCGACGGATGGTGGCTTGGTAGTGTCCAGAGCCTTCTTGCCCTTGGCTTGCTGGGAAGAGGAAGTCGTCACAACGGATTTCCCCTTAGGAGCTGCCGGGGTAGTTCCTCACCGAAATTGAGAAGACTCGGACGAGGCAGAGGAGCTAGGCGTTGGTGCTCTCGGTGCTGGACTTGGTGCTGCTGCTGATGTTTTTGCAGCCGGAGTTGGTGCTGATGCCGGAGTTGGTGTTGGTGCTGATCTGGTTGTTGGTACTGGTGCTGGAGCCGAGGTAGCTTCAGTGGATGCTGGTTGCGGTGATGCCGAAGTGGTGGATGCCGTCGCCTTGGCCGGGCCGGTCACCCCCGCTCCAAGGTTACCCTCCTCTTGCCGAGGTGGAACAGAACCTGGAGCGGCCGTAGAACCCTCTGGAATAGGGCTCAGCGGAGAGGTGAAGAGATGCTAGATCCACTTTGAGGGACCTCCATCGGAGCCCTACAAAATCAAATAATGTCAGAAGAAAAAATACAACAATGTAAGGAAGAGCAAGTTACAGAAGGAAGAATGACTTACGCATCCGAGGTTTGGGCCTCCTTGGGTTTCCGAGCCCTTCGTGCTGGGGCCTTGCCTGCTGGCTTGGAGGCAGTCTTGTCCCCAGACTTCTTTCGCCTTTTAGCAGGCTGAGAAGGTCCGGAGGAAGAACTTGGAGCAGCCCCGCGCTTCTTCTTCGATGCCACCAGAACAGGTTCGCCCGTAGCGAGGAGAGGATCCTCGTGGATGTGACCACCGGGGTGAGCTGATGGCGGAAAAGCAAAAGAAAGGGGGACATCCTCAACAGGTTCAATCACCTCGACATTCGAGTCATCTTCATCATCGGGCCAATCTCTAATAGAAGAGGATTTACCCGTGGGTCGTTTTGTGGCATCGGTTATCGGGAGGAACATCTCCTGGTCCGGCTCTTCCTCATCCGGTTGATCCACCGGTTGATCCATATGTGGTTTTTGGAAAAGAACACACATGCAATGAACACTGGTGGATCCATAAGTGGTTTGTAGAAAGAACACACATGCAATGACTCTAATGCTGGTTTTAGTATAAGAAGACATATGGATCCATATGTGGTTTGTGGAAAAGAACACACATGCAATGACCACTGGTTGATCCATGTGTGGTTTGTGGAAAGAACACACATGCAGTGAACACTGGTTGATCCATGTGTGGTTCGAGAAAAGAACACACATTCAATGACTCTAGTGGGTCCATATGGGGTTCATGTCAGGAACACACATACAATGACACTGGTTGATCCATGTGTGGTCTGTGGAAGGAACACACATGCAATGACCACTGGTTGATCCATATGTGGTTTGTGGAAAAGAACACACATGCAATGAACACTAGTGGATCCATAAGTTGTTTGTAAAAACAACACATATGCAATGACTCTAATCCTGCTTTTAGTATAAGAACACATATGGATCCATATGTGGTTTGTGGAAAAGAACACACATGCAATGACCACTGGTTGATCCATGTGTGGTTTGTGGAAAGAACACACATGCAGTGAACACTGGTTGATCCATGTGTGGTTTGTGAAAAGAACACACATGCAATGACTCTAGTGGGTCCATGTGTGGTTCATGTCAAGAACACACATGCAATGACACTAGTTGATCCATGTGTGTTTTGTGGAAAGAACACACATGCAATGACTCTAGTGCTGGTTTTAGTATAAGAACACACAGGCAATGACTCTAGTGGGTCCATATGTGATTTCTGGAAAGAACACATATGCAATGAAACTGGTTGATCCATGTGTGCTTTGTGGAAAGAACACACGTGCAATGACACCGGTTGATCAATGTGTGGTTTGTGGATAGAACACACATGCAATGACTCTAGTGGATCCATATGTGGTTTGAACACACATGCAATGACTCTAATGGATCCATATGTGGTTTGTGGAAAGAACCCCACATGCAATGACTCTAATGGATCCATATGTGGTTTGTGGAAAAGAGCACACATGCAATGACCATAGGTTGATCCATGTGTGGTTTGTGGAAAGAACACACATGCAATGACAGTGGTGGATCCATGTGTGGTTTGTGAAAAGAACACACATGCAATGAGTCTAGTGTTGGTTTTACTATAAGAACACACATGCAATGACTCTAGTGGGTCCACATGTGGTTTGTGAAAAGAACACACATGCAATGACCACTAGTTGATCCATATGTGGTTTGTGGAAAATAACACACATGCAATGACTCTAGCGGGTCCACATGTGGTTTGTGTAGAGAACACACATGCAATGACTCTAGTGGGTCCATATGTGGTTCATGCCAGGAACACACATGCAATGACACCGGTTGATCCATGTGTGGTTTGTGGAAACAATGCACATGCAATGACTCTAGTGCTGGTTTTAGTATAAGAACACACATGCAATGACTCTAGTGGGTCCATATGTGATTTGTGGAAAGAACGCACATGCAATGACACTGGTTGATCCATGTGTGCTTTGTAGAAAGAACACACGTGCAATGACACCGGTTGATCCATGTGTGGTTTGTGGATAGAACACACATGCAATGACTCTAGTGGATCCATATGTGGTTTGTGGAAAAGAACACACATGCAATGACTCTAATGGATCCATATGTGCTTTGTGGAAAAGAACACACATGCAATGACTACTGGTTGATCCATGTGTGGTTTTTGGAAAAGAACACACATGCAATGAACACTGGTGGATCCATCAGTGCTTTGTGGAAAGAACACAAATGCAATGACTCTAATGCTGGTTTTAGTATAAGAACACATATGGATCCATATGTGGTTTGTGGAAAATAACACACATGCAATGACCACTGGTTGATCCATTTGTGTTTTGTGGAAAGAACACACATGAAGTGAACACTGGTTGATCCATGTGTGGATTTTGGAAAATAACATACATGCAATAAACATTGGTGGATTAATAAGTGGTTTGTAGAAAGAACACATATGCAATGAATCAAATGCTGGTTTTAGTATAAGAACACATATGGATCCATATGTGGTTTGTGGAAAAGAACACACATGCAATGAACACTAGTTGATCCACGTGTGGTTTGTGGAAAAACACACATGCAGTGAACACTGGTTGATCCATGTGTGGTTTGTGAAAAGAATACACATGCAATCACTCTAGTGGGTCCATATGTGGTTCATGTCAGGAACACACATGCAATGACATGGGTTGATCCATCTGTGGTTTTTGGAAAGAACACACATGAAATGACTCTAGTGTTGGTTTTAGTATAAGAACACACATGCAATGACTCTAGTGGGTCCATATGTGATTTGTGGAAAGAACACACATGCAATGACACTGGTTGATCCATGTGTGCTTTGTGGAAATAACACACGCACAATGACACCGGTTGATCCATTTGTGGTTTGTGGATAGAACACACATGCAATTACTCTAGTGGATCGATATGTGGTTTGAACACACATGCAGTGACTCTAATGGATCCATATGTGGTTTGTGGAAAAGAACACACATGCAATGACCATTGGTTGATCCATGTGTGGTTTGTGGAAAGAACACACATGCAATGACAGTGGTGGATCCATGTGTGGTTTGTGAAAAGAACACACATGTAACGAGTCTAGTGCTGGTTTTAGTATAAGAACACACATGCAATGACTCTAGTGTGTCCATATGTGATTTGTGGAAAGAACACACATGCAATGACACTGGTTGATCCATGTGTGCTTTGTGGAAAGAACACACGCGCAATGACACCGGTTGATCCATTTGTGGTTTGTGGATAGAACACACATGCAATGACTCTAGTGGATCCATATGTGGTTTGAACACACATGCAGTGACTCTAATGGATCCATATGTGGTTTGTGGAAAAGAACACACATGCAATGACCACTGGTTGATCCATGTGTGGTTTCTGGAAAGAACATACATGCAATGACTGTGGTGGATCCATGTGTGGTTTGTGAAAAGAACACACATGCAACGAGTCTAGTGCTGGTTTTAGTATAAGAACACACATGAAATGACTCTAGTGGGTCCACATGTGGTTTGTGAAAAGAACACACATGCAATGACCACTGGTTGATCCATATGTGGTTTGTGGAAAAGAACACACATGCAATGACTCTAGTGGGTCCACATGTGGTTTGTGAAAAGAACACAACAGCAATGACCACTAGTTGATCCATACATGGTTTGTGGAAAAGAACACACATGCAATGAACACTGGTGGATCCATAAGTGGTTTGTGGAAAGAACACACATGCAATGACTCTAATGATGGTTTTAGTATAAGACCACATATGGATCCATATGTGGTTTGTGGAAAAAACACACATGCAATGACCACTTGTTGATCCATAAGTGGCTTCTGAAAAGAACACACATGCAGTGAACACTGGTTGATCCATGTGTGGTTTGTGAAAAGAACACACATGCAATGGCTCTAGTCGGTCCATATGTTGTTCATGTCAGGAACACACATGCAATGACAATGGTTGATCCATGTGTGGTTTGTGGAAAGAACACACATGCAATGACCACTGGTTGATCCATATGTGGTTTGTGGAAAAGAACGCACATGCAATGAACATTGGTTGATCCATAAGTGGTTTGCACAAAGAACACACATGCAATGACTCTAATGCTGGTTTTAGTATAAGAACACACATGGGATCAATCTAATGGGTTCATATGTGATTTGTGGAAAGAACACACATGCAATGACACTGGTTGATCCATGTGTGGTTTGTGGAAAGAACACACATGAATGCCTCTTGTGCTGGTTTTAGTATAAGAACACACATGCAATGACTCTAGTGGGTCCGCATGTGGTTTGCAAAAAGAACACACATGCAATGACACTGGTTGATCCATGTGTGGTTTGTGGAAAGAACACACATGTAATGAACACTGGTGGATCCATAAGTGGTTTGTGGAAAGAACACACATGCAATGAATCTAATGTTGGTTTTAGTATAAGAACACATATGGATCCATATGTGGTTTGTGGAAAAGAACACACATGCAATGACCATTGGTTGATCCATGTGTGGTTTGTGGAAAGAACACACATCTAGTGAACACTGGTTGATCCATGTGTGGTTAGTGAAAAGAGCACACATGCAATGACTCTAGTGGGTCCATATGTGGTTCATGTAAGGAACACACATGCAATGAAGCTAGTTGATCCATGTGTGGTTTGTGGAAAGAACACACATGCAATGACTCTAGTGGGTCCATATGTGGTTCATGTCAGGAACACACAAGCAATGACACTGGTTGATCCATGTGTGGTTTGTGGAAAGAACACACATGAATGACTCTATTGCTGATTTTAGTATAAGAACACACATGCAATGACTCTAGTGGGTCCATATGTGATTTGTGGAAAGAACACACATGCAATGACACTGGTTAATCCATGTGTGGTTTGTGGAAAGAACACACATGAATGACTCTAGTGCTGGTTTTAGTATAAGAACACACATGCAATGACTCTAGTGGGTCCACATGTGGTTTGTGAAAAGAACACACACACAATGACCACTGGTTGATCCATATGTGGTTTGTGGAAAAGAACACACATGCAATGAACTCTAGTGGATCTATCTTGGCATAATTTGATGTATGCCACGATGCATTTCGTTGTAAAAGACACCCACTTTCCATTTTTATACTACTCAGCTTTGCCCTTGGTTTTTTTATACTACCCAGTTTTGCCCCCCTCTCTCTTGCGTAGAAGCCCAAACTTGTGCCCACTCTGTCTGCTACGCCCTGATTGGTTGTCACAGTTGTCACGCAGATCGTGCGTACCAACCGTTGATCCTGTGTGATCCAACGAGGCTTGTTCCACACATCATGCCCTTCATAGGACAGCGCGAGACAGCACAGACGTCTCCCTCAACGAGACTTCTACAAGAAGGTACACGATGCCGTCCATGGAAAAAGTCCTCGAGTGGTCATGTCATGTTTAATCTAGTCTACAAATGCTACAAGTCTACTGCACGGCAACTGGTCATCCACGGACCACCGGCTATACCATTTTTACTACGCAGCGCGCCTGCACTTTCACTTCCGATAGGCCCCCACCACACGAACCTTCCACGCCGCAACCACAGCCAGAAGAGCTGCCAATCGGGGCCCTCGAGGAGGCCTAAACATCCCCGCATTAAAAACCCGGCCTATCAGGTTCTCTATTCGCACTCATCCTCTACTCTCTCTTCCCTATCCAGCAAAACCCCACAATCTTGAACGTACTTGCACGAACCTTCTCCATGAAACCAGTGCATGGGGGTGAGTGTCCAGGCATCGCCGCTGGGTGGTTCTTCACGCGGCAGACCTGGAGGAGCATCACGCAGCACAAGCCGAGGAGGACGTGCAGTTCAACCCCTTAGGGGACCATGTGCTTGCTGGTGCTGACGACTTCGGAGGCGCCGATGAGGGCATGGAGTTCGACGAACATGCTCTGCTCGTGTACCCGGAGGTACATCTAATCTATCCCGGCGTCATAAAAAAATCTAGTCCTAATGATTAGATGCAACATACGAACCGGTACATGGAGAGATCTAGTCTGTTTTGAATGAATCCACATAATTTATTTATTAATAAGTTACCAAGAACAGAAATCACATTAATTTAGGAGCAAGCTGGGGAGACAGCCGGAATGAACTACTGAACCTATATAGACATGTTATTGCATCGAAAGTAACTTGGAATGGTGGAAGGAATATATATTTATTATTTTGCTCATTTCGGTTTGTATTCCATACATTACAGGTGTATTCAAGTAAGATGGACTCTGACAAGGAGACCAGGGACAACAAGAGCTGCCATGTCAAGAAGAAGATCAAGAGCGGGATAATCCCTTTCCACACTCGACTTGGGGAGCTCAAGTGCCCTTTCTGTAAGAAAGGAGTCAACCCGAGGATTGCCAGCTTCATTCCGCATGCGGTTGGCATCGGTAAAAGCCCGGCTAGTAAACACAAGTCGGCGACCAAGGCTAAGCACGCTGCTTATGGCAAGTTCCTGAGGGAGTTTGTCAAGAATGGCCTAGTGTCCCCTTACTTTAGGAATCAGCAACTTCTAGCCGACCAACCCCGTCACTGTGCTGGCCCGACCACTAATAATATTTAGTTCTCTTACCGTATTTAGACCCTTAAACTATGGGGATTTCTATTTTCGTACCCTTCAAAATATATTCAAGTTCATCTGTTTATGGAGTTAAAGTTCCGGTGGCATACTCGTTATTTTGCATGGATAGAGGGGTGCCCCGACAGATTCCTGTCCGCTAGATCGCACAGGATCAACAGTTGGTGGGCAAAACTGAGTACAACTGAATCGCCATGGTTAGACACGAGGGAAAAAAACGTGACTCACGGTACGCGTGTGCGGTGCACGGGGCGGTAGCGGACACGTGTGGACGTGCACGGTGTATTAGCGTACGTGGTGCACGGTAGTGCAACGATACGTCGCTTCCATTCTCCTTTAATAGAGGCATCCCCACTCCCACTCATCACACACTCGCTCACTCAACTGTCTCCACTGTCCCATCACCTTCTGCAAGCGCCCAACCAAACCCCAACCATGCCAGCGATGGAGAAGATCAGCGTGGTGGCCATCGGCGCCTCCAAGGCCGCCGGCGAGGAGCCCCCGTCCCCATCCCCGCATCCGTCGTAGCCGTCGGCGAGGAGGCCCCCGCCGGTCTCGGACAGATCCCACTTGGCTGGGACCCCTACGAGGAGGTTGTCTACATAAGGCCAGAGAACCCCTACGACACCAGCATCGCCGACCCATGGTCTGAGGTAACCAGGGTTTTCTCCCCTTCCCTTGTTCTTCCCCCATTCCCATTGTTGGATGCTAGATCGTATGCTATTAGGGCTCGGCTGTTCGTATTTTTTACAGTAGCTAATCTTCTTGTGTTAGATCTCGATTTTCGATGAATCCCCTGTTCGTAGTTGGGATCAGTATTCTATTTGGTTTGAGATTTGGGGAATAATCGGGAGATCTCATTCGGTTAATTTATGCAAAAAATAAATCCCGATAATCAAAGTATCTCAATCATGTCCTTATTTCACTCTACTATTTTTTCCAACAGGAGGATAACAGCGACTTCCGCAGCGACGACGAGTCCAAGGACACCAAGACTCGTCATGTGCTGAGGAGGCTAAAGTCAAGTCAGTATAACAACTTCTTCGCCGACGACGTGTACAGGTGCCCCTTCTGCCCCACCAGGAGGCTCCGCGCCACGGACTTCCACTCCCTCGTGAAGCATGCCGAGGACATAAGGACTTGCGGCAAGTCTGTGAACGTCCACGGCTTCAGGGCCAAGCACTAGGTGCTCGGTCTTCACCTCCGCAACCTCCAGAAGGTGGCTATCGAGGAGGGTCGCATGCCCCCGACCAGACCCAAGGCGCCCAAGGTCAAGGGGCTGGGTAGCAAGTAGTGGAGGAGGCACCAGAGGGAGGAGGCGGATGCCCTCCTGGCAGAGGCCACGAGGGGCCACTGATCAGCTGCTGCTGCTGCTACTGTAAAATAGCTTCTTTTGTCTTGTCTGTGTTAAAGCAGTCTGCTGCTGCTGCTGCGGAGCAGCCTAATTGTCGAACCTCGTTAAGTACTGTACTATATAACCTATATTAGTTGTTTTAACTACATCTGCTCTGTTTACTGAATTTATTTATGGTGCTGGTTTGTTTTGCTGCTCTAGATTTGCTACCCGATTGGGGAAAAACGATCGCAAAAGGAACAATGAATGAAGAGAGAAGCTGCTCTAGATTCCCTTCCTTTTTGGGCAAAAAAACACAAATGTTAGAGAGAGAGGGGAAAGGCGCCCTTAAAAAGGCCAGATAACAAAAAAAACTTTCACTTTAGGCATCATGGCGCGCATAACGGCCAAGCCTTTGACCAGACGGCACCCCCTCCAAGCGCATGTGAGGGCTTCGGAATGTCGGGAGGGGAAAAGTGAGGACAAACGAGACACAATGTAGCTATAGCTAAATCTGATAAAAAAGCTGAATTTGGCTTTACCATGCAATTTGGCTAGATCTCCACAATGTAGCTATTCTAAATCCCTAAACTATGTGGTGCGTTGAAACCTAATGCTTTTCCACAGACACGTGTGTTGCAAAGTTGCTTGATCATGCATGCTTACACAAGTGGCCTACAGAGAAACTTATAGAAGCATGGGCAAACGAGCTTATTTTGGCAAATTCAGGACAAGCTTTGCGCAATCGGCTGGGCGGCTGCCCCGGGGTGTAGGGATGTGATGGCTCAATGCACGGCGCCCAGAAAAATGCTTGATGGAGGTGTTGATGTAGATCTCGTTGGGAACCCCAAGAGGAAGGTATGATGAGCACAGCAGGAAGTTTCCCTCAGTTATGAAACCAAGGTTTAATCGAACCAGTAGGAGCAAGGAAATACCCCAAAGGTGTTACTAGCTGAGCTTTGGCAGGGCGCACTACCGGTGCTAGTAGAAACGTGGAGACCTGCACAACACAACCATAGAACATTGTCCCCAACTTGCGATGAGGTTGTCAATCTCACCGTGTTTTGCTGAAAACAAAGGATTAAACGTATCGAATGGAAAGAAGTAAAAGTTTGCAGAAAGTAAACACAAAGCAGTAAAAAATTGTAGATTGAATGTAAAAGACAAGGATCGGGATCCATAGTTCACTAGAGGTGGCTCTCCTTAGATAGATAACATGCTGGGTGAACAAATTATAGCGGGGCAATTGACAAACATCGAGAAAGCAATACATGCATATACTAATCATCTTGACTCCTTTGAGACTTGATTGGGCATTACAACATAATACATAGACCTCCATCCAATTGCATCTATGACTAATAATCCACCTTCAGGTTATCATCCGAACCCCCTCTAGTATTATGTTTCCAGCAACAGATCACTGCTTTACGAACTGCGTGTAAAGTAAACAATACGATTGTTCTATGAACAAAGGATTGTTGTTTTCTCCCTAGTAGCAACAACACATCTAGTACCTTAGATATTTCTTTCACTTCCCTAGATTACCAGAGGCATGAACCCACTATCGAGAATAAATACTAACTCTTGGAGTTGCTAGCATCTACTTGGCCAAGATAGCTACTAACAACGGAAAGCATGCAAGATCACAAATAACAAAGACATGATAGAATCAATAATCAATCTGAAATAGCATCTCAATATCCATCGGATCCCCGCAAACACAACATGCAGAAGTACAAATAGATGATCTTGATCATGAACGGAGCTCACAAGATCTAGACATGAAAGCACAAAGGAGGACAACCAGCCATCTAGCTACTACATGGATCCGTATTACAAGGATGATCTACTCACGCATCACACCGGAGGCTTGGATGGTGATGAAGAAGGCCTCCAGGGTGAATTCCCCTCTCCGACAGGGTGCCGGGAAGAGCTTCAGATCCCTCCCGATCTAGGGATGGAGATGACGGCGGCTAGAAACTCTTTCGTGGATTTTTGATCGGGCACTTAGGGTTTTTGTCCCGAGGGCAATATATAGGCGGAAGGAGAGGCCGAGGGGGTGCCGTGAGCGGCCACACCACCCCTGGCGCGGGCCAGGCCTAGCCGCGTAGCCAGGTGGTGTGGTGGCCCCCTAGCCCCTCTCCGTCTCGTATTCTGGAACTTGATGACATCCGGAAAAATAGGCACTTTGGCTTTTGTCTCGTCCAATTCCGAGAATATTCATTTTCTGACTTTCCTGGAACCAAAAACAACAGAAAACATGCAACTGGCACTGTGGCTCTTGTTAATAGGTTAGTCCAAGAAATCATATGAAAAGTACTCCAAAGTTGGAACAAAACACAAGAAAGTGGATAAAACCAAGCATGGAACATCAAAAATTATAGATATATTTGCAATGTATCAACATCCCTAAGCTTAACTCCTGCTCGTCCTCGAGTAGGTAAGTGATAAAAAGAAAGAATAATTTTTGAGGTGACATGCACCATCAAAGACTTGATCAAAGTATTTGCAAAACATTCAAAGCTGGGATCATAGTACTTCAATCATAACATCAAAGACAAAGTTCTAGCAATAAGCAAAGAAACTATGATGCAACATGAAAAGGCACAAACAAAAGATTCATGAATGACAATGCTTTGCAAGACGTTGTTTGTTTCACATAAAGAAAAACATAGCATAATAGTATTCAGCTTGTCCCTCAATAGAGTAGCAAATATAAATGCATAGGACACCTTCAAAGTTCATAAGAGTGACTAGATACAATAGTTTAAAACAAGCAATGTCAAAGTATGCATCAATCAACTAGTCTTAGGACAATGCACATAGAACTAAGAATGGCCACTATGCTCTCAAAGTAGCTGCATAAAGGTAGAAGGTTGAGACTCAATATATGGTGGAAGAAAGGCCTTTTATAAAAGGAAGTAGGGATTCAAGTCTCATAAAGAGCTTCCAAAAATTGTGGTACTTATAGCTTTCAGCTCTCATTGCCCCTACATAAGCATCTTGAAGTGATTAAGGTTAAAGTGAATAAACTATGGTGTACATGCTTGACGAAGTATAAGTCAGAAATCTCATGTCCCTTGTATACGAGGGTCGCTCCTCATGCTACTCAAGTTTAGTCATCGGTAAGTTCTTGTCATTGTAAGTATATGTGTATCATAGAGAACTGCCAACGGGGTACCCCTTGCCCGATGATACGGAAGAATCCCCATATCAAAATGACAAGGCAAGCAGACAACGAGCATCTCATCATTCTTCTTATTTACCATGGGAATATGGTGCTTTTTTCCCTCTTTCCTCTTTTCATAGTATCTTTTTTTTCTTTTTTCTTTTTTCTGAATATAGGACTCTTTTTTTATAAGAAGAATGCTTCATAGACAGCTCATTATTGTTATGCTACAGGTTTCCACCATGTTAGCATGGATTAGACCAGCGGCCCAGGCGTTTCTCTAACACATATACATAACTCCATGGACTTACAAGCTCCCCTTTCATTTCACACCGACGACATCCATATACAAAAGAGCATGATATCAACTAGGTACAAGTACCAAGTGCAATGTTGAAAGTGTTCCCCATGAAAGCATGGTTCTGCTAATTCCCAAAAAATAAGTGCAAGCATATACAACATAGAAGACACAATGGTTCAAGTTTATTAAGGGCAAGAAAAGTAAAGTGTGCCATCAAGTTCATGAGAGCTTTAATCACTAGTTTTCTCATAACAAGTTTAATTTGGAAGGTAAACAAAAGCATGAATATACTTGGAATAGCATAAGCTAGTAGGTAGGTATGGTGGACTCTTTGGAATAACTTGGTTTAGGGAGTTGTATGCATGAGTGGAACTCATACTTTGTTGTGGAGGCTAGCAAAAGACTGGGAGCAATAAACTAAGAGAGCAATACTGGCCATAATCATGCAGAGCGACAAAACATCATTGATCAAATCATAAAGTGATACTACAAGTTGAAAACTAAAGGATCATAAAGGCTATGGTGACTTTGTATAGTCATAACATGGTGTGAGCATGCGCCAAGTCAACCCAAATAAAGTATCAAAGGACAATACCACTATACTATGCTTTAATATGCTAAAACAACGCATGATTCATCCAAGGAACATTAAGCAATCTCAATTGTTTATAACAAGTCATGCTACAGCAAAGAATACGAAGCATAAAGCCAAAACAATATCAAGCATGGCATGACAAAGCATATGCCACAGTCAAAAACAAGCTCTTTTTACCACATAAGTATGGACTTTCCTACTCTTTTCCAAACCAAACTAAACTATTTGCAAACCAATTGTATGAAAGAGGGGGTCCAAACCATTTATTCAGAAAACTAAGCAAACCAAGCAAATGAAAAAACAAAATGAAAACAAAAAAGAAGACGCTCCAAGAACAACACAACTGTGCATGAAACAATAAAAATGAAGTGTTTGGAAGAAATCTGGGATTTTTATTGATGAAGAGGCGATGCCTTGGGCATCGCCAAGCTTTGACGCTTGTACTTCTTGGATATTTCTTGGGGTGACACGCGTGGCATCCACAAGCTTGAGCTTTAGTCCATCCTTCATCTCATTACTCATTCCTTCCATACACCTGAAAATTTTCCTTCATACAAAACTTCACCCAATCTTTAATAGCAACATTAGTGCACTCAAGATAAATAAGTCTTAAGGTTCAGTTATAACACCAAATAAACTTCCATTAGAACACTAGCTACTGTAGCACTTCCCTCAAAAAGCTCAATTCCCCAAAAGAACGCAAGAAGGAACCAACAAGAAGCAAATGCAGAAAATGGCAGAAATCTATCAAAACAGACCAGTAGGTAAAGACGAATTTTTTCAAAGACGTTATGTTGCTCAAATAAAAACGTGTTGAACTAACTAAAGTTAGGTAACAACCTGGGGCAGAAGCGCAAAAATTCGCGCCTAAAAATGACCTTTAGAGATTTTACACGAATTTTTACGGTGAAGCACAGAAATCTGTTTCGGGACAGCAACTTTTCCAATCATTATTTCACTCTCATTAGAGGTTACTCTTGGCACAAAAAGAAAATAAAAAGGATAAGGAGAGGTTATTACAGAGGTAATAACTTCCAAGACTCATCTAAAACTTTTGGGTTATCTCCCAATAAGTACTTTTCTTTAACGCCTTTAAGTTAGGCATAAGAAGCGAGAAAAAAGAATCAAGTATTCTCAAATGAAGAAGCATTAAGATCAATACCAGAAATATTTTCAACAAGGCAAGGTATATCATCCAAATAAGTTCTAGAGGATCCTCTCTCAATGCTCTTAGGTTCACTATTCTCATCAAAAGGGTTTGCAGGAACAATCCAATCAAGATTCTTTTCTATGCCATCATGTATTGCTACTAGTTTAAAGGGTGTTGGTATCTTAGGTTCCTCCCCATTAGGTTCGGTTTTGTTCATCTTTTCTCGTGTACCAACAACATCCATACATGAGCCTAGCATATTGAAACGTTCAAAGAATTTACTAGCTTCCTTGGCAACATCATAGATGTAGCATCCCAATTGTCTAACAATTGTAATGCTACTTGGTCCAGTAAGATATTGGCTACTTCCTATATACAATTGTTGCATCATAATTATATCATGATCATGTCATCATGCCACCTTGCATTTGAGCATCATATAAAACTCTTTTTCTTTTGGTTCTTCTCTCACATGCATTAATAATTGTATTTGCCTCTTGATATTGTGTTTGGTTATTGATATAATGTCTAAATGCCCAAGTTGAGTTGTGGGCATATCTTTTATTCACTTCCATTATCTTTTCTTTTCACCACTTTATAATTCCACCATCCTACTAGTCCATGAGCTTGCAATTCTTTTTCTTTTAATTTTATCCTAGCTCATGTGGTGGGGTGGATCTAATCCTACTTATCCTTTGCTTGGCTTTTATTCCACTTATGGGAAATGCATAAGAATAATGCCATCATATTATTATTGTTTTCACAAAATAAATCATGGCATTATTATTTTTGCATGGGCCATGCAACCTTCCCCACCACCTTATATCTCATTGGTTTTATTTTGTCTTATTGATTCTTCTCTTGTGGATCATCACCATCTCTATCACTCCTTTACTCTCATCAACATCTATTATTTTAATTATCTACATTCATGTTTTATATGAGGGATTCTTCCCATACATCTTTATTTCTCTATTTCTTGTTATTCCTCCACCTCATCTCATGATAAATCAAATGCCTAAATATTTTTCCTCTTGGTTGGATCTCATAAACAAACTCAAAATAAATCCAAAACCCTAAACAACACCTAACCTATCGTTTCCCTCTCTCTAATTTTCTTCTAACCCTATTCTACACTAAACCCTATAATTAGCCTCTCTCTCTCTATCTATCTCTCTCTCATGAGGGCCACCTGACCCCCTCTCTCTCCCTGGCCCACACCTCAGCTAACCCTACCCCTCTCTCTAAGCTAAACGAAACCCTAACCGAGCCCATGTCTAAACCTAGCCCGAGCTAACCTCTCTCCTCTCTCTCTCTTCTCTCTCATGCCATGCTGGCCCCAGCTGCGGCGTCTCGCCCTCACCCTGGCCCACCTGCAGCGTCCCCTGCCATGCCCTACCTGCTCCCAGCACGAGCTAGCACGTGCCCGAGGTGAAGGAGGAAAAGGCCGAGGTTACCTCCTCCCTGCCGTGCCCACACGCCACCTCCTCCCTCTCCCTCACTTTTTCCCCTCCGCACCACGGCTCTCTTGCATCGACAGATCTGCCCCGAGCCAGCCCTCCTCTCCTCCCTTTCCTCTCCACTGTCACCAGCACCTGACACCGGTCGCCGCCAGCACCGCGTCGCCCCCTCGTTCTAGCCGGCCAGCACGACGTGGAGGTGGTCCAGAAGAACAAGGAGGCTCCCCTACCTCGACTCGTACGCGCCGACGAGGAGGAGAAGGCCCAGCTCGCTGGAGAGAAGCCTCGCCGCCCGAACCCTAACGTCGGGGAGCGCCTGCGTCCTCGCCGCTCCGGTGCGTCCCAGCCAGATCCAACCCCACCGTCCCCTCCGCGGTGAGCAGTACTCCCTCCCTGACACCATCTGCTTCGCCGTAGCCGTCTAGGGCCGCCGTTCGTCGAACGCCCGCCGTGCGCCAGAGCTCGCCGGTGTCTGCCAGTTTCCCGCACCACCTAGAACCTCACCTAGGCCCCAAACCCCCTCCTAACAGCTCCCCTAGCCCGTCGCAGTGGCTTCGCCCCTCAGCGCGCTCGCCCGCGACCCGGGTTCGATTCCCCGCCCCGCGCGCGCACTGCCGCCTTCAGTTTCGTCAGAAGAGAGGAAGAGAAACAGTGCACGCGATGACACTTTGCGCTTAGCACCCCCCTCCCACCTTTTGACTCCTGCAACCCGCGCTCCTTGAGGTCCCACCTGTCAGCCTCCTTCTCCTTTTTGCAAAAATGCCCCCGCACCTTTGTGCAACTAACCCGCGATCCAGCCCTAGCCCCCACCTGTCAGTCGCTGCAGTCCTCACCCTGGCATGTGGGCCGTAGCCGCTGGGCCCGCTTGTCAACCGCGTGGGCTAGCCAGAGCCGCGGTAGAAAAAGGTTTTCTGCGCGCGTGGCCCCAGTCCGCTTGGTCCCACCCGTCAGTGGCTGTGGCTAGATTCGCCTGAGTAAGAAAAGTATTTTCCTGTGCCTGTTTTAATTAAACCTTTTCAGAAATTGTTTTTAAATTCAAATCCAATTCAGATTTAAATAACTTTTCAAATATAAATCCAAATAATACATGTAATATATGTTTTTGAATCAGAAAAATGTGAGGAATTCAATTATGTCATTCAAAATATTGTTTGAGCACTTTAAATTTTCGAGATGATTAAAATTATAATAAAATGCCCTTTTCCTTAATTAATTAATAACTTTAATTCTATAAGTCCAAATTGGGCAAATAATATGTCTAAATCAATCAGCGCGACGAGCCCATTCTATTTATGCAATCCTTGTTCTGAATTGAAGCATGCATCATGTCATTCTTACAAATCTGAACTGTTTATGGCAATAAATATTGGACTAAATAAATAATAAAATGCTTTAATTCTTGCACCACACCTCACCCTTGCCATGCTACTTTAATGCCATGTAAATTGTGCATCATTCATCATGGCATGCTTGTTTGCTTGACGCATTTTAATTCATATTCTTGTGCACTTTATTTATGTTGGCCCTTGTTTGTTTGGTTCTTCTTTGAATAGACGCCCAGCAGGAGAATTACCAGGAATCAGAGGAGTACTACCCAGATCCATCTCTCGCTTCAACTGAGCTGCCAGGCAAGCACTACCACATGCTTGCATACATACAGTACATATTGCCTCTATCTTCTTCTTGCATCATGGAGTCGCGATTGCATTAAATTGAATCCCAAGTACTGCATAGCCTTTACTTTTACACCCCACCGAAGTTGTTCCTCTATCCCATGAGCCATTACTACAGGAGTTGTTTGAGCCATGCGAGTCGTAGAAAAGCATGTGTAGGGTATGTGAGTGTCTGATGGATAATGAGGTACCTAAACAACATAACCTGAGTAGTAATGGGATAACTAATGAAAGAGGCACCGGTGAGCAATATCTGCTATTTGGTTTTTCATGCTCACTTGTGTCCCGTAGGACCCCGAGTACTTGATTCCTGTTCCTTGTTTATTCGCACTATCCACATCCAGGAGGCCTTATGGACCCCCTTGAGCCAGAGCTTGATTCATTCTTATTTCTTGGGGCCACAATTAGTTTAGGGCTTTATTACTATCATGTACTTATGCCATGATACTGCTTTATTTAAGATTGTGCGAGGAGCACCTGCACTGTTTTGGATCGTGACACGTTTTCGCTGTATCGACAAGCCCAGTCACATTTTCGGGTTCCCAGTCGTTTACCGCCGTCCACACAAACCTTGGGTCCGTCTCGGAGCCGACCAACTTCGTTGCGGGTAGCTTAATGGGGTGGCCCCCTAAAATATTTCTGAATCCTGTGATTGCTTTGTCGTGAATGCCTCGTTGGGTTTTGATTTGGTTTTTCCGAGGTTGATCGAGTGTGTGTTGCTATTCGTGCACCCCTGCAGGGTAAATCTTTCTGAAAGCCGTGTCCGCGGTTATGGACGACTTGGAGCACAGTTTCTCGATCATAGACAAGTATAACTAAAGTACCGCTTTTAAATTGACAAATACTTGACTAGTAAATAGTGCAATACTCATGGAATGGTTAATAAAACTGCCAACGGATGATGGGGTTTGTTCGTCCGCTTCCTCGTTGGTAAGCGAGGAGCAGGATGGATCTGTTAATTATACTGTTATAACTGTTGTTCTTAATTTACGGACTTCCGTCTATCATTGGTTAGGCGGAAGGTTAGCGAGTATCTGTAGAATTGTTAGGTATTATCTTTTGCTGCAATTGCGTCACCCCAGGTTGTGTCCCCTTTAGCGGCATAATGACTTGCTGAGTACCCCTAGGGTCTCACACGATAAATTGTTTGATTCAGATGAACAGGTGTACCCGCAAGATGGATACTGGGTGGAAGAGACAGATGATGTTGGCAACGATCATTCGGTGTAGAGATTCTGGGAACGGGGATCTGTGAGATCTGTGGGCGGGATGTGTTTATTTATGGGGCATCTTATGCCAATTTGCTTCTTATCCGTACTCGGATCTTATTTTCCGCTTCCGCCTGATACTCTGATGTGTGATGTATGAGGAGCTATCCTAAATTATTATATCTATCTAGGACCTTTGGATCTTGCCGTATGGCGTTGCAATATTTCTATTTCTTTTAGATGGAATGGCTCTGAGGACTGTTGTATGTGGCTTGCATACATACTCATTTGTGTATGTAGTTGATCCCTTCGCCTGCCGATTACGCCGCTCGTTCTTGTCCCGTTGTCTGAAAGTGGTTAGGACGGCCGAAAGGTCTACCGTGAGTGGCCCTGGGCCCTACCATACTATTTTAACCACTTTCGTTCATCCAGGCATGTAACAAAGAGCGTAATTCACTGAGGTAGTTACAATTGGTATCAGAGCCATCCCGCCCTTCAGGGTCTCACCCAAAATGGTCGTTGTCAGTCTAGCAAATATTTTGGTAGTTATGTATACTAGGGAAAAACAAACGTGAGAGTAGGACTGCTTCCATTTTTCTTCTTACCCACCCACCCACCCTTTTCTGGTAAGGAAGTGTAACGTTTTCAATCCTCTTCTAAAATTCAAAATAGGATTCACGTGTTCTAGGTTCCGTAGTACCATAGGTTGTGTGTGTGTGTGTGAATTCCTTGTCTATCTGTTGCATCCAAATGTTATCACTATCTGCCTTTTGGTTATCAACTGTTGGTACATTCCATACCGACAGGCCTTTGTAAACCGACCCGATCTATTCTGATTCGTTGTACACCGATGCGATCTATCTTACTCTTTGTTATCCGACGTTATCTTGTTGGGGTGTTCTCTTTCGTAGTTACCAATCTTTAGGTTCATCTAAGAAGAAGGTGTTGGGATATGTGTTTTACTGATTCATGTGCGGAGTTGTGATTTGAGTGCGGGATGGAGTCGCGACCATACCACTACTTTTATCATTTGCTTTTGTATATTGAACTAGTAGAGTTACTAATCTTGATTCGTTAAGTGGTTTTGCGCATATAGTGGTATTTTAATGCCAAAATTTGCGGAAATTTTTTTCTTTGTTAGTTATGTACCACACTCCTTGTTCAGTCGTGTGCGTTATGCTTAGTATCTTCTAGTTTCCTTGAACTTTGTTGATATTTTAATATCATCTCAGTGAATTGCATTCTTTAATCTTGATTAATTCCATTTTGGTACTATTTTGGATTATTATCATTCTCCATTATAGTACTGACTTGTGTTTTATATCAATCACAGGATGGCACCACCACGCCGTTCTGAGGAGGACATACCACCTGAACTCGGGTCTGCTTTGGCAAGTATTGCAAATGCTTTGACCACTATGCAGCAGAACCACCAGCGCTTCGAGGAAAGCGTGAGGAGGAATGAGTTTGTTCCGCTACCTCCACCTCCCAAGCGAGGAGACATCAAGAGTTTTCTCAAGTTCAACCCACGCCAATTTGAGGTGTCTGATCAGCCACTTGATGCGGATGATTGGCTTCGTGAAGTGTCAAGGTTGCTGATGACTGCGGATGTTCCCGAGCAAGAATGGTTCAAGTGTGCTACTCACCTTCTGAAGGGAGATGCAGCTCTCTGGTGGGAAAATTACCTCAATGCAGATCTTTCTGGTTTTCAGCCTACTTGGGAGCGGTTCACTGCTGCTTTCAAAGAGCAATATCTGTCAGAAATTGTCATGGAAAGGATGAAGGAAGTGTTTCTCAACCTCAAGCAGGGCACTAACAATGTCAACACCTACATCAGAAACTTCATGAACCTTTCTCGTTATGGTGGCGATGAGATCTCTGATGACAAGAAGAAGCAAAAGAGGTTTCGGCAAGGCCTCAATGCTTCCATCAAATATGCAATCACTCATGCAAGGCCGGCATCTTTTCTGGAACTTCAACACACAGCTCTGTAGGAAGAAGCAAGTAGACAAGTGTTTGAGGAGTCAAAGAAACACAGCCGTGATACAGCAAGCTCTTCTGCTATGACAGCTCCTTCTAAGCGTCGTGTCTGGGTTCCTAACACCCCACCGTCGCTCCCTGCTCCACCAAGACCGTCAAGCTATGCACCAAGGCCACCAAACTCCTTCACTGCGGCTCCCAGGGGAAACCACCACAACTACCCTGGAGCGCCTGGCGGAGTCCCTGGCTACGTTGCTCCACGTCTACCTAGTGCTTGCTATACTTGTGGAAACACTGGGCATCAGCACTGGAATTGTCCAATGAACAACAAAGCTCTTCCACCACCACCTCCAAGACCTGCAGCAAGTTCTCCTATGATTCGTGCACCTCCACCTCGGGCTCTCAACATCAACACTAAGCCGGGGTCTACGGTTGCTCGTGCCAACTGTGTCAACGCCGCTCAAGCTGAGCATGCTCCTGGAGTTGTCATGGGTATGCTTCCTATTAACTTAGTTCCTGCATGAGTTTTGTTTGATTCTGGCGCTTCGTATTCTTTTGTTTCTCACAAGTTTGCTCATGAGCAAGATCTGGCTATGGTTCCGTTATTACACCGTCTTGTGGTACAATCGCCTGGGTCAAACATGAGGGCTGCTCATATCAGCCATGGCAATCAAATTGAGATTGGTGGCTCTTTGTTTCCGGCTTCCTTAATTATTCTGGGCAATTCTGATATTGATGTTATCTTGGGCATGGATTGGTTGACAGCAAATGCAGCTGTGATTGATTGTGCTGAACGTTCGGTTTCTCTGAAAATTCTTGTAGGCCATATAGTCTATTCTCCAAGTCTGACTCCTGCAATTCAACTTTCTTCTTTGGCGGCTCTGAATGATGATGCTATGGAAGGTATTCAGAGTGTTCCTGTAGTCTGTGAGTTCCCAGATGTCTTTCCTGAAGAGTTGCCAGGTATGCCTCCGGATCGTGAGGTTGAGTTTGTCATTGAACTTGAACCTGGTACCGCTCCTATTTCCAAGCGTCCTTATAAAATGGGTCCTGCTGAGTTGGCTGAACTCAAACGTTAGTTGGATGAACAAGAGAAGTTGGGTTTCATTCAGCACAGTACTTCTTCTTGGGGTAGTCCAACCATCTTTATGAAGAAGCGAGACAAGACTGATAGACTGTGTGTTGACTATCGGGCACTCAATGCTAAAACAATCAAGAACAAATATCCCCTTCCGCGGATTAACGATCTCTTCGATCAGCTAGCTGGAGCTGTGGTATTCTCTAAGCTTGATTTGAGAAGTGGTTATCATCAAATCAAGATCCACAAGGAAGATGTCCCTAAAACAGCTTTCACCACCCGCTATGGCCTGTATGAGTACACGGTCATGTCTTTCGGTCTCACCAACGCACCTGCAACCTTCTCGAGGCTTATGAACTCGGTTTTCATGGAGTATCTGGATAAGTTCGTTGTGGTCTATCTGGATGACATTCTAGTCGATTCTAAGTCAAAAGAAGAACATGAATAACACCTTCGGTGTGTCCTAAACAAGCTTCGTGAGAACCGCCTGTATGCAAAGTTCTCCAAGTGTGAGTTTTGGCTGCCTCAAGTCACCTACCTTGGTCATGTCATCTCTGCCAAGGGCATTGCCGTCAACCCAGACACTATTAAGACAATTATGGACTGGCTTCCACCCATAAATGTCAAAGAAGTCCGGACTTTCCTTGGTTTGGCCAGTTACTGTCATCGCTTCGTTCAAAACTTCTCGAAGATTGCGAAGCCTCTTACCGATCTCCTCAAGAAAGGCAAGAAATACCTTTGGACTCCTGCATGTCAAGCAAGCTTTGAAATATTCAAAGAGAAGCTCACTTCCACACCAGTCTTGGTTCCTCCAGATACATCAAAGCCTTTCCAAATATTCGGTGATGCCTCATTGCAAGGATTGGGTGCGGTCCTTATGCAAGAAAAACAAGTTGTTGCTTATTCCTCTCGACAGTTGAAGACGCTTGAGATCAACTATCCTACACATGACCTCGAACTCGCAGCAGTTGTCTTTGCTTTGAAAGTATGGAGGCATTACTTGCTTGGCAACCGTTGTGAGATATTTTCTGATCACAAGAGTCTGAAGTATATATTCACATAGCCTGATCTCAACCTTCGTCAGAGGAGGTGGATTGAAACAATAAATGATTTCGATTTGACCATCAACTACACTTCGGGCAAAGCCAATGTCATGGCAGATGCTCTCAGCCGAAAAGCTTATGTCAACAACCTCATGGTGGAAGAACAACAACCTCTCTTGTGCGAGGAATTCCGCAAGCTCAACCTTGAAATTGTGGATCAAGGGTATCTTCTAAACCTTCTAGCAACACCTCTCTTGGAAGAAAAGGTCCGTTCCATTGAGCTTGGGGATCCTTTCACTAAAAAGATCATCTCCAACATTCAGCTTCCGAAGTATGAGTCTTTCCACGTAGATGACTAAGGCACTCTTTTCTTTGAACACCGGATGTTTGTTCCGAACTACCCGGGTTTAAGAGAACATGTTCTCAAGGAGGTGCATGATTCTGTTCGTTCTATCCACCCTGGCAGCACTAAGATGTACATGGACTTGAAAACACAATATTGGTGGCCTGGTTTGAAACGATATTGTGCCAAGTATGTCTCGGAGTGTGATGTCTGTCGCAGAGTTAAACCTGTCCATCAGAAACCTTCCGGTCTTCTATAGCCATTGAAGCCTCCGGAATGGAAATGGGAGAAAGTAGAGATGGACTTCATCACTGGTTTTCCAAGGTCGCAGAAGGGCAACAATGCAATCTTTGTTGTCATTGACAGACTTTCCAAAGTAGCTCATTTCTTTCTAGTAAAGGAAACAATTTCTGCAATTCAGTTGGCTGAGCTCTATATCAACAGAATTGTCTCTCTATATGGAGTTCCTCTTGAGATCAGTTCAGACCGTGGAAGCATCTTCACTTCCAAGTTCTGGGGAAGTTTCCAAAATGCTTTGGGAACAAAATTAAACTTCAGCACAGTCTACCACTCTCAGTCGCAAGGACAAGTTGAAAGGATCAATCAGACTCTAGAAGATATGCTCCGTGCTTGCGTTATTTCTTTCGGCATGAAGTGGGAAGAATGTCTTCCTTATGCTGAATTCTCTTACAACAACAGCTTCCAGAAAAGTCTAAAGATGGCACCATTTGAGGCTCTCTATGGTTGCAAGTGCAAAACTCCTATTGGTTGGTCGGGCGCAGGTGAAAGAATATTGTTTGGCCCCGACATTGTAACTCAAGAGGAGGAGAAAGTTCACATCATTCTTGAAAATCTGAAGATTGCTCAAAGTCGCCAGAAGAGCAATTATGACAGAAAGCACACGGACATGGAGTATGTCCCTGGTGATCTCGTTTATCTTCGTGTCACTCCCATGAGAGGCAAACACCGCTTTGGTATCAAAGGAAAGCTGGCTCCTAGATACATCAGTCCTTTCAAAATTCGTGGAAGAAGAGGAGAAGTTGCTTATGCTCTTGAGGTCCCTGAACAACTCAAAGTCCATGATGTTTTCCACATCTCTCAACTCAAGAAGTGCTTCAAGGATCGCGGCATGACCGTGGACCATGAACTCATCAATCTCCAAGAAGATCTATCTTATCAGGAACACCCCACAAAAATTCTTGAAGTCACAGAAAGAAGGACTCGCAACAAGTCCATCAAGTTCTGCAAGGTGCAGTGGTCGCACCATTCTGTTGATGAAGCCACCTAGGAACGTGAAGATGATCTCCGTGCAAAGTATCCTACCCTCTTTAAGTCTTCTTCTTCCTAGAATCTCGGGGCGAGATTCCTGTTTAGTGGGGGAGAGTTGTAGCAACAACTGTTGCATCATAATTATATCATGCTCATGTCATCATGCCACCTTGCATTTGAGCATCATATAAAACTCTTTTTCTTTTGGTTCTTCTCTCACATGCATTAATAATTGTATTTGCCTCTTGATATTGTGTTTGGTTATTGATATAATGTCTAAATGCCCAAGTTGAGTTGGGGGCATATCTTTTATTCACTTCCATTATCTTTTCTTTTCACCACTTTATAATTCCACCATCCTACTAGTCCATGAGCTTGCAATTCTTTTTCTTTTAATTTTATCCTAGCTCATGTGGTGGGGTGGATCTAATCCTACTTATCCTTTGCCTGGCTTTTATTCCACTTATGGGAAATGCATAAGAATAATGCCATCATATTATTATTGTTTTCACAAAATAAATCATGGCATTATTATTTTTGCATGGGCCATGCAACCTTCCTCACCACCTTATATCTCATTGGTTTTCTTTTGTCTTATCGATTCTTCTCTTGTGGATCATCACCATCTCTACCACTCCTTTACTCTCATCAACATCTATTATTTTAATTATCTACATTCATGTTTTATATGAGGGATTCTTCCCATACATCTTTCTTTCTCTATTTCTTGTTATTCCTCCACCTCATCTCATGATAAATCAAATGCCTCAATATTTTTCCTCTTGGTTGGATCTCATAAACAAACTCAAAATAAATCCAAAACCCTAAACAACACCTAACCTATCTTTTCCCTCTCTCTAATTTTCTTCTAACCCTATTCTACACTAAACCCTAACATTAGCCTCTCTCTCTATCTCTCTCTCATGAGGGCCACCTGGCCCACACCTCAGCTAACCCTACCCCTCTCTCTAAGCTAAACGAAACCCTAACCGAGCCCATGTCTAAACCTAGCCCGAGCTAACCTCTCTCCTCTCTCTCTTCTCTCTCCTGCCATGCTAGCCCCAGCTGCGGCGTCTCCCCCTCACCCTGGCCCACCTGCAGCCTCCCCTGCCATGCCCTACCTGCTCCCAGCCCGAGCTAGCACGTTCCCGAGGTGAAGGAGGAAAAGGCCGAGGCTACCTCCTCCCTGCCGTGCCCACACGCCAGCTCCTCCCTCTCCCTCACTTTTTCCCCTCCGCACCACGGCTCTCTTGCATCGCCAGATCTGCCCCGAGCCAGCCCTCCTCTCCTCCCTTTCCTCTCCACCGTCGCCAGCACCTAACGCCGGTCGCCGCCAGCACCGCGTCGCCCCCTCGTTCCAGCCAGCCAACACGACGTGGAGGTGGTCCAGAAGAACAAGGAGGCTCCCCTACCTCAACTCATACGCGCCGACGAGGAGGAGAAGGCCCAGCTCACCGGAGAGAAGCCTCGCCGCCCGAAACCCTAACGTTGGGGAGCGCCTGCGTCCTCGCCGCTCCGGTGCCTCCCAGCCAGATCCAACCCCACCATCCCCTCCGCGGTGAGCAGTACTCCCTCCCTGACACCATCCACTTCGCCGTAGCCGTCTAGCGCCGCTGCTCGTTTCGTCGAACGCCCGCCGTGCGCTAGAGCTCGCCGGTGTCTGCCAGTTTCCCGCGCCACCTAGAACCTCACCTAGGCCCCAAACCCCGTCCTAACAGCTCCCCTAGCCCGCCGCAAGGGCTTCGCCCCTCAGCCCGCTCGCCCGCGACCCAGGTTCGATTCCCCACCCCGCGCGCGCGCTGCCGCCGTCAGTTTCGTCAGAAGAGAGGAAGAGAAACAGTGCACGCGATGACACTTTGCGCTTACCCCCTCCCACCCCACCACCTTTTGACTCCTGCAACCCGCGCTCCTAGAGGTCCCACCTGTCAGCCTCCTTCTCCTTTTTTGCAAAAACGCCCCCGCACCTTTGTGCAACTAACCCGCGATCCAGCCCTAGCCCCCACCTGTCAGTCGCTGCAGTCCTCACCCTGGCATGTGGGTCGTAGCCACTAGGCCCGCTTGTCAACCGTGTGGGCTAGCTAGAGCCGCGGTAGAAAAGGGTTTTCTCCGCGCGTGGCCCCAGTCCGCTTGGTCCCACCCGTCAGTGGCTGTGGCTAGATTCGCCTGAGTAAGAAAAGTATTTTCCTGTGCCTGTTTTAATTAAACCTTTTCAGAAATTGTTTTTAAATTCAAATCCAATTCAGATTTAAATAACTTTTCAAATATAAATCCAAATAATACAAGTAATATATGTTTTTGAATCAGAAAAATGTGAGGAATTCAATTATGTCATTCAAAATATTGTTTGAGCAATTTAAATTTTCGAGATGATTAAAATTACAATAAAATGCCCTTTTCCTTAAATAATTAATAACTTTAATTCTATAACTCCAAATTGGGCAAATAATATGTCTAAATCAATCAGCGCGACGAGCCCGTTCTATTTATGCAATCCTTGTTCTGAATTGAAGCATGCATCATGTCATTCTTACAAATCTGAATTGTTTATGGCAATAAATATTAGACTAAATAAATAATAAAATGCTTTAATTCTTGCACGACACCTCACCCTTGCCATGCTACTTTAATGCCATGTAAATTGTGCATCATTCATCATGGCATGCTTGTTTTCTTGACGCATTTTAATTCATATGCTTGTGCACTTTATTTATGTTGGCCCTTGTTTGTTTGGTTCTTCTTCGAATAGACGCCCAGCAGGAGAATTACCAGGAATCACAGGAGTACTACCCAGATCCATCTCTCGCTTCAACTGAGCTGCCAGGCAAGCACTACCACATGGTTGCATACATATAGTACCTATTGCCTCTATCTTCTTCTTGCATCATGGAGTCGCGATTGCATTAAATTGAATCCCAAGTACTGCATAGCCTTTACTTTTACACCCCACCGAAGCTGTTCCTCTATCCCATGAGCCATTACTACAGGAGTTGTTTGAGCCATGCGAGTCGTAGAAAAGCATGTGTAGGGTATGTGAGTGTCTGATGGATAATGAGGTACCTAAACAACATAACCTGAGTAGTAATGATAACTAATGAAAGAGGCACCGGTGAGCAATATCTGCTATTTGGTTTTTCATGCTCACTTGTGTCCCGTAGGACCCCGAGTACTTGATTCCTGTTCCTTGTTTATTCGCACTATCCACATCCGGGAGGCCTTATGGACCCCCCTGAGCCAGAGCTTGATTCATTCTTATTTCTTGGGGACACAATTAGTTTGGGGCTTTATTACTATCCTGTACTTATGCCATGATACTGCTTTATTTAAGATTGTGTGAGGAGCACCTGTACTGTTTTGGATCGTGACACGTTTTCGCTGTATCGACAAGCCCAGTCACAATTTCGGGTTCCCAGTCATTTACCGCCGTCCACACAAAGCTTGGGTCCGTCTCGGAGCCGGCCAACTTCGTTGCGGGTAGCTTAATGGGGTGGCCCCCTGAAATATTTCTGAATCCTGTGATTGCTTTGTCGTGAATGCCTCGTTGGGTTTTGATTTGGTTTTTCCGAGGTTGATCGAGTGTGTGTTGCTATTCGTGCACCCCTGCAGGGTAAATCTTTCTGAAAGTCGTGTCCGCGGTTATGGACGACTTGGAGCACAGTTTCTCGATCATAGACAAGTATAAATAAAGTACCGCTTTTAAATTGGCTAAGTACTTGACTAGTAAATAGTGCAATACTCATGGAATGGTTAATAAAACTGCCAACGGATGATGGGGGTTGTTCGTCCGCTTCCTCGTTGGTAAGCGAGGAGGAGGATGGATCTGTTAATTATACGGTTATAACTGTTGTTCTTAATTCACGGACTTCCATCTATCATTGGTTAGGCGGAAGGCTAGCGAGTATCTGTAGAATTGTTAGGTATTATCTTTAGGTGCAATTGCGCCACCCCAGGTTGTCTCCCCTTTAGCGGCATAAAGACTTGCTGAGTACCCCTAGGGTCTCACACGATAAATTGTTTGATTCAGATGAACAGGTGTATCCGCAAGATGGATACTGGGTGGAAGAAACGGATGATGTTGGCAACGATCATTCTGTGTAGTGATTCCGGGAACGGGGATCTGTGAGATCTGTGGGCGGGATGTGTTTATTTATGGGGCATCTTATGCCAATTTGCTTCTTATCCGTACTCGGATCTTGTTTTCCGCTTCTGCCTGATACTCTGATGTGTGATGTATGAGGAGCTATCCTAAATTATTATATCTATCTAGGACCTTTGGATCTTGCCGTATGGCGTTGCAATATTTCTATTTCTTTTAGATGGAATGGCTCTGAGGACTGTTGTATGTGGCTTGCATACATACTCATTTGTGTATGTAGTTGATCCCTTCGCCTGCCGATTACGCCGCTCATTCTTGTCCCGTTGTCTGAAAGTGGTTAGGACGGCCAAAAGGTCTATCGTGAGTGGACCTGGGCCCCACCGTACTATTTTAACCACTTTCGTTCATCCAGGCATGTAACTAAGAGCGTAATTCACCGAGGTAGTTACAATAGAACTCCTTAAACAAAGCTTCTAGAATAAAATCCCTCTTTTCAGTATCTTCAATTTCTTTAAGCTTAAGAAACATTACTTGCATTAAGGGGTTGAGGTTAACAAACCTAGCTTCTAACATGTGAATTAAAGAAGCTGCAGCAATCCATAGTTTGGAGCAAGTTCTGCAAGGGATCTATCCTTAGTATCTTCATGTTTGCTAACATGATTAAAGAATTCTTCAATATTATCTTTCCCAATTATAGAACCACTACCAATTGGAAGATATTTCAGAGTGAATTTGGGGATCAACATGGTGAGCTAAGGAAGGGGTGACAACTAAAGGAGACTTAATTTTTTTGTGTTTTTGAAAAGAAAGCAAACTAGTAAAACTATTCTTTTTGTTTTTTGATAACAAAACAAGCAAACAAAGCAAAAAGAAACTAAGCAAAAGAAAAATAACGAAGTAAAGAGAGTGGTTATGAGGGACTCCCCTTGTGAAGATGTCCTTGACTCCCCGGCAACGGCGCCAAAAAAATGCTTGATGGCTCAATGCACGGCGCCTAGAAAAATGCTTGATGGCGGTGTTGATGTAGAGTTCGTTGGGAACCCCAAGAGGAAGGTATGATGAGCACAGCAGCAAGTTTCCCTCATTTATGAAACCAAGGTTTAATCGAACCAATAGGAGCAAGTAAACACCCCAAAGGTGTTACTAGCTGAGCTTTGGCAGGGCGCACTACCGGTGCTAGCAGCAACGTCGAGACCTGCACAACACAACCACAGAACTTTGTCCCTAACTTGCGATGAGGTTGTCAATCTCACCGTGTTTTGCGGAAAACAAAAGATTAAACGTATCGAATGGAAAGAAGTAAAAGTTTGCAGAAAGTAAACACAAAGCAGTAAAAAATTGTAGATTGAATGTAAAAGACAAGGACCCGGATCCATAGTTCACTAGAGGTGGCTCTCCTTAGATAGATAACATGCTGGGTGAACAAATTACAGCAGGGCAATTGACAAACACCGAGAAAGCAATACATGCATATACTAATCATCTTGACTCCTTTGAGACTTGATTGGGCATTACAACATAATTCATAGACCACCATCCAACTGCATCTATGACTAATAATCCACCTTCAGGTTATCATCCGAACCCCCTCTAGTATTAAGTTGCAAGCAATAGATTATTGCTTTACGAACTGCATGTAAAGTAAACAATACGATTGTTCTATGAACAAAGGATTGTTGTTTTCTCCCTAGTAGCAACAACACATCTAGTACCTTAGAGATTTCTGTCACTTCCCCAGATTACCAGAGGCATGAACCCACTATCGAGCATAAATACTAACTCTTGGAGTTGCTAGCATCTACTTGGCCAAGATAGCTACTAACAACGACAAGCATACAAGATCACAAATAACAAAGACATGATAGAATCAATAATCAATCTGAAATAGCATCTCAATATCCATCGGATCCCCGCAAACACAACATGCAGAATTACAAATAGATGATCTTGACCATGAACGGAGCTACTACATGGATCCATAGTCCAAGGATGAACTACTCACGCATCACACCGGAGGCTTGCATGGTGATGAAGAAGGCCTCCAGGGTGAAGTCCCGTCTCCGGCAGGGTGCCGGGAAGAGCTTCAGATCCCTCCCGGTCTAGGGATGGAGATGACAGTGACTACAGACTCTTTCGTGGATTTTTGATCAGGCACTTAGGCTTTTCGTCCCGAGGGCAATATATAGGCGGAAGGAGAGGCCGAGGGAGTGCCGGGAGCGGCGACACCACCCCCTGGCGCGGGCGAGGCCTGGCCGTGCGGCCAGGTGGTGTGGTGGCCCCCTGGCCCCTATCCGTCTCGTATTCTGCACTTGATGACATCCTGAAAAATAGGCACTTTGGCTTTTGTCCCGTCCAATTCCGAGAATATTCATTTTCTGACTTTCCTGGAACCAAAAACAGCAGAAAACAGACAGCTGGCACTGTGGCTCTTGTTAATAGGTTTGTCCAAGAAATTATATGAAAAGTACTCCAAAGTTGGAACAAAACACAAGAAAGTGGATAAAACCAAGCATGGAACATCAAAAATTATAGATACATTTGAAATGTATCAGGATGCTAGGTCCATGTCTATGCTTACACTTCTTAAAATTGTTAGGAATTAGTAATAACTATACACTTCCTTCTGTCCTGTCACGTTACGTCGTGTCAGCACCATGCACACGCTGTGGATCGGCAACGGCACGGTGGTCTACGTGACCTATCTCTGCCACGCCAAAGCCACGTCACACACACGTCCCATCGCCTACCAGGACGGACGCCGAATTTAATTGCTAGGATTGGAAACCATCGGTGCTCTCCCAGTCAAACTTGCTTCCGCATGGGTATGACCGGAATATTGGTAAACGGAATTTAAGCATTCCCTTCCGTCTCCTCAGCACATCACTGTGCAAAAATCCCCAACTCATTCCTTCCGCCGGCGCCGCCACCTCAAGAACCATCGACGTTGCCGCAGGCACCGCCTCCACCTGGCCATACCACCGCAACAGATCACTCCACCTCCACGCCCAGTCCCAGCCACCGCTACCGACCCTAGGCCACCGCCGGCGCATTAGCTGCTGCCATGGAGGCAGAGTACGTCGTGTTCGGCGACGGGAGCGACTACACTAACGAGTACACCGTCACCACCATGGCACCACCAAGCTGACGGTCGTCCACACGAATGCGTCAGCGGAGGTTGCCAAGGTCATCGCAATGTACGAGCGGTGGCTACAAGAGCCGATGGATAGGTACAGGATCGTCGGCCTTGACCTCGAGTATACCGGAGATAGGAAGAGGACGGCGCTTTTGCAGCTGTCCATGTGCAACCACTGCCTCCTATATCACGTATGTAGGGCCAAATCTGTATGCCTGGAGCTTCGCGAGTTCCTACACAGGAGGGAGATCTACTTCGCCAGCATCGACATCAAGAAAGACACTCTGAAGCTAGAACGGGATCTCCTCGTTCATGTCGTCAATCACGTCAATCTCCAACGTTTGTGGAGGTCCTCGGATGGTGGTACGGGGAAAGCCGGCATGGCTAGACTCGCTGCGGACATCATCGACCGCGAGTATGCCGGCATGAAAGTCGAGTTCCCGAAGCACCTACACGAGCGATGGGAGTGGAGGCACCAGGATTATGATGCGATCAAGTACGAAGCCAGGGACGCGTATGTCTGCTACAAGATGCTCAACAGGATCTGGCAGGTGGGTGAGTGTGCTATTTACCACTACTAGTTTCGCATTTCGTTCCTAGTTTTATCTCGCCTGTATTTTCTAAGCATTTTGTGTGTAAGAACCAAGCTCGTATGATCCTTGTGCTATTAGCTACTTAACCTGTATGAATTACATTCCCCCTTTTGTATGCTCAACATTCATTCTTACAAATTTTGTCTGTGCCATTTGCATGTGGCAGAATCTAGGACTGACATGCATAACGTGTGATACAGTCGTAAGTCATAACCAAACCCAGATTATAGCAAAGGATATAGTCATAACCAAACCCAGATTATAGTTTGACAAAGGTAATACACAGAAGTTCGTAATTGCTCACATAGTGTACTTATGAAATAACATGTTTTCATAAACACAATAATCATGCACTAATAGTCTACATCCCAGCCTGTTGGAGAAGGCAACCGATCCCAGGATGCCTTTGGTCGCTTGCCCCGGTTTGTAGATTCATCTACATTCCGGCATCTCGGGAAAACAACCTGCCTTGGTGGTTCAATGATGCGATGCCTGGAATGAGATTTTAAAATCTGCCTGTACAGCTCGTGGCTAACATACCCGTCAATTGCAGCGTACTTCAGATTAGGTTCAGAAAGTGGCTTATCCTCCCAGTAATCGTGCCCTAAACGCCTCCATGAACATGTCGGCAATCTGTCCTTCATGTGAGCGTACCACGGGTCGATGAGTTCGGAGGCAAGAGCGGCCATCCCGGTCTTGCCGCCCTTCATACCTGGGATCGAGTAAATTTCCTAGATGTCCACTTTGCACTCCTCTGGGATTCTAATGTTGACAGTCGGGCTTTCAAGCAGTTTACTGTCATTCGTGATGTCAACACTAGTAAATGTTATGTGCTGGTTCACGAGAAACTCATGAAACAGATCCCTAATGCTTTCGCCCCACCTGCATGAAAATGAATTCAGACAAATAATATAGCAATAACTTTTGCAAACAGACGATTCAGGAACAAAAAGACAGCAAAGTCTACCAGATCCCGTCAGCCCCCTTCTCGCAAAAAAGCTGGTATACGAGGACGTGCCCCTTCATGGAGAGTTGCACCACGGCGATCCTACGGTGATCGTGGCTGTACTCGAGGTCGAGACCTACGAACCTATTTTCTTCGAACTGTAGCCAACTCGTGTAATTATTCAGAGTGTTCCTCACCATCCGAGGGTCGGTGATGTAGACGACATCGATCTTCTTCCCGCCATGTACTTCGATGTCGAAGTGCGCAGTTTCTTGCCTGCCATCGTTTCGGACGTCTGGAGCATCCATGACTACAGGAAAGAGGGAAAGGATACGGAGGAAGTGGGTGATGCGGTGGTGGAGGAAATGAATGAGGCAATGGAGGAGAAAGACGATGAGGCTGTGGAGGAGGAAATGAGACGGAGAAGTGAAAGATTGGAACCTCCCTTACCAATATCTGGAATGGTGCACGACCGTTCGTAGTAGGGTGAAGGTGGAGAAAAACGGCGGTTTTACACGTCGACGCTAGCGCTTCCTAAAATTTGTTCTGCACCACTTGCATGCGGTGGAATCAATCCAAACGTAGGCATGTTTGCGCGTGCCTACCTTCACTCACTGACAAGCGGGCTGCACATTTCTCTGTTATGATTTATTTTTTCACTTCCTATAGACGGTTCCGGTGCCCGCCCTCAATAATTACGTCCCTCCCCCCTTCTTGTCTTCCACACGGACGAGAACCAGCGGCGGCGGCGGTTCCTTGCAGATTCACTCCCCACTCGAACAACTGCCCCATCCCTAATTCCACCCCCTCTCGAATCCATCCGCCTCCTTATCACAACGCCTCCATTAATCTACCGGATTCCAGACTCCATTTGCCGCTATGGGTAGAGCTTAGGGTAGCAGCAGGCTGAAGCGAAAGGCATGCGATGACGACGCGGATGTCCAGGGCGACCGCTACCGCGAGGATTGGGGATGGCCGAACCTCAGCGCCGCGAACATGCAGAAGATCGCCTCGGGGTTGGACATCATCTCAGCTGGCTACCTTGCTCGCTGCATCCTTGGCTACCGCGTGACGATGCGGAACATGGACGAACAACCGTTCGGCACGCCAGACCTTCTTTACCCCGATAATAGCAAATGGCCAGACGACCGCGATGGCCACGTAAGTTCCAGTATCTAGCTTATTCGTTCGGTCATATCATTGATTCATATGTGTTGAACTCTCATCGGAATCCTATGTTCCTTTCGTCGAACGTGTTGTGTGCACGTGTGGTTTGAGCAAATCGAACCATTTAAGACTATTATGTACAGCGGAAGCTCTGCTCGTAATTGATATTCTAGTATTTTCGTAGTGACACGGTCTTACTTTAGGTGATAGACGAGTTGTCAATTTCGATTTTGGAATGGAATGCCTGCTAGGTGATATTCTGTTTCCTAAAATAAAAACAAACAGATTAGACGATTTAAGGCTGTTATGCCCCGAGCTGTTTATGATCATCATCAGGAGTTTGTTCTGGGGGCTCTGCTACTACTCCATATATTGAGTATCTTCGTAGTGACACAGGCACAATTTAGGCGATATTTGAGGAGACACTCGTATTTAGGCGATATTTTGTGTACTTTAATCTGAAGGCCCAGTTGTCAAATTGTATTTGCAATGGAATCCATGCTAGTTTATTGTACCAACTGACAACAAACTCTGCAGAATATTCATGCAAACCTGATGTTGCTGCATAAGTGGTCCGAATCAGTAATGGTGAATATCCAGGAAGAAGAAGAGACGGAAATGGAAGATGACCAGACCTGGGTGGCTGGGAATGGCGAGTGCCTGGTCCTTTTATAAGGATGGCAGTACTTGGACTCTAAAAACTGGCTACAGATCGAAGAGACTTGCAGTGCTATCTTTGAAGGGTGTCGGCATTACTGCATTCAACAGCGGGTGGCCGCCGCCCACTTCCGAATTCTCTTATAAGTTCAACATGGCAGAACTTGACCTCGTGAAGGTACAACTCCCACATAGACCGCGAGAGGGGGCGTGGCAGAACTAGGAGTACGACCTCTTAGCGGTGTTCGACAAGGCAATCACATTCATTAGATGCCCAGCAGACAAGGAATGGACAGTCTTGCGCGACGACTTCCTGTGGCCGGAGAAGTATGTCGACGCCGTCTTCACCTACAACTACTCTTCGTACAGACCGCAACGCATTTATGCGGTCACTAAACCTAGCGGCGACGTGCGTGTTTGGGAGCCGTCCATTTGGGGTGAGTCATGGTGTCATATAGCATGTAAAATCCCATTCAAAATTCTGCTTATTGACTGTTAGTAACATGCAGGTACCCACGTAGCCCCGCGCATCATTCCAGCTCCGGTCATCGAAGATGCAGTAGCAGATGCTGAACTTGCGACACTGCGCTGGTTCCTGGCACCTCTCGGAGACAACATGGAATAGGATGATGAACTCTTGTGGATTCATATCAGGGGAGCACTAAACAGCGTTGGTGATACAATAGAACATACGGGGACACGACTTTCTTCATACCCATCATTGTGGTATCCCATTTTCTCGAGGTCCGCATGCCCATCCAAAGACCCAGTAGAGCAAGTCTGGAGCAGAGTCAACAATCTGAAGGGACAATCTGTGTTTCTTGGGACCAACTACCCTTTCTTTGTCGGAGCCCCTGGAGCTGTTGAACCTGTAATTGCTCAGGCAGCCCTGGCCCCTGAGGCTGCTGGTGGTGGTGGTGGTGGTGTTGGTGGTGGTGGAGCTGACGAAGAACTAGCTACTACTGCTCCTGGTGAAGTTGACGAAATACTTGGTGATGCTGCTGCTGGTGTAGCTGACGAAATACTTGATAATGCTGCTGCTGGTGAAGCTGACGAAATACCTGCTGAGGCTGCTGTCGGAGTCCAAGAAGAACATGCTGGTGTTGTTTCTGAGGTGCCATCACTTCCAGTGTTGATAGCAGACTGTGTGTTTGCTGCACACTCACGCGCCTATCATGTTGACACTCCGGATCCGACCTGGAGCCGAATCCACGTCGGGAGGAGGGGGCCTACAATTGGCTCATCAGTGGGGTCGTACTATTTGAAGGAGAATGAAAGACGGCCAAAGGCAGCATTCTGGTTCGTTCCAACGATACCACCAGCTCCAGGGACCCAGTGCTCACACTGGCAGATCCGATGAACCATTTGTCTTTATCTTTATCATTAGTTACGCTTATGTGTGTAAAGACTAAGATGTGCTTATTTGTGTAAGACTAAGTTAGGCCTAACTGCGTAATATTTATTGAAGCCCAGCTTTTCTTTCCACGCCCATAACAACAGAATTGCAGCATAGTACATACAAATGTAATGTGCATACCAGAAATTTTTTCTCAGGATAACAACAACTTCAAGGAAATGATACATTGTGTACGCATTTGAACGCATCACTAGAATGCGCCACCTATTGATGATTGATGACATGGATCTAGCTTTTCTGCGCGTATTTGCATTGAATCGCTCATTGATTTGTTCACATATTTTTTGGCAATGGCTGATGAACTCCACTCTCTTGGTAACTTGCTTCGTCAGCGAGCATCCCTGTTGATGCAATGCAAAGTACAGAACATGGTCATCATCATCATTCCATTTAGGTTCTCTATGTTTCGTCATCACGGAGCTACTAATTTCAAATGAAAATGTAGTAAACAATATATGTATACATTGTTAGAGTATGCTACGACCATGGTACATACATGTTTTTCTACAATCACAAGAAGAAAACTTGATGCATTTTCACCTTGTATGCGTTATGCTGAACTGGGTGGATGTGGCTTTGGGGTTCGGAGAGGAAGGCGTCGTGGCTGGTGCGTGTGCGACCACAATGACGGCGAGCTTGGGTTATGGAGGAGGCCAATAGGACCGAGCATGGTCGGCATGGTGATAGATCTCACCCTGGAAGGAATCCCCGTCCCCGCGCTGTGCCAATGGGGTGATCATGGTGAGGGCGAGCTCCGATTCGGGATGGGGAGGAGAATGGGCCGAGAAGGTTCGTCCAAGTCCTAGCTCCATGCCATGTCCGCGACCATAGATTGTCGCCCCAGAGGAAGAAGAAGACGCGTAAAGGATACTTGCGCCAACACTGCAAGCCTACATGGCAGCGACGACGGCAGCGACATAACAGTGAAAGCTGACAGGGGGGCCCAACTTGACGGCCGTTAGCCTGATTTTTTGTATTGAACCGTAAAGTTGAATTCGTGCCGAAAAAGACCCTCTGAGTATTTGGCACGCCAACTGTAGTCATCACGGCTGATTTCAGAGAACTCGGGTACCGCGTTGCCTGGCCACCCCAACTTTCGGGCTGCAAAATGATATTCTCTACTGGAAGGTGCGAGTCAGGACTCGTCGGCTGTGGTAGCGGTGGAGTCCTTGCTGATAGATGGAGGTGCAGGAGCGAGCTAGGTTGCTGGCTTCATCGAGCAGGTCAACCCGTTTTTATTGGCGACCTTGTTATCCTCTTCCGTGTAGTGTATGACTCGAGGCGAGTCATGTTCTAGATCGGTCGACATGACGGCTTCGGCGCAATATGATACGTTGCAAATGTATCTATAATTTTTGATATTCCATGCTTATTTAGTATCTACTTTGCTTTGATTTGTCAACACTTTGAGGTATTTTTATATGTTTTCTGGGACTAACCTATTAACAAGATGCCACAGTACCAGTTGCCTGTTTTCTTCTGTTTTTGGTTCCAGAAAAGCCAGAAAATAAATATTCTCGGAATTGAACCGGACAAAAGCCAAAGTCGATATTTTACCGGAAGACTCACGGAGCCAGAAGACGAGACAGAGAGGGGCCAGGGGCTGGCCACACCATGTGGTGGCGTAGGCCCCCTGGCCGCGCCACCACGTGGTGTGGGCCCCTGGTCCTCCCTCTGACATCGCCCTTTTTCCTATAAGAAGCCTCCGATGCAGAAACCCTATATAATCTAGCCTCCATCCATAAAAAGTTCCACAGCGCCGCCGCCACCGAAGGGGATATTCGGGGGATAGAAAGTCTCTGTTCCGGCACCCTGCCGGGACAGAGAAGTGCCCCTGGAGCCATCTCCATCGATCTCCACCACCATCTCTATCGTCGGTGCTGATTCCCATGATGATGACGGAGTAGTTCTTCCTCGAGGCTAAGGGTTCTACGGGTAGCTATGTGTTCATCTCTCTCTCTATGCATGATCATATTGTGATCATGAGCTTTGTAATCAAGTAGATCTACCATGCTATTCAAGTGCTTTAATAGATCTCTGCTCTCTCCATGTGTGTGAAGTTGACAGTGTGCACACCGTGTGGCACTTAGGCTAGAGATTACAAATACTTGTTATGAGTTATATTTGGAGTTGGATGTCTCTATGAAATTGTGGTGTTTGTTGGAACCATCTAGCGCTCAAGGTGACAGCGTGGGGTTATCTAGATGGGGAAGGAGGACTTTCAGGAGTGTTGTTATAGCCCTACCATGGATTAGAGTGTCCAACTGGAGAGTAGTTCAGAGTAGTATCATGAAGAGAAGATATTTATATGAGAGTGTTCACTAGAGAAAGTATGATCCCTAGGCCTTGTTTCTAAGCATTGAAACACTGTTTGCAACTAGATCTATTACATGTTTGCTTGCTTCCATCTTTATTTCAGATTTCCTTTAGTCTCTTTCTACCCATCAAGCTCTTTTCTGGCACCCTTACCACTTATAATTATCGATACCACTTTTAATTCACTATATTTTTGCTGGACTAGTGCACATATACACCTGACAAGTGTATTGGGTGTGTTGGGGACACAAGAGACTTCTTGTATCTTGATTGCAGGGTCGCTTGAGAGGGATACCTTTGACCACTTCCTCCCTGAGTTCGATAAACCTTGGGTGATCCTGTTAAGGGAAACTTGCTGTTGTTGCACAAACCTCTGCACTTGGAGGCCCAACACTATCTACAAGGATAGAAGCGTGCGTAGACATCAAGCTATTTTCTGGCGCCGTTGTCGGGGAGGTAAGGTAAAAGGTACTCACATCTTCTGGCTACTAAGCTATCTTCTAGTACTGTTGCTGGTCTGTGAGTGCTCGAAGTCATTTCCTTTAGATTCTGCAATTATATCTTTTTATTTCTTGTTTTTATTTTCACTAGTTAGGCTTAATGGAAAACAACAACAAAATTAGAGAGCTTTATAGTATTTATCTTGAGTTAGGACATGAAGTCTTTGAAGAGAAAATTTAAAAACATATGGAACTTTATTTGCGTGCTAATAGCAATGTTATTAGTATGAATTCTTTGAACACCATTATTGCTAATGGTATGGAAAAGTCTAAGCTTGGGGAAGCTGGTTTTGATGAAAATGATCTTTTTAGTCCCCCAAGCATGGAGGAGAAAGTTTACTTTGATGATACTATGCCTCCAATATATGATGATTACAATGATGAATATGATATTTTCAGTCCACCTACTATTGAGGAGAAAATTAATGATTACAATATCCCTCCTATATTTGATAATTATGGTGATGAGAATAATAATGATAGCTATTTTGCTGAATTTGCTTCCAACACAATTAATAAGAATGACTATGCTTATGTGGAGAGTAATAATTATTTTATGCATATGGATAATGATAAGAATATTTTATGCGATAGTTATATTGTTAATTTTTTTCATGTTGCTACTGAAAGTTATTATGAATGAGGGAAACATGGTTTTATGTGTCTCAACAATATTAAGTTTCCCCTCTTTATGTTGAAAGTATTGAAGTTACACTTGTTTTTCTTTCATATGCTTGTTGCTTTGTGCTTTCATGACTTGTTTATTTACAAGATTCCTATGTATAGGAAGGGGGTTAATCTTAAATGTTCTTTGAATTTGCTTCTTGATGCTCTCTTTTACTTCAATTCATATTTCTTATGTGAGCATCTTCTCAAACTATCAAGCCTAACTTAAAGGCGTTAAAGAAAAGTACTTCTTGGAAGATAACCCAATAGTTTTCTTGAGTATTGAAAGTTATTACTTCTATAATACCTCTCATTATCCTTTTTTATTTGATTTTTGTGCCAAGAATAACCTCTAATCAGAGGGAAGTAAGATTTGAGGAAGTGCTGTCCCGAAACAGATTTTTGTGCTTCACTGTAAAAATTCGTGAAAAATCTCTGTATGTCAGAGTGAGTTGTAATTTTCTGAATAAATCCCCCAGGTTGTTATATAACTTTCGTTAGTTCAACACTTTTTTATTTGAGCAACATAAGGTCTTCGAAAAAATCGGTTTTCACCTACTAGTCTGTTTTGACAGATTTCTGTCATTATTTGCATTTGCCTCTTTATCGATTTCTTTTTGGGTTCTTTTTGGTGAATTGAGATTTTTGAGGGAATTGCTACAGTAGCTTCTGTTTTTAATGAAATTTTGTTGTTTTAAAACTAAAACCCAAAGGTTTATTATCTTTTGAATGCACTAATGTTGCTAATGAATATTGTGTGAAGTTTTGTATGAAGGAAATTTTTAGGTGTAGGAAAAGAATGATGTAATGAGATGAAGAATGGACAAAAGCTCAAGCTTGGGGATGCCACCCCGTGTCACCACAAAAAATATTCAACAAGTACAAGCGTCAAAGCTTGGGGATGCCCAAGGCATCCCCTTCTTCATCAATAAAAATTTCAGGTTCTTTCCAAATACTTCATTTTTATTGTTTCATACACAATTGTCTTGTTCTTGGAGCGTCTTTGTTTTTGTTTTTAGTTTTATTTTGTTTGTTTTCTTAAATAATTTGGTTGGATCCAACAATCGTCTTTTGTAGAGAGACACACCCCGTTATTCATTGCCCAGAACACTCTAGTTTTCATTCTTATCGTTTTGTGAGTGTTCTCTTTTGCTAGCACTGTGTTTAGCCTTAGTTTTCTTATGCTTTCAGCTTAGAAATTTTTAGCTCTTCTTTTTGGATTTGTGAGCAAAGCTCACTGATCTTTATTTATTATTATCCTTGTGAGTTCTTTCAAATTAGTCGATTGGTGTTGGAAGATAATAGGAAAGTTCATGCTTAATTGGTAAAGGAGCTTGTTTTTGATTATGACTTAGACTTTATCATGTCATGCTTGATATTGTTTTGGCTTTATGCTTAGTGATTATTGCTGTAGCATGACATGTTATAAATAATTGATATTGCTTAATGTGCCTTGAAAGAATCATGTGTTGTTTTAGCATATAAAAGCATAATATTGTGTTATTCTCCTTTGATGCTTTATTTGGGTTGACTTGGCGCATGCTAACAACATGTTAATATTATACCAAGTCACCATAGCCTCTATGATCATTTAGTTTTCGACTTGTAATATCACTTTATGCTTTAATTAATGATGTTTTGTCGTTTTGCATGATTATGGCAATTATTGCTCTCTTAGTTGGTCGCTCCCAGTCTTTTGCTAGCCTCCATACCAAGTATGAGTTCCATTCATGCATCCAACTCCAAATAAAACCAAGTTATTCCAAAGAGTCTACCATACCTACCTATTAGCATTTGCTATCCCAAGTATATTCATGTTTTTATCTACCTTCCAAATTAAACTTGTTATGGGAAAATTAGTGATTAAAGCTCTCACGAATTTGATGGCACACTTTTTTGCCCCTAATAAACTTGAACCATTGTGTCATCTATGTTGTGTATGATTGCACTTATACGTTGGGAATTAGCAGAACCATGTTGTCATGGGGAACGCTTTCAACATTGCACTTGTACATTGTACCCAGTTGATATCATGCTCTTTTGTCTATGGATGTCATCGGTGTGAAATGAAAGGGGAGCTTGAAAGTCCATGGAGTTATGTATGTGTGTTAGAGAAACGCCTGGGCCGCTGGTCTAATCCATGCCTAATCATGGTGGAAACCTGTAGCATAACCATAGTGATTAATCTATGAAGCATTCTTCTTATAAAAAAAGAGATATAGATTGAGAAAAAAGGAAAAAAAAGAGATGAGAAAAGAGGAAAGACAGAAAAAGCACCATTTTCCCAAGGTAAATAAGAAGATTGCTCAGCTGCTTATTGTCTCCTTGCCTTGTCATTTTGATATGGGGATTCTTCCGTATCATCGGGCAAGGGGTACCCCACTGGCGGTTCTCTATGATACACATGTACTTACTATGATAAGAACTTACCGGTAACTAAACTTGAGTAGCATGAGGAGTGGCCCTCGTATTCAAGGGACATGAGATTGCTAACTTATAATTTGTCAAGCATATACTCCATAGTTTGTTCACTTTAACCTTAATCACTTCAAGATGCTTATGATAGGGGCAATGAGAGCTGAAAGCTAATAAGTACCATAATTTTTGGAAGCTCTTTATGAGACATGAATCCCTGCTTCCTTCTATGAAGGCATTTCTTTTACTTTTATGTTGAGTCTCCACCTTCTATCGTTATGCACCAATTAAGAGAGCATAGTTGTCATTCTTAGTTCTATGTGCATTGTCCCAAGACTTGTTGATTGATTCATAATGTCAATATTGCTTGTTCTTGAACTATTTGTATCTAGTCACCCTTATGAACTTTGAAGGTTTCCTATGCATTTATGTTTTGCTACTCCATGAGGGACAAGCTGAATGCCACTATCTTATGTTTTCTATATGTGAAACAAACAAACGTCTTTCAAAACATTGTTATTCATGAATCTTTTGTTTGTACCTTTTCATGTTACAACATAGTTTCTATGTCTTATTGTTAGAACTATATCTTTCATGCTATGTTAAAGTACTATGATCCCAGCTATCAATGTTCTACAAATAATTTGATCAAGATTATGATGGTGCATGTCACCTCAAAAATTATTCTTTTCTTTTTTATCACTTACCTACTCGAGGACGAGCAGGAGTTAAGCTTGGGGATGTTCATATGTTGCAAACGTATCTATAATTTTTGATGTTCCATGCTTTTTTAGTATCTACTTTGCTTCGCTTTGTCAACACTTTGAGGTATTTTTATATGTTTTCTAGGACTAACCTATTAACAAGATGCCACGGTGCCAGTTGCCTGTTTTCTTCTGTTTTTGGTTCCAGAAAAGCCAGAAAATAAATATTCTCGGAATTGGACCGGACAAAAGCCAAAGTCGATATTTTACGGGAAGACTCACGGAGCCAGAAGACGAGACAGAGAGGGGCCAGGGGATGGCCACACCATGTGGTGGCGCAGGCCCCCCCAGCCGTGCCACCAGGTGGTGTGGGCCCCTGGTCCACCCTATGACATCGCCCTTTCGCCTATAAGAAGCCTCCGATGCAGAAACCCTAGATAATCCAGCCTACAGCCATGAAAAGTTCTGCAGCACTGCCGCACTGAAGGGGATATTCGAGGGATAGAAAGTCTCTGTTCCGGCACCCTGCTGGGACGGGGAAGTATCCCCAGAGCAATCTCCATCGATCTCCACCACCATCTCTATCGTCGGTGTTGATTCCCATGATGATGAGGGAGTAGTTCTTCCTCGAGGCTAAAGGTTCTACGGGTAGCTACGTGTTCATCTCTCTCTATGCATGATCATATTGTGATCATGAGCTTTGTAATCAAGTAGATCTACCTTGCTACTCAAGTGCTTTAATAGATCTCTGCTCTCCCCATGTGTGTGAAAGTGACAGCGTGCACACCATGGTGGCACTTAGGCTAGAGATTACAAATACTTGTTATGAGTTATATTTGGAGTTGGATGTCTCTATGAAATTGTGGTGTTTGTTGGAACCATCTAGCGCTCAAGGTGACAGTGTGGGGTTATCTAGATGGGGAAGGCGGACTTTCAGGAGTGTTGTTATATCCCTGCCATGGATTAGAGTGTCCAACCGGAGAGTAGTTCAGAGTAGTATCATGAAGAGAAGATATTTATATGAGAGTGTTCACTAGCGAAAGTATGATCCCTAGGCCTTGTTTCTAAGCATTGAAACATCGTTTGCAACTAGATCTGTTACATGTTTGCTTGCTTCCATCTTTATTTCAGATTGCCTTTAGTCTCTTTCTACCCGTCAATCTCTTTTCTAGCACCATTACCACTTATAATTATTCATACCACCTGTATTTCACTATCTCTTCGCTGAACTAGTGCACATATACACCTGACAAGTGTAATGGGTGTTTTGGGGACACAAGAGAATTCTTGTATCTTGATTGCAGGGTTGCTTGAGAGGGATACCTTTGACCACTTCCTCCCTGAGTTCGATAAACCTTGGGTGATCCACTTAAGGGAAACTTGCTGATGTTCTACAAACCTCTGCACTTGGAGGCCCAACATTGTCTACAAGGATAGAAGTGTGCGTAGACATCACCATACACCATGAAGAATGGGTGAACCGCATCGATCGATTGACGCAGGTGTGAATGCCCCATAGTACGGAGGGGAGCTCTTCGACCCAGCATCCGAGAGTCCGCTCGAGGGGGACCTGCAGTCTTGGCTTGAGGTTGTGCAGGACGCTTTGGTTAGCGCGGTCTGCTTGGCCATTTGATTCTGGATGGGCGACTGATGCGAGGTCGAGTCGAATGTCGTGCTCCTCGCAGAAGTCAACTATGGCGCCCTTGGCGAAGTTGGTGCCATTGTCCGTGATGATGCTATGCGGGTAGCCGTATCGGTAGATTAGCTCACAGAGGAACCTGGTGGCAGTCTTGCCATCGCATTTCCTAATCGGCTTCACCTCGACCCACTTATTGAATTTGTTGACGGCGGCCAGGAGGTGGGTGTAGCCTGATGGAGCTTTTTTGAACCGTCCCACCATGTCGATGCCCCATACGGCGAATGGCCAGGTGATGGGAATGGTCTTGTGGGCCGAACCAGGGATGTGCGTCTGGTTGGCGTACTTCTAGCACCCGACGCATCGTTGGACGATGTCGGTGGCGTCGGCGTGTGTAGTGAGCCAGTAGAAGCTGTGTCGCAAGGCTTTGGCGAATAGCGATCTTGCACCAGCATGGTGGTCGTAGTCGCCGGCGTGGATGTCCTGTAGGATCTTGCATCCTTCTTCTAGCTAGACACAGCATTGGAACACGCTAGTCATGCTGCACTTGTGGAGTTCGTCGTTTATGATGACGAAGGACTTGCAGTGGTGCACGATCATCCGTGCCTCAGTCTCATCGTTGGGTAGGATCTTGTGCTTGAGGTAGGCAACGTAGGGCGCGGTCCAGTCGTTGGGCTCTGTGATCATCGTGAATAGAGCAAGCTCGGGCTAAAGAGGTATCCTGATGTCGATCTCCTTCGAGGGGGAGACCGATGGCTTGTTGATGATGTCGAGGAAGACGCCCGGAGGTGGCATTTGGTGAGCCAACCCGATGCACGAGAGTGCGTCAGCCTCCTCATTCTTGCACCGGTCGATCTAGTCGATGGAATATCCAGCGAAGTAGCCCCCCAGCTGGTCCACCACTTGGCGGTATGCTATCAAGGTGGGGGCGACGACATCACAGGTGCCAACAACTTGTGCAGCGACGAGGTCAGAGTCACCATAGCACCTTAAGCGATTGATGTTCATCTCCTTGGAAGATCACATGTCGTGGAGGAGGGCCTCGTACTCAGCCATGTTGTTGATGCAGGGCGTGAAGTCGAGCTGTAGCACGTATCAGAGCCTGTCGCCTTTGGGGGAGGTGAGTACATCCCGGCCTGGGCGCCATCCACATTCTTGGAGCCGTCGAAGTGGAGCGACCAGTAATGGAGGTAGGACAGCTTCTCTAGACGCTGTGCCTCTTCCCAATCAACGAGGAAATTGGCCAGGGCTTGCGACTTGATCACTTTGTGCAGCTCGTATTTGATGTTTTGGATGCCGATTTCGATGGCCCACTTGGTGACTCGCCAAGTCATATCGTGGTTGCAGATGATGTCCTGCAGCAGCGCAGAGGAGACGACCATAATGGGGTGCTCCTGGAAGTAGAGTGGGATCCTTCTTTGGGCTAGGAAGACCGTGTAGACCAGGTTCTGGTACTTCGGGTAGCATTCACTATAAGAAATTCGGTCTATTGCAACAATATTTATTGCTACAAGCACATTTTGTTGCAATACAATGCAATATTTCCACGAATTCCCTGTTTCTGGTAATAGAACGTACATCTTGCCACAAATCAATTTTGTTGCGATAAATACTCTTTTTGTTGCAATAGAGGGTTTGTATTACAACAACTTACACGGGTGTTGCAATATGGCACCGATATTGCGACAACCAAATTTTGTTGCACGAGCTAGTCATTTTGTTGCAATAGAAACTATGTCTCACAACGAAATAGTTATTCGTGGTAATATTCAGAAAGATATTGCAGCAACTGTGCAATGTTGCGATAGGTACAAATGGTGTTGCAAAAGATGGCTACATATTGCAACAAAAATACATATTTGTCGTAATAGTGTGTATTTTCTGCCTCAATTCCACCGTGTTGCAACAACTATTGTTTACTGCGACAAGTTGTGTATCCGTAGCAATATATAGAGGATATTAGAACAAGTCACTATTGTTGCAATAAAGAACAAGATATTGGAACGATATTCCATACATTCAATGGCGGGCCTTCACGTGGGCCACTAGGCCACGGCTCCTCGGCTATTGCAATAATAGCCCCTAATACTATCATGGCCAGCAACCCACCGGCCCACGAACCTTGTCATCAACACGTTGACCACTAGTGGTGGGCAAGCAAAAACCCTAGCCCCGCCGCATAATCTCATCGGTGTTGCCCACATCCAGTCGCCCCTCCCAAATCGGTGCCGCCCACACCTTCTCCACCTCCGATATAGACACGTCCGAGCACAAAGACGGCTCGAGCAAGGAGGAGTACTCTGGTGCGGAGGAACCCCTCCTCCACTTTCTACGACAACGACTCCGAGTAGGTCATCATCGTCGTCCTCGCACTATAATCCCTAGTGAGTTAGTACCCTGAGAGGAAGGGTTAGAGTCGGGTTGATCCCTAGTGAGGAAATGATCCCCTATATATGCATAAACTGCTTGTTGATATGGGACAAAGATGATGACGAGATAGATGAGATGTCCTCATCACTGCCGCCCCCTCCCAAATCGGCGCCGCCCACACCTTCCCCCATCTCCGACCTAGCCATGGCCGAGCACACGGATGGCTCAAGCTATGAGGAACATGGATCTATATTCCACCGTCTGGCAGAGATGTTGATTAGATATATGGTTTACGACTCTATTCTTCCATGTGTGTGGAAACCCCAAGAACTCCGATGTAGATGATTTGCGTTCTTCATGTTGGTATTTCCATGCGAGGTTCTACTATGCCCTAATAGCTACTCTTTCTTCCGTGTGATTCTAGTATATGCACATCACCAATCTTTCCCTTGTGAGGTTCTACTTCGTCCTGGCTGCGGGGTCTTCCTTGGATTGGATTATATTGGAACGCCTTGTTAGTCGCACTAGAAGCCCTGTTGAGTTAGTAGTCCCGGGGCGCCGACTACGGTAAGCTAGAGCTATATCAGTTAGCTAGGGTTTTATAGTTGGAAAATGCCCAATATATGTGGCGTATAACCTATTAGTTTTACACACACACATATATATATAAACCCTATTCTGCACCAAGGGAGCAGAATAGTTATTTTGCACCCAACATATTTTTACGTTGTTAGATTAAAAAAATTATGTTTTGTATATGAATAGTTATGTTGATATATTCACCACAACAAAAAAATAGAGTTTATGATTCATTATAGTGTAAAAAACACCAAAAATAAGTATTTTATTTTTATACGACATGTAAACAAAAAAATTATGTCATTTCTAAATTTTCTTATGTTCTTATCGACTTATGATGTAAGATAAAATTTACGTGACCTAAAAATAATATATGGTTCAAAAGATAGCCCTGGATGTCAAATAGTGCCACTCTAGCCACGCTATTTGACTCCTAGGGTGTAGAATAGTTATTCTTCATCCACCCCCTATCTTTCAAACCGTACATGATTTTTACGTCACGTAAATTTTCTCTTATCCCGGAAGTCAAGAAGAACATAAAAAAATTAGACATGTCGTAAAAAAATATTTACATGCCGTACAAAAATACGGCGTAAAATGCGAATTTTCTATGTTTTTTACACTATAATGACTCAAAAATCTTATTTTTATGTCGACTTTTTGTGTTTCCGATGAATATGAACATATTTATTAGTATACAAAACACAAATTTATGTATGTGAGAACATAAAAATATGTGGGTTGCAAAATAACTATTCTGCACGCTGGGTATTGAATAGGGTTTATATATATATAATGACCTTCTCATCACCCCATATGTACTTATGTTTAAGGAAAGATTATAACCTATTATTAGTTTTGAAGTGAGGGTGCCATCATGTTATGTATTTTCATATGGCCTAAACGCCCCCTCTGACGGCCAGCCATGGAGTCCGAGCCGCTCGAGGTTGACAAGGGGGACGACTCCGACGATGGCCCTCTATAGCGAGGCTCGTTTGAATCCACACGACCGATGCTGCCGATTTGCAGACGACCTAGACCACCCCCCCGCCACCGCACAGGTTTGTGCATGTTCGCGAGTCCCTGTCGGGTCCCGCAAACCCAGCGGGTCGCCGATCGGGTTGAGAAACGGACCTGACGACATGTATGGAGGTAGGTGGCGGGTATAGGGGTCCCGGACCGGACCACGAATCCGGCGGGTACCATCCAAATCCATTAGCGGCATTATCTTCCACGAATCCGGTGGGTACCATCCGAATCCATTAGTGGCATTATCTTGGTCAGTCCGAAAAATAACCAAATACTTTTAGTACTCCCTCCGACTCATATTAGTTTACATGAATTTGTCAAGATTCAGACCTGTTTTAGTGCTAGATACATCTGAATCTAGATAAATTTGAGTCAACTAATATGGATCGAAGGGAGTAATTTTATTTTCAGAAGCATATATATATTTCATATTTCTTCGAATTTTTTTCAATTTATTTCATTATTGTAACTTCCGTAAAAAAATTAATTCCCACCAATTAATTTTGCGTGTACCTTTATTTTACCTTCCCGCTAAAGTATTTACTATCCCTCCAAAATTTTGCGCTAATAATTTTTACCCTCCAGCTAAAATGCCCTTATAATACTCCTGATTATTAGCTCTCTATAAACTGAATCACGGCGTCATAAGCGATTGGATCTAGATTCTGTTCTCTCGTTCCCTGTTCATCGATGGAGTCCACACAGCGAACCACATCGCAGTCCACCCCAGGGAGAATGTCTCAGGTACTCCTTTCTCCCAATCCCCTCTGCTTGTATCCTAGACCTACCTCGCCTCCGGCATGGCCGCCGGGATTCGATAGCCTGTCTTGTGATCCTAGTAGAACAACCGTATGGATGCACCTGGCCCCCTCATCAGCAACCGAGAAGGCGGCAGTGGTGGCGGTGCTCGCGCCACCTGAGAGACATGACGGCTGCATCTCAAGGCGGCGGCGCTCACGCCCGGGAAGGCGACGGTGCTCATGCCTTCCATGGATTTTTGATCCCTCCCTCCCATGACGGTTGCACGGTACACCCCTCGCAGCTCTTTTGTAAAAAAATCAGTAGGTTGGATGGATGTCAGAGATAGAAATTTCAGCTTATTACATGTTCTTTGACAGTGTACAGTCGTCTCGGTCTCAATAAAATTAGTGTTCAAAAGAAATTTTATTTAACTGAATTTCATGCCCAAAGATGAACACGCAATATCTTGTTTCAAAACGATGCAGTCTATTGCAAAGAAAACACCAACTTCACCTTTTGCCGCAGGTACAGCGGCGTCCTCTTGCGGTTGTGATGCTGATACATCTGGTATAGCTAAATCGTGTGCCTCTTTGCTTTTGTTGGCACTCCCATTAGGTTTGTAGGTTGTGTTATATTAGTGCAAATTAGAATGCATCACACTTTTGATTTGTGCCTCCAAAAGTTCATTAGTGATGCCAAGTTGTTTACATATATTTTTCTATATATTCCTTTAAAGGATTGTTCTAAAATTTAGATTTTTCTAAGTCAGTCAGTTGCTAGTCTGACCATTAGAGATATTAAAACCGAGACAAAAAGGAAGTCTCTCACGATCTATGCGTCCCTGGTCGTCGGATTGCCTTATCTGCCTGTTTCGGGCCGTCAGATCCTCTTCAAATCCTGCTTGGGACGAACATCTCTTATGGACGCTTCTCTAGGCATCAAATAGGCTTTCTGTGGTTAATTGGTCCCGGAATAACTCTCCTAAGGCCCATCAAAGAATACATCGGCTACCGCATCAGTCCGAGGGAAAAAAGAAACAGAGAGAACGGCGGCATATCGTGGAGTTGCTCCCCTTCCGACCTCTCCTCTCTCGCGAGTCGCGACCGATGGACTCTCATCGCCGACACCGCCCCCACCTCCACGAGGCTCCTGTGGATCATCCTCGTCCCTCCACTCTTGACTCCCTGCACCGCCACGATGTCGACCAGCTGTAAATGCTGCTGCTACCGTAAGGTCTACTGCCCGCTCTGAGATCCTCCTTGACGCCACCGCGATACAGTTTTTGGCACAACAACAAGTTTGACAGTACTCTTGTGCCCCTCCATGTCGCTGACTGCCCACATGGTAAGACTAAATCATCTGTTTATTTTAGCTACATGAACATGTCTTTTTGTTTCTCAGGTTCAGTCATTGTAGAACTAACAATAAACATTATGCAAGGTGAGATAGTTCATGTAGTAACGACTGAATATCTCAACAGTTTAGAAATCTTTTGATGACCGTACCCACATGTGAGATTGACATAAGCATAGATTTTATATTGAGAATTGCACAAATCTAGCGACATTTCCTGCCTTGATTTATCATATAGGTAATTGATTCATAGCAATTTTGTTGTGCCCTAATTCAACTTTGAATCTGTATGCACCATTGTACTGAGTTGAAAATAAACTGTAGAGACCTATTTGATGGAGCCCTTGAATTTAGACTTTTAAATCCTGTATACAATTTTCCGTTGATAAAATATCTTTCTAATTTATATTTATAAACAAATATATACACAATAAATAGTAAAAGAGTATAATAGTGAAATTCAGCGCTACACACTACTTCCATATTTATCTGAATATTAAGCAGGGAAGCTAACCATTGCAGCTAGCCCGGAATATTGTGTTTTTGCATGGTTATCTTCTAGGGCCTTCCAAGTTTACTTAGCAAATTCACTGTAATTCATTCTTTCTGGAAATTACCTAACGTGAAGAGTCGGTTTCGAACTGTCCGTCTATGTCGACTATGGTATTATATTGGTTCTTTGATTTTCATGGAACTACAGTAGCAAGGTAATATATAATTTTCTGTATTATCGTGTTTCGATTTCTATATAGCTTCACTTCACATGTTTATTTGTGGTTGACTATACTAGCCTTGTATTAAATGTATGCGATGGAAACATAGCCTTGTTTTGTTTAGTTATTGGTGCTTCTTACTTGATTCTTAGTCAAACATGCATGCCGGGGAAGAGTTTACATATAGCAAGATGTATACTGTATGTACATTTGAAGAGTTGTTGATTAGAATGTCTAAAATAAGGTTTTCGTAGTGTTTCTACAGGAGTGATTCTTTGGTACGTCCATGGATACTTATTTATTACCATAAACTTTGGACATGCAAAAATATGGTAAACGATTTTTTTTATCTTAAATCCAAATATTTCCATCAATACCTAATAATATATAGCATTAATAGATGGGCGCGGAAACGCGTGCCATCATGGTCTAGTAGGGATATTAAAACCGAGTCAAAAAGGAGGTCTCCCACGAACTGGACAGTTTTGGCCGTCCAATCGCGTCCTCCACGTCATTCTGGTCGTTGGATGATCCTCAGCTCCCGCGTGGACCGAATTATACCTTAGGACGCTTCTCTGGACATCAAAAAGTCTTTCTGTGCTTAATTGGGCTGGAATATCTATCTATTTCGGCCCGCTCTACTCCACATTTCGACAACCGGGTCTCCTCGTACGGAACCACTGGATTTTTTTTGAAGAGGACACATGCGGCAGCAGACTCCAATGGAAAACGGGTCTCCTTGCTCATCTGGAACCACCAGATTTTTTTTGAAGAGGACACACACTGCGGCGGCAGACTCCAATGTAAATTCGACCACCCAGACAAGAGGCACATCTCCCGATCGATTGGATCGCAGGCCAAAATCTAGAGCGGGCATGCAGCATACTCCAATCGAGATTCGACCGATCGAGACCAGCTACAGACCTCTCGATCCGTTCGAACGCAGGCCAGAATCTGGAGCGGCCATCGATCTCTGTTGCGGATGCGGTACAGATCCTGCCCTCGCCTCCCCATTCATGGCGATCTGATGCCCCGGTCTTAATTGATCTTTATGACCGTATTATTTTTTTAGTTCTTACAAATCCCTAATGGCAGTCATGGTGCACAAATTAACGGCGGCAAATGATTATGGTACGTTACTACACTGCCACCACACTGCCTACATGGCCTATTAAATCTCTTGCCTCAGTTTCTGCCCGTGCTACTCCCACTCGATAGCAGATTCCAGGTCTAATGGTGGTCTGATAGGTTGATTCTATTTCCAAACTAAATACCCATCTTCTTCAGATAACAATTGTCATTTTTTCTAAATCAGAAATATATTTGTCTGCCCAGGTCTAATGGTGGTCTTATAGGTTTATTCTATTTCTGCTTGTTATAGCTCAGCTGTTTACATTCTATTGCTTCCTGGTGATTGGTCAAATTTTCATCTGGTTGGTTTTTTTGGACTCGGTATTACCAATGGCTGCTCGACAGGTGAGTTCTTCAATTACATCACTAATTTCACTTAATAGTATGCGCCTTATTATTATAAATATTCGCCATTGCTATACTTATATGCATGTCACTTGCACCATTATAAATTGTCTGAGGTCGATCGGGGTGACAGGACAGGAGAATCTGCTCCGAACTCTGCGCCACTGCTGTTTGTTTCCATAGGGCTCAAATTTGGCCCGTTTGAGTTAATATTCTACACCGTTTTGGCTGATTTCTTCAGCATTAGACTGGTATGCTTCTTTTGCAACTCAAAGGTACTGATTCTAAAATTATGACAGTATATATAAATTACTTCTTATTTTTCTGTGTCAGTGAAATAGTTAATCAAGGCATATCCAGAACAATATCTTCGTTTCCATTTTGACGCCATCTTACTTTTTGGAAATGTTGGCATGTCTCTTTGGTTCTGTGATGTAGTTAAGGGTGTATTTTACAGTATTACATATGCGTCAATTCCTTTCCTACTACAATGATTCATGATTTTTGTATTCAGTTTCTTTCCCATCTTTGAAGTCATCATTCATGAAAAAAACAATCAGAACAGAAGAACAGTATTAAGGATTACAAAAATTAATGACTCTAAAAATAATTTGAACAATGTATAACATTCACATATCACACATATTCTCTCTTTGTTGACTCTCCATGCTATCCTTCCAATAAACCACTAATAAACCTATGAAGAATTTTAGCTTAAAATGCAAATGAATTTCACCATATAGGGGTACATGCAAGTTGCTCTTATAAGAGCATACATTATGAAATATAGTCCAAAACATGACTCGATACTTTGGAACATGTTATCGAATATATTTTCATCAATTCATAACAATCTATTCTCCTAATGGACGGGCGCGGCAACGCGCGCCTACATGATCTAGTACTATTAATAATAGATCTATACACCATGACTACCCTTGATAATGTATTGTATTTATGGTTTTTTCCAGAATGACTGATGTGGTACTAGTGCTTTCTAAGAAGTATGAATATAGATGGCTCATGTTTTATATCCTCCAACCTTAACAAATGTATGCAAGGGTACTGCAAAGTGTATTTTTGAACCATAGCATACTGATTAGTTTGGATGAGCATGCCATTTGATCTATGCAGTTAGGTTCACTTATTCTCGATATATGACGGATTCCATGTACCCTTGTGGTTGTCCGTTAATTCTGTTTTTTTGGTATGGACGACACTTTACAAAATGCATATGAATATGGACCATCTTCTCGTTTGTGACCTCATTCTTCTTCATCTTGACTCTGCAAAATTATATCATCGGTAGTATGCCTACAATATTTGTTCAGGTTTGAGTAAGTAGAATTAGAGTCTAGGACATGTTATATCAGACAACCTTCAGGTTAGACATCAGTTGCTCTTGAACTAGGTCATTGATGATTCAGTTGACCATCTATCTACTTGAAGATTTATTTTGCTTACTTGCATTGCTAAAAGTGCACTTCTATTTGCAGATGACTAAGAAAAGGACTTCCAAAGAAAATAGTAACCCGAACTTGCAAAGTACTCCTTTATAGAGTAAAGCTAGGACTCTAGGTACAAGGCAAAGTTTATTGGCTCCAAATACCCTCATACACGCTTCAACAATGAATTCTCGATTTTTTCGAGCAATGGTAAGGCATAGCCTTGCTCCATCTTCATGTTGACTTTTGTTTGAACTGGTGTTACTGTTGAGGTTTGGTCATTTGGTTCTATCACTGGAGTGCCAGAGACCCTGGCTTATTTGGTCTTATTGACTAGGCCATTTGTTTGCATTTTTAGTGTTTGGAATATTCACCTTCTCGAGCTTGCACCATGTGAAATGGTGGAAATTTCACCTACAAGATGAATACCCATCAGTGCACGTGTCCAGTTATCACTAGTGAGCATCACTAGATGAATACCCATCTTTTTCAGGGGACCATCTAACCCCCTGCCAACCACACAAAACTACTGTCTCTACAAGGACTGATGACTTAGAACCATATTCCACCTTCTCTATTGTGCATATATTCATCCCTGCTCAGTGATGAGACTCATGGCATGCTAAGTAGTAGCAAATGAACTAACCCTTTGCCATGCTTTGGGAGATATATATTTCTATTTTACCTTTGGAGCTTTATTTTTTGTGGTTTTGTGTATCTTAAGTCCTAGTATGATTTGCATGGTGTAATTAGCATTGATTGAGCATTTGTTTTCAGATTTCCTGTATTTATACAGACATTTATGTTTGCCATTTCGCATTCTTCTTATTCTTGTTCATTTCCGTACCTTAGTGAAATAACAATAGACACAATACTCAAAGAGTATGTCTTTGCTAAATCTTATAGCTCTATTTATTGTTTTGCCTGGAGTCCTTGTATTTTTGTGGATGATTATTCTAGTTTATGGTTGTTCGGTTAAGCATTTTCTTAGCACGTGGCTCGTTATCCACAAGATTTACATATATTTGTAATTGGGAATTAGGCACTAATATAATTTGGTTGGTCCAAACTATATCTAGTTCTGCATTCACTTTCAAGTTCTACGTACCAAGAAAATTTCAGCGTTCTGGGTGAAATGAATGATTTTTTTATTTCTTGATTGCAGGAATCAAAGACGTAACTGGATTGTACTCTATACCACGGATAAATTAGTCTTGACACTTAATTAGGATGACACATTCAGTATGTTTAATGATTGCTAAATTATATTAGAGTTACATTTGTTGGATATTTGCTATGCGAAGTACGATACTTATGAATCACAAATGGTTTGAATAATGTATTTGGATGCATGTATTATTATTATTTTTGCTTGCAATAGTCTATTATCACAACCTACGACCTACTTTTGATTGTAATATGGTAGCACAACGAAAAATATAGCATTGCAACCAAATCTCAGTCGCCACGCCTACCTGTTTGGTTGCATTAGACTGTTGCCATTGTCGCAATAACCTACCACAACATTTGTCCTACATGTCGAGATAAATATTTGGCGCCACCAAATTTAATTTTGTTGAAATAGATTATCACCATGAAACTTTTGTATTGTTGCAAGAGCTTCTTTGCCACAAACCTCTTGTCTGTTGTGATAACCAGTTGTCACCATGGACATAGTGGTTCGTGGTGAAAGGCTGGTGCCACGAAAATAAGAGTTGTTGCCATAAGCTAACGTCACAATTGACTATTGCCACAGGATGATATATGCCATGAAACAAGCGATGTTGCCATAGGTTATTGCCATGAATGCCTATCGCCATGAACGAGCAAGCGCCACGGTTTAGGTATTTGTTGCAGCAAGCTATCACCACAAACCGAATTGTGCCAACAAAGGGTAGGATACCGGGGGGGAAAATGTGGCAACTTGATGCCCGATTGTTGCAATAGCATATTTTATTGCCTAGGTTTGTTTTTTGTGGCGATAACCTATTACCATGCGTCTTCTCGCAACGCCTGGCAACGAACGACATGTCGTGGCAATAGGTACTTATTGCAACAATTTGGCACTTATTGCAACAAATGCTTTTGTTGCAATAGAGCTGAATTCTTGTAGTGATTGCCTCGACTCGATGAGGACCTCACTGATGTAGTAGACGGGGCGCTGCACAGGGTGCTCCTTGCCCTCTTCCGGTCGCTCTACCACCATTACGATGTTGATGACTCGACTGGAGGCTGCGACGTACACGAGCATTGGTTCCATGTCCATGGGGCAGCGAGTACTGGTGCTGAGAGTAGCACCTCCTTGGGCGATTTGAGCATGTTGTCTGCTTCATCGTCCCAGATGAATGTGGGGTTCTTCCACATCAATCGATAGAGAGGCATTGCCTTTTCCCCGAGCAAGGGGATGATGCGACTAAGAGCCGTGACTCGCTTGGCCAGCATCTGGACATCGCGGAGGCACTAGGGTTTTCGAGTCTCACGATGGTGTCGATCATGGTGGGGTTTGCTTCGATGCCTCGTTTGGAGACCATGTACCCCCAGGAGCTGTCCGGTGGGCACGCCAAAAGTGCATTTCCCCAGGTTGAGCTTAGTCTTGTACTTTCGCAGATTGGTGAAAGTTTCAGCTAGGTCGGCGAGTAGGTTGCTCTGGCGAGTCGACTTCACCACCACGTCATTGATGTAGATGTGGATGTTGCGGCCAATTTGGCTCGCGAGACACTCCTGCATGCACTATTGGTAGGTCAAGCCGGCGTTCTTGAGGCCTAACTTCATTGCGATGTACTAGAAGGCACCGAACAACGTGATGAATGTCGTTTTCTCCTCGTCCTCAACCGCCATCTTGATCTAGTTGTTGCCATAATACGCATCGAGGAAGTGAAGCGACTCCGACCACGTGGTCAAGTCGATGATCTGTTCGATGTGTGGGAGGACAAACTCCTCCTTCAAGTAGGCGTTGTTGAGGTTAGTGTAGTCGATGCACATTCTCTATGTGTTCTTCTTCTTCAGAACCAGGACTGGGTTTGCCAGCCACTTGGAGTACTTGATTGGTTGGATGAAGCCTACAACGAGTAGGCATTGTACTTCTTCGGTGATTGCTCGCCGGCTCTCTTCATTGAAGGTCCACAGGCACTGCTTCACAGGTCACGCTTTGGGGTTGGCATTGAGTTTGTGCTCAGCGAGTTCCCTCAGGACACCATGGATGTCAGATGGCTTCCATGCGAAGATGTTGCGATTCTCACGCAGGAACTCGATGAGCATGCTTTCCTATGTGGGGCCCATGTTGGTCCCTATGGTGACCTTTAGGCTTGAGTCGCACGGGACGAGCTCGACGGTGCGGGTGTGTGTGGAGGCCTTGAATCCTATTGACCCGACATTCTCTATGTTGGGTTTCTTTAGGATCCTGGGGTCGTCGTTGTCGATGCCGCTTGCATATTTGGCGAGCTTGTTGGCGTGGTTGGCTTCCTCAGTGATGATGTTGTCGGCAAGCTTGGCGCTGTTATCCTCGCATTATACGGCCATGTCGGGGTCGTCGTGGACGATGATGATGCCACGTGGCCTTGGGAGCTTCATCATGTTGTACGCGTAATGTGAGGCCGCCATGAACTTGGTGAATGCCTGTTGCCCCAGGACGCAGTGGTAGGGGTTGCGGAAGTTCACCATCACTAAGACAATCCGCTTGGTGCAGAAGTTGGCTAGCATGCCGAAGGTGACTAGCAGCGTCACCTTGACGATAGGGTACGCCTTTCGACTGGAGACAATGCTGTGGAAGGTGGTGAGGGTCAATTCGACCATCCACTGCGGGAGCTGCAACCTCCTAAAGGTGTCCAGGTAGAGGATGTTGATGGAGATTCCATCGTCCATGAAGGTCTTGGTGAGTGTCATTGTATTGGGAACGGCAGTACCTGAAAAGGTTAGATAGAGGTGTGGGGACTAGCAGGGAAACTCTTGACGGCGTCTGGAGGTGGGATTGGAAACGAGCAACTGTAGCGAGACACAAGAAGTACCCAGGTTCGGAGCCCTCGTGGTGAGGTAAAACTCCTACTCCTGCCGATCTGCCTATGGGTAGAATACAGGCTACAATCGCTCCTCGAGCTGTATCTTTTAGCTATATCTTAAATGCTCTCCGTTCAACCCTTGCTACGAGAGCCTTGCCCCTCCTTATATAGGTAGAGGGGCAACAGTCTCACTGGCCAGTCCGACTGGCGGGTCCCGCAGGCGGACCCCAGTCGGCTGGTCATCTACCGTATCCGGTATGGTGTGTCCCATCGAAGTACACGCCGAGCGGGTTATCATGGGCATAGTGAACACCGTGCGAGCCTGCCGTCAGCATCCGGCCACTGTGCACGCGTCATCAGCAAAGTCTTCTGTATGGTCTAGTAGTTGTGGGTCTTGTCGATGTACCAGCGCATACCGTGCACTGTACAACACGTCGCCATGTCCTCCTGACTGTGCTCGGCTACGTGCATGTAGCCGGATCTGTCTCTTGTTGCCCTTCCTGGTTCCGTCTACCGGATGGTAGCCGGTACGAATTGCCCGTGTCCGGCTATGATTTGCTAGCAGGATCCAAGTCGCCTACCTTAGTTCTTGCCTTATTGGGGTACCCAGGGGTCATCCCCCCGACACTAGCCCCCGAGCGCATGTGGATTCCACCCTTAGGTGAAATGTGCGTGCGCTCCTTCTTGCGCTTGAAATTTGTGTCTGGCTATGCCTGACGGTTGCACTACCCGTGACGTCAGTGATGACACTGGCCACGTGCACACGTGCCATCATTGCACTGCCACGTGCAGCGCTACGTCGCGTCACACGTCGCGCACGTCGCCTCGGGAACCACCGTTTGCCGTTTCGGTTTCTGGCCCAGGATCTTTTGATCATTTTGCGCCCGCATAGAATATCAGGAGCGGTGGTGGGGGTGTGGCGCGAGCCAGAGAGCACCACGTGGCGCGGTAGACGGTTGGCCTCTCCTGTCTTTAAAAGGTTGCTCAGGGATCTGCTCCCCACTTCCGCTCGCTGCCTCCGCCTTTCTCCCTTGTGCCCTTGCGCCCTTGCTGCCTCGCCGCTACCTATTGTGCGCCCGCCACCAGATTTAGCCGCGTCGCCCTCTTAGTGTCACCGGCGACATAGGCCACCACCATGGCAAATGAAACCACGATGGCTTCGGAACGCGGTGCCTGGTGCGGCTCCTCCGTCACAGAGGACCACATCGAAAAGTACTGCGCCACTCGGGTCTTGCCACTGGAGACGGAGGTGAAGGTGCGGCTCGCACTCCCGGAGGAGGAATCCCCGCATCTGGAGGAGGGGGAGCGGGTGATTTTTCTCTCCCACCTCGCGCGCGGCATTGCCTTGACCATGCACCCATTCTTCCTCATGTTTCTCGTCTTCTTCGACCTTCGCCTCCACCACCTCGACACCAACGCTATCGGCTCCCTCGCGCACTTCGCAGCCTTCTATGAATGCTACCTCGAGATCCAGCCGGATCTTGGGCTCTTCTGCCAGCTCTTCCGCATCCGGCCGCACGTGAAGTTCACCTAGGGCCCGCTGGTGGCCTGCGGTGGCGTCTTCATCTACTCCCACTCTCGAACTGGCTACCCAAAGTTCCGGCTGCAGGACATGGTCTGACTATGGCAGCAGTCGTACTTTTATGTCAGTAACGTCACCGAGGTCGACCGGATCAACCTGCTGGCCTTCCAGGACGTGAGGTCTAGCCGGCATAACTGGGACTTGAAGATCCACAGCGACAAGGCGGAGACGGATGCGATGCTGCACCGGATGCACTCCCTCTTCACTACTGGCTTGACCGGCCTGGACATCAAGCTTAGCTGGATGTACCAGCTGATGATGCCACTGCAGCAACGTGCCCATAAGATGTGCTACTGCTCTGGCCGGTTGGACCCCACCAGGCTATCTCCCCGTGATCCCTACTCCCACAACCTCAAGGAGTGGGTGTAGACGATCACCAAGGAGAGGCTGTCGGAGAACTGGAGGTTCGGGCAGGTCCCCTACAGCCGCGACAACCGCGCACCCCGGGTGAGTTTCCTTGTTCAACCAGTTCTTTCCGTCTTTTGTTCTGGTCTTTTCATCCGGCTGATTTTTTTCTTATTTTCTTCTGACAGAACTTTGCCTGCATCATCCAGGAGGAGGGAGAGACTCTCCTCCAGGTCTTCACGCCTGACCTCCCGGAGCCGCGCGCACGCTGGTCTGGCGAGGAGTCAGATGGCGACGCTGATGTCTTCCCTAACCAGAACGATGAGCCGGCCCATGACCCGCACGCGCAGGTTGATGAGGATGTTGGGGGGATACCCCCGGGTAGGGTCACACCGGGGTATAAAGGCCGAGTTAGCCGAGGTACGGCAAGGTCAAAGCAAGTGCTGGCCGAGTCACCTCAAGGCAGGCCGAATCACCAAGTAACCCGAACCAGGGTATGTCCACCTAACTGGGTCTCAACCGACTTATGCCGTATGTCGGTAAGAAGTATCTAACTTGTATGCAGGTACAGGTGTGGCCGGATCAACTAGGTACGATCCAGGTTATATCAAGCTTGTAAGAGAAGGAAAGTATCTCGCTGGTCAAAGGGTGACCACTGTGTGTAGAGCGTGAGCGAAGCATACAGAGGCCAGGACCACCGAGGCGTGGCCGACAAAGGTGACGATGCATATGTCGGATGACGCAGGCGCCGCAGAGGCTCATGTAGCCTCTGCATGGATGATGCTGGGCTAAAGTGACCCCGTCGGCTTACTCTTTTGGGAAGAGGCATATTCCCTGGAATATGCCTCCACATATGCCCTAATTGGAGACCTGGCTACCCCTATATAAGGAGCGCTAGGGCCTCAGTAGAAAGGGTTGATCTCTAGTGGGTTGTGATTTACTAGTGTGTTCCTGAGGGCCAGCTAGTGGTGAGAATAAGAGAGTTCTTCTTCCTCCTCTCCCCAATACAGCTCAAGGAGCACTTGTAAACTGTGGAAGTGAATTGAATACAAAGCTACTATGCGTGGAATCACCACACTATCCCTCCCTGGATTCCCCTAGTGCATTTAGTCCCCACCTTTAGCCTATCCATGGCATTTGCCATGACACCACCACGATAGTTGGCGCCCACCGTGGGGCTAGCGGCGCTAGCAGGGGTGAAGTCCGGATGGGAAACTTCGTCGGCACTGGCGAACGCATCGTCACCGGGCTCGTTCAGTGCTTTGGAGCGCCGGATTTTGTCAGCGACAACGCTGGCTGCTTCGGCAAGCGTCCTCTTCCGCGCAACAGCCTCTTCGTCAAGCTCGGCGTGCACAAGATCTACGTTGCCATCGATGTGTCGTGCGTTCACCCACGGCATGTCGTCGAAGGAGGCGAGCCACCCCTTAGCGTGGCTCGCGGGGCGCGTATCACTCGCTCCTCGGACCACACCGAGGTGATGATGACCGCACCAGGCGCTGGCACGAGCAAGGATCCAGCACCGGATCCGGAGGTAATGCCTAAGGCACCAAGGAAAAGTAGAGGTCCTCCTCTAGAGAGGCCAGAGAATGTGCTGCAGCAGGCGATGGATAGCCTAGCAAACCCATAGCAGCAGTGGTAGATCCGGCTCAGGCACAGGCCGAGCTAGAGGAGACTAGGCAAAAAATAATAGAGGGTGCGAAAAATATAGCCGCGGCTCAGCAGTCGTTGAACATGACACTGCGTGAGTACGCAAAGGCAAATAAGGTAGATGCTGTAAAAGTGAAGGGGAGAAACCTCATAAGTGAAATGAACAAAGAGGGTGATACAAGGATTGAGGAATCAGAAAACTGTCTGTCCGTGGGGTTGCCGAAGTATAGCACCCCGGCAAAGAACCTAAGGGCAGCAGATGCAGCTGCATCCGAGTTAGAAGGTCTGATGGGTGAAGCCCGTCAAAGACACCAAGATAGGGTTAATGAGTTGGTTCGGATCGCGAACAGGAAAAATGAGGAGTTGCTCAGGGCTAACCCGGAGAGAGCTGGGCCTCCAAAATCGTTCATTCGGCGGTGGGTAACCCAAAGAAATCCGCAGGAGCTGCATCGTCCCCTCATGGTGGTCCTAGGAGGGAAGAGGTAGTAACCTCGGCCAGGAGGAATAAGCAGATAGTCCCATATGACCCGGCAAGGGCAGGGAAAGGAAAGGAAGTGCAAAGAAATGAGGATCGACGAAGTGTAAGCTGAGGTGAAGCTGGCCGAGGTAATCGCGACCAAGGCAATGCCGGTCAAGGGAACGCTGTAAACGGCAATGCTTGACAGCGTAACTCGGCAGGTGCAGGGCAACCGCCGCAGCGGAATATACCACGGCAAGAGCTTAGTGTCGGCCAAGGTATGCAACAGAGAGCAGCTCCACAGGAGCAGGATAGATACAATGATGGTGATTCGGAAATGGTGAACACTGGGTATCCCAGGCCGGACTATCACGTGATAGGATCAAGCTTGGGAAGTAGGAATCTGATGCCTACCGATGCTAGGTTAAAACTAGATCGGCTGTATAGGTCGGAGCAAATTGAGTGTCAAGGTCCTCTGGGTCCAGCGTGTTTTGGGCCCCGAATCATGAAGGAACCTCCGGTACCTAACTTCCAACTACCTAGAGGCACAAAGACATATGATGGCAGCACAAAGCCGAAGGATTGGTTGATTAACTACGCAACAGCTGTAAAAATTGCTACAGGCAACTTGAGATGGTGTGAGATATGTGCCCTAGATGTTGGAGGGGCCAGCGAGGGTATGGCTAAACAATTTGCCGCCAGGAAGTATTAACTGCTGGATTGATTTTGAGGAAATGTTTGTTAGCAATTTCTCAAGCACGTATCAGAGGCCCAACAGACCACAGACCCTAGCGATGTGCAAGCAGAGACCGAATGAGACAGACCGGGAGTTCTTAACCCGTTGGTGCACTATGTGAAACTCTTGTGAAGGTGTAATTGAATCACAGGGCATAGCTTGGTTTGCTCAGGGGTACAGATATGCAAGCATGCTATGGCAAAGGTTGCAAAGAGATATGCCCACTACCTTGGCAGAAACGATCCGAATCGCTAATTCATATGCCTTGGGTGATCCGACTCAGCCTAGGCTCGTGTCGAACGAGTCAAGCGAAGAGTACTACCAGCGAGATGGAGCCGGATCTTCCCAGAGAAATGATTACCGAGGTAAAAGAAGAGATGACAGACCGGATTACCAATACAGTTCGCAACAAGTTGCAGCTGTGAATCAAGATCAACCTGGTGCAGGAAGCAACCAACGTCAGAAAACTAGAGGGCAGCAATGGACTCCAAGAAATGATGGCAAGAAAACTTGGAAGCCAGAGCAGAAGAAACAGTGGCAAGAAAAGAAGGACCGTCTGAGGTATACTTATGAGGCAATGCTGGATCAGCCGTGTAAATTTCACACGCCAAATCCGAGTAACCCAGTGGGTCACACAACCTGTCAATGTGAATGGATGAGGAAAATAGAACAAGGTGGTTTGGGGAATGCTCAGGCACCTCGAAATGATCAACCTCGGCAGGAGTTACCCCGGCAGCAATTGCTCTCTAGAGCAAACACACAACAGTTAATGTTGCCTCCCCCTCCGCCGAGGTATGACAACCATGAGAGAAGGGATGCAATGCATCAAGTGGAAGATCAGCATCAACCGGATCAGAGGTACCCCGAAAATGAAGGGAGGAATGAGTACAGAGAGCATCATCAAAGTTACTGCGTGTTCACCACAGAAGAGACAAACAGAAAGAGCTTGCAGCGCCGACACATGTAAGTAAATGCGGTCATGCCGGCCGTGACGAGATATATGCCTTGGTCAGATCAGGAGATTACCTGGAGCATCAAAGATCATCCGAAGCTTATGCCTAGTCCTGGTTCGTATGCGCTAGTGTTGGACCCAACGTTCATTGGGCCAAGCATCAATGTGAGGTTCTCGAAGGTGCTAATTGACAATGGTAGTAGCATCAACATCATGTATGTGGACACGATGTGCAAGTTGGGTATCTCGGAGAACATGCTCCAAGATACAAGGACAACTTTCCATGGCATTGTGCCATGCATTTCTTGTAAGCCCATAGGCAAGGTCTGGGTTGACGTATTGTTCGGTACAAGAGATAACTGCCGGACTGAGAATTTGGAGTTCGAGGTTGTAAATTTGGAGAGCGCATATCACGGTTACTCGGCAGGCTAGCTCTGAACAAGTTCATGGCAAGTACTCATATTAGTTACTTGAAGATGAAGCTGCCCAGGCCAAATGGTGTGATTACCATAACTGGTGATTTTTGACGTTCCATTGAGTGCGCGTCAGCCGGATCTAACCTAGCCGAGTCACTCGTGATTGCGCAAGAGAAGAGAAAAATTCAGGAGGTGGTGGCATTGGCTCAGTCCGCGCAACAGTATATGCCGGTGCTGAGTAACCCGCATGGTAGTGTATCGTTTCAAGCGATGAAGGACACCAAGAAAGTACATGTTGATGATATGTTCCTAGAGCGCACCGTAACAATTGGTGCTGGGTTAAATGAAAAATAGGAAAGCGAGCTCGTCCACTTCCTCCGTGAGAATCGGGATATTTTTGCTTGGTCCACTCAGGACTTGCAAGGTGTTCCGAGGGAGTTGGCCAAGCACTCTTTGAATGTGAGACCTAGAGAAAAGCCGATGAAGCAACCTCTCCGCCGCTTCACTGAAGACAGGAGAAAGGTCATAGGAGATGAGATAGCGCGGCTGCTAGCAGCCGGATTTATCATGGAAGTACTTTACCCGGATTGGCTGTCTAATCCGGTGCTGGTGGAGAAGAAGAAAGACGATCCGAACGTGGCAGTGGTTTGGCGTATGTGTATCGATTACACGAACCTGAATAAGGCGTGTCCAAAAGATCCATTCCCACTGCCAAGGATAGACCAAGTCATACATTCTACTGCTGGGTGTGAGTTATTGTCGTTCATTGATGCATATTCTGGTTTCCACCAGATACCTCTGAACCCAAATGATCAAATAAAGACTGCGTTTATCACCCCGTATGGGGCTTATTGCTATCGCACCATGCCTTTTGGTTTACGTAATGCAGGGGCAACGTACCAAAGATGTATGCAAAAATGTTTGCATGACCAAATTGGTCAAAATGTGCAGGTGTATGTGGATGATGTTGTCATAAAGACCAAGGAAAGCAAAACGCTCCTTGACGATATCAGGCAGACATTCGCAAACCTAAGGAGGTTCTGAATGAAGCTTAACCCGGAGAAATGTACCTTCGGTGTCCCGGCTAGAAAATTACTCGATTTCTTGTCTCCAGCCGAGGTATCGAAGTCAATCCAACTAAAATCTGGGCCATAGAGCGAATGGAACTGCCGAAGTGCCTTAACGATGTCTAGAAGTCCACTGGTTGCCTGGCATCCTTAAGTCAGTTTGTATGTCGGTTGGGAGAAAAGGCACTGCCTCTCTATCAACTCATGAAAAAGTCGGACAAGTTCATTTGGACACCGCAGGCCAATGAAGCCTTTGTCCAATTAAAGAAAATGTTAGCCACTGCACCAGTATTAGCCTCTCCACTATCAAACGAGCCAATGTTGCTCTATAAAGCCGCAACCAACCGAGTTGTAAGTGTAGTAATTGTGGTAGAGCGCAACGAAGAGGGTAAGTCAGTGCAAAGGCCAGTGTATTACCTAAGCGAGGTATTATCCGCATCGAAGCAAAATTATCCGCACTATCCGAAAGTGGCATATGATGTGTACATGTCGGCTAAGAAGCTAAAACACTATTTTGAGGAGCACCCCATCAATGTAATATGTGAGGCTCCCATATCCAAAATAATGAGTAACAAGGATGCAAGTGGCAGGATTGCAAAATGGGCAATTGAGCTAGCCCCTTATGCGCCACAATATGACAGAAGAGAAGCAATCAAGTCTCCGGATGTGGCGGACTTTTTTGTAGATTGGGCCGAGGTGCAGTATGAGACACCATTGCCAGATCCGAACTACTGGAGAATGCACTTTGACGGGTCAAAAACAAAAACTGGGTTAGGCACCGGAGTTGTGCTTAGCTCGCCCAAGAAGGACCAGCTGAAATATGTGCTGTAGATCCACTTCGCAGCGTCAAACAATGTTGCCGAATATGAGGCACTTGTACATGGGCTCAAAGTGGCAAAAGAAATTGGGATACGTCGGATCCAATGCTTTGGCGACTCGGATTTGGCAGTTCAGCAAGTTTCAGGGCTGTGGGACGCTCTTGATCGAAACATGGCATTATACAGATTCCATGTGCAGAAGATATCTGGTTACTTTGAGGGATGTGAATTTCACCATGTACCCCGAGTGGAAAATGAGGCTGCCGACATATTGCCGAAGCTCAGATCAACCCGACAAGCAATTCCACCGGGTGTAGCATTAGCACACCTCAGAAAACCATCTATTAGGCCGTCCCCAGAAACCGACTCAATCTACGTCCCGGAAGATCCGGAGTCCAGAGCTGTGCCCATGGACATTGACGTGGGAGGTGGTTCGCGAAACCTGGGGACTGCCTCGGTGAACCCGGGGACTGCTTCGCAAGACCCGGGCACTGAGCAGCGTAATCCGGCTGAGGTTATGCCGGTGGATCATATGGAAATTGATGAGGATGTATTCCCAGTGCGAGCTGTACCAGCTTGGGCACTGCCCATATTTCAATTCATAAAAAATGGAACCTTACCCGCTAAGGAGGTGCTTTCCAGGAAAACTCAGAGGAGAGCAAAAGCATACACGATCATCAATTCCGAGCTATACAAAAGGAGTGTGACTAATGTCCTCCAGCGATGTGTTGACCCGGAGGAAGGACTGGACATCCTCCGAGATATACATCAAGGGGGATGTGGGCATCATGCCTCATCCAGAGCCTTGGTAGCAAAAGCTTTCTGTCATGGGTTTTACTGGCCAAGTGCCTTGGAACAAGCTGAAGATGTGGTAAGAAAGTGCAATGGCTGTCAAAGATATGCGACAAAGACACATATGCCAATGTCAGAGCTCAAGACCATACCAATTACCTGGCCATTTGCTGTATGGTGTTTGGATATGGTTGGCCCCTTGAAACTGGCAAGAGGGAACATGACCCACATCTTGGTCATGGTAGACAAATTTACAAAGTGGATTGAGGTAAAGCCAATAAGAAAATGTGATGGAGCTACCGCCGTGACATTCCTCAAGGATATCATCTTCAGATACGGTTATCCTCACAGTATCATAACAGATAATGGCACGAATTTTGCTGAAGGAGCATTTGCATGATTCTGCCAGGATAAGAAGATCTGGCTAGACATAGTCTCGGTAGCCCACCCCGCATCGAACGGACAAGTGGAAAGATCCAACAGATTGGTATTGTCCGGGATAAAACCCCGGCTCATTGAGCCGCTACAAAGATCAGCGGGGTGCTGGATAGAAGAACTACCAGCGGTACTGTGGAGTTTAAGAACAACTCCGAATTGATCAACAGGCTATACGCCATTCTTTCTGGTATATGGGGCAGAAGCTGTATTACCAGCCGACATAGAGCACGACTCGCCTAGGGTCACCCAATACACAGAAGCCGAAGTGCAACAAGCCCGGCAAAATGATGTTGATCTGCTGGAAGAAGCGAGAGAATTGGCATTGTCCAGATCCGCCATATATCAGCAAAATCTCCGACGCTATCATAGCTGGAAAGTAAATCCCCGAGTTTTCCGGGAAGGTGATCTGGTACTCCGGTTGGTACAACGTACTGCTGGCATGCCCAAATTATCCCCCCCATGGGAAGGGCCATTCGTTGTGAGCAAAGCATTGCACAATGATTCTTATTATCTTATCGATGCAAAACCACAGGAGAAAAACAAGGCGGACAGGTCCGGCGAGGAATCTAAGCGTCCATGGAATGGAGCTCTACTTCGTCCCTTCTACACTTAGCAAAGAAGTGTGTGTATCCGAGTCACTCATATGTCGGTATGTATGCCGGCAATGAGCTTATCAATGAAATGTTGGCACCTCGAGCAGTAACTCGGGGACTGCCTTAATAATATTTGTTGTCTTCTGTATTTATTATTTATATGTCAGTTGGCGTAAGTTGCTTCTTCCTAAGATAGATTAGTAGCGTGTGAGCACCAAAAACCTAACTCTTCGACTTGCTGTTGTCCAACAAGATTTGGCTTCATAGCAAGCAAGAGAACAAGTTTGGAATTGGGTAACACATGAACAACGACTAAGGAAAGGAACTTAATCAAGACGATGTTTGTTATTCGGACTAACCTTATACATACTTTAAATTTACTTTGCTGAATTGTTTTGAGCTAATCCTAAAGTTTCCAAGTAGTGTTAAGTCAATTTTTGAAACTCGGACTCGTAAGTCATAAAACCGAACCAAGGTAGACACGAGCCGAGCGAAAAAGTTGGAGGAACAAGAAAATGAAACTCGGGGACTACGCCCAAGTTAATCCGGCACAAAAACTTAGTAGCAAAATATCACTTATGTGCTTAATACAATTGCACCCGGCATACCGGGGATCTGATAAACTTTAAAGTGTTTTCGCTCAAGGAGCAGCAGGAGGAGGTAATTCGGCGCCAGCGGGTGCAGCTCCAGCTTCGGCTTCAGCGTCATCTTCGCCTTCCTCGACGTTCGAGGATTCGTCCTATTCTCCTCACCAAAATCATCTTCAGCATTTTCGGCATTTTCATCCCCGGTGGTGCCTAGGAAACTTGGTCCCTCGTTCCATTGATGAACGGGGGCATATTGAATGAAGTTATGCGTGCAAGCCTTGCACCGAGCTATCCATTCCGGGTCAGTGGACCACCTTGATCCAGTGTCCATGCGCTCAAGGAGGTCGAGGTTGATCTTCTCATACCACGTAAGAACGTAGTGGAGAACGATCTCAGCTCTGGCGCATCCGGCAGATTCTCTCCAAAGGTCGAGCTGATTCTCGCAGTCCATTAGCTTCGCGATGAGAGATGCGGTCCCTTCCGGAGTATCTTCATCAGGCCAAAAGGCATTGAAGATCCGGATTGCCACATCAAGAATGTCCTTGCCATAATCCTTCACAATTTCGACGCAAGAAGACAAGCTAACCAGCAGGTCCTCCATGTCATAAGGAATTTCTCCAGCGTCAGGAGCAATTGGGGTACCCCTCTACTGGCGGAACTTGGCAACAGCAGTGGTTGCAATGGCATTGCCCTCCGGAAATTTGCCTGAAAACAAGACAAGTGAAACAGGTGAAGGAGGTTGACCCGGAGAGATTTATGTTAGCTGAAGAAAAAGAACTTACGAGAAATGTGGTTGTGGATAAGGGTCAACTCCTTGGTACAGTCATCACGCCATTTCCCGAGTTGCGCAAGTTCATTATTCGCCGACTCAAGCTTGACGTCGGCCTCCTTAAGAAGTTCTTTGTCCTTGGAGATCTAGAGGCTGAAATAGTTTGTTGACCCGGCAAAGCCGAGATATGAATATTTGCCGAGCCAAGGAGAAAAGGAGATAGAGAGCATAGCAAGGTTGAGCAAGAATAACTTACCCTTTATCTGGTCCAAGTTTTTCCTCATGAGGATATTCTCAGCCTCCACCCAAGCTGCGAAATCCGAACGATGGATTAGCTTGGTGGAAAAAGACGAAGAGAAATGGGAAAATGCCAAGGAGAAAACTTACCCCTTTTATTGTGTTCGGTGAGAAGCGCAGTATGTTTCGCGCGTAGCATTTTGTGAGTATCCAAGCGACGCTGAAACTCAGCGCTCTGGCGCTTGGTGGTCACCTGAAAAAAGTACAAAAAGATAGCTTAGTCATGTGCATATTCGAAGTGTACAAAATCCAGGCCAAGTTTAACCCGACTCTAGGTGTGTGCATATTCGAAGTGTACAAAATCCGGGCCAAGTGGAACTTAACCCGGCTCTAGGTGTGTGCATATTTGAAGTGTACAAAATCCGGGCCAAGTGGAACTTAACCCGGCTCTAGGTGTGAGCATATTTGAAGTGCGCAAGATCCGGGCCAAGTGGAACTTAAGACGGCTCTAGGTGTGTGCATATTCGAAGTGTACAAAATCCGGGTCAAGTGGAACTTAACCCGGCTCTAGGTGTGTGCATATTCGAAGGGTACAAAATCCGGGCCAAGTGGAACTTAACCCGGCTCTAGGTGTGTGCATATTAAAAGTGTACAAGATCCGGGCTAAGCGGAACTTAACTCGGCTCTAGGTGTGTGCATATTCGAAGTGTACAAGATCCGGGCCAAGTGGAACTTAACTCGGCTTTAGGTGTGTGCATATTCGAAGTTATTAAGGAGCTACGTTAGTTCTCTAAGGAGCATCCGGCCGAGTAACAAGTTACTCCCTCGGAGGCTCGGGGACTAATGTCTATATCACTAATACCTACTACATGCTAAGGAAAGAGCGAAGCAACGTACCTCCATCATCCGACCTGCAAGGTTGATTGCCTTGGCAGCGGTATTCATCTGGGCAGCAAACTCAGCAGGCCCGAATTTCTCCAGGAGATCATCATTGTGGACGAACTCTGCCTTGTTCCAGTTGTTTACAAACTCGATCAAGGTCGGAGGATAGCGTTCGCCGCTGAGCATGTGGGGTGCAACTAGACCCTTAGCGTGAGCTTCCCTCCTCTCAACCTATGCAATGGCGGGGCTGGTGTGCAAAACGAGTTGCGCATCAGCTGGCTCGGCAGGGGCGTCCTTCGGCGGTGGAGTCTTTTTCGGTAGCATGGACGCAAGTGTACACTATCCAGCCTCGATTGACGTTGCCCTGGTGGCGTCAGGAGCCTTTTTGCCCTTGGGTTGCTGCTGTGAGGTGGAAGTTGCTGCGGCAGATTTGCCCTTGGGAGCAGCCTTGGTGCTTGCCTTAGTGCTGCCGGTGCCTTCTCGCCAAGTCTTGGAAGACTCGGACGAGGCGGAGGGTGATACATTGCAAATGTATCTATCATTTTTGATGTTCCATGCTTGGTTTTATCTAATTTTTTGTGTTTTGTTCCAACTTTGGAGAACTTTTCATATGATTTCTTGGACTAACCTATTAACAAGAGCCACAGTGCCAGTTGCCTGTTTTCTGCTGTTTTTGGTTCCAGGAAAGTCAGAAAATGAATATTCTCGGAATTGGACACGACAAAAGCCAATGTTCCTATTTTACCGGAAGACTCACGGAGCTAGAAGACGAGACGGACAGGGGCCACAGGGTGGCCACACCATGTGGTGGCGCGGGCTAGCCCTGGCCGCGCCACCAGGTGGTGTGGGCCCCCTGGCCACTCCCTCGGTCTCCCATCTCGCCTATAAGAGCCTCCCGATACCAAAACCCTAAAACATCAAGCCTCCAGCCACGAAAAGTTCCACAGCACCGCCGCCACCGAAAAGGAGATTCGGGGGACAGAAAGTCTCTGTTCCGGCACCCTGCCGGGACGGGGAAGTGCCCCCGGAGCTATCGCCATCGATCTCCATCGCCATCTCCATCACCATTGCTGATTCCCATGATGCGGAGGGAGTAGTTCTCTCTCGAGGCTAAGGGTTCTACCGGTAGCTATGTGTTCATCTCTCTCTCTATGCATGATCATATTGTGATCATGAGCTTGTAATCTATAGATCTACCTTGCTACTCAAGTGCTTTAATAGATCTCTGCTCTCTCCATGTGTGTGAAAGTGACAGCGTGCACACCATGGTGGCACTTAGGCTAGAGATTACAAATACTTGTTATGAGTTATATTTGGAGTTGGATGTCTTTATGAAATTGTGGTGTTTGTTGGACTCATCTAGTGCTCAAGCTGACAGTGTGGGGTTTTCTAGATGGGAAATGCTTACTTTGAGGTGTGCTGTTATAGCCCTACCATGGATTAGATTGTCCAACTGGAGAGTAGGTCAGCGTAGTATCATGAAGATAATATATTTATATGAGAGTGTTCACTAGTGAAAGTCTGATCCCTAGGCCTTGTTTCTTAGCATTGAAACATCGTTTGCAATTAGATCTGTTACATGTTTGCTTGCTTCCGTCTTTATTTCAGTTTGCCTTTAGTCTTTTCCACACCAACAAGCTATTTTCTATCACCGTTACCACTTATAATTATCTATACCACTTGTATTTCACTATCTCTTTGCCAAACTAGTGCACTTATACACCTGACAAGTGTATTGGGTGTGTTGGGGACACAAGAGACTTCTTGTATCTTGATTGCAGGGTTGCTTGAGAGGGGATACCTTTGACCACTTCCTCCCTGAGTTCGATAAACATTGGGTGATCCACTTAAGGGAAAACTTGCTGCTGTTCTACAAACCTCTGCACTTGGAGGCCCAACAACTGTCTACAAGAATAGAAGTGCGTAGACATCAAGCTATTTTCTGGCGCCGTTGCCAGGGAGGTAAGGTAGAAGGTATTCACACCGGAGGATTAAAGAAGAAGAACCTCCCACGGCAAATGCCTATTTTCTGGTGTGAGTACTCGAAGTTATTTCCTTTAGATTCTGCAATTTTTTCTCTTTGTTTCTTGTTTTCACTAGTTAGGCTTAATGGAAAACAACAACAAAATTAGAGAGCTTTATAGTCTTTATCTTGAGTTAGGACATGAAGTGTTTGAAGAGAGAATTAAAAAACATATGGAACTTTATTTGCATGCTAATAGCAATGTTGTTAGTATGATTTCTTTGGACACCATTATTGCTAATGCGATGGAAAATTCTAAGCTTGGGGAAGCGAGTTTTGATGAGAATGATCTTTTTGGTCCCCCAAGCATGGAGGAAAAAATTTACTTTGATGATACTATGCCTCCAATATATGATGATTACAATGATGAATATGATATTTTCAGTCCACCTACTATTGAGAAGAAAATTAATTATGATTACAATATGCCTCCTATATTTGATGATTATGGTGATGAGAATAATAATGATAGCTATTTTGTTGATTTTGCTCCACTACAATTAATAAAAATGACTATGCTTATAGGGAGAGTAATAATTGTTTTATGCATGTGGCTCATGATAAGAATGTTTTATGTGATAGTTATATTGTTAATTTTATTCATGATGCTACTGAAAGTTATTATGAGAGAGGGAAACATGGTTTTATGCATCTAAATAATATTAAGTTTCCCCTCTTTATGTTGAAATTTTTGAAGTTGCACTTGTTTTGATTTCCTATGCTTGTTGCTTTGTGCTTTCATGACTTGTTTCTTTACAAGATTCCTATGCATAGGAAGTGGGTTAGACTTAAATGTTCTTTGAATTTTCTTCTTGATGCTCTCTTTTACCTCAATTCATATTTCTTATGTGAGCATCTTCTCAAACTATCATGCCTAAGTTAAAGGCGTTAAAGAAAAGTACTTATTGGAAGATAAGCCAAAAGTTTTAGTTGAGTCTTGGAAGTTATTTCTATAGTAATAACCGCTCCTTATCCTTTTTATTTGCTTTTTGTGCCAAGAGTAACCTCTAATGAGAGAGAAGTAATGATTGGGAAAGTTGTTGTCCCGAAACAGATTTCTGTGCTTCACCGTAAAAATTTGTGAGAGAGCTTTGTATGTCGGATTGCGCTGTAATTTGTTGTGCTTCTGCTACAGGTTGTTATCTAACTTTCGTTAGGTCAACACTTTTTCATTTGAGCAACAGAAGGTCTTTGAAAAAAATCGTCTTTACCTGCTCATCTGTTTTGACCGATTTTTGCCATTTTCTGCATTTGCTTCTTGTTGGTTCTTTCTTGAGTTCTTTTGGGAATTGAGATTTTTGAGGGAAGTTCTGAAGTAGCTAGTGTTCTAATGGAAGTTTATTTAGTGTTAGAACTGAACCTTGAGACTTATTTATCTTAAGTGCACTAATGTTTGCTAATGAGATTGTGTGAAGTTTTGTATGAAGGAAAATTTCAGGTGTATGGAAGGAATGAGTAATGAGAAGAAGGATGGACTAAAGCTCAAGCTTGGGGATGCCACGCGTGTCACCCCAAGAAATATCCAAGAAGTACAAGCGTCAAAGCTTGGGGATGCCCAAGGCATCCCCTTCTTCATCAATAAAAATTCTAGGTTTCTTCCAAACGCTTCATTTTTATTGTTTCATGCACAGTTGTGTTTTTCTTGGAGCGTCTTCTTTTTCATTTTCGTTTTGGTTTTTCGTTTGCTTTGGTTTGCTTAGTTTTTTGAATAAATTGGTTGGACCCCCTCTTTCATACTTTGGTTTGCAAATAGTTTGGTTTGGTTTGGAAAAGAGTAGGAAAGTTCCTGCTTAAGTGGTAAAGAGAGTTTGTTTTTGACTGTGTCCTATGCTTTGTTATGCCATGCTTGATATTGTTTTGGCTTTATGCTTAGTATTCTTTGCTGTAGCATGACTTGTTATAAACAATTGATATTGCTTAATGTGCCTTGGATGAATCATGCGTTGTTTTAGCATATTAAAGCATAGTATAGTGGTATTCTCCTTTGATGCTTTATTTGGGTTGACTTGGCGCATGCTCACACCATGTTATGACTATCTCAAGTCACCATAAGCCTTTATGATCCTTTAGTTTTCAACTTGTAGTATCACTTTATGCTTTGATTAATGATGTTTTGTCGCTCTGCATGATTATGGCCATTATTGCTCTCTTAGCTTGTCGCTCCCAGTCTTTTGCTAGCCTCCACCAACAAAGTATGAGCTCCACTCATGCATCCAACTCCCTAAACCAAGTTATTCCAAAGAGTCCACCATACCTACCTATTAGGTTATGCTATTCCAAGTATATTCATGCTTTTGTTTACCTTCCAAATTAAACTTGTTATGAGAAAACTAGTGATTAAAGCTCTCACGAACTTGATGGCACACTTTACTTTACTTGCCCTTAATAAACTTGAACCATTGTGTCCTCTACGTTGTATATGCTTGCACTTATTTGTTGGGAATTAGCAGAACCATGCTTTCATGGGGAACGCTTTCAACATTGCACTTGGTACTTGTACCTAGTTGATATCATGCTCTTTTGTATATGGATGTCGTCGGTGTGAAATGAAAGGGGAGCTTGTAAGTCCATGGAGTTATGTATATCTGTTAGAGAAATGCCTGGGCCGCTGGTCTAATCCATGCTAACATGGTGGAAACCTGTAGCGTAACCATAATGAGCTGTCTATGAAGCATTCTTCTTATAAAAAAAGAGTCCTATATTCAGAAAAAAAGAGAAAAGAAAAAAAAAGATACTATGAAAAGAGGAAAGAGAGAAAAAAGCACCATATTGCCATGGTAAATAAGAAGAATGATGAGATGCTCGTTGTCTGCTTGCCTTGTCATTTTGATATGGGGATTCTTCCGTATCATCGGGCAAGGGGTACCCCATTGGCGGTTCTCAATGATACACATATACTTACGATGACAAGAACTTACCGGTGACTAAACTTGAGTAGCATGAGGAGCGGCCCTCGTATACAAGGGAGATGAGATTTCTGACTTATACTTCGTCAAACATGTACACCATAGTTTGTTCACTTTAACCTTAATCACTTCAAGATGCTTATGATAGGGGCAATGAGAGCTGAAAGCTATAAGTACCATAATTTTTGGAAGCTCTTTATGAGACTTGAATCCCTACTTCCTTCTATGAAGGCCTTTCTTCCACCATTACATTGAGTCTCCACCTTCTACCCTTATGCACCTACTTTGGGAGCATCGTGGCCATTCTTAGTTCTATGTGCATTGTCCCAAGACTAGTTGATTGATGCATAACTTGTTATTGCTTATTTGAAACTATTGTATCTAGTCACTCTTATGAACTTTGAAGGTGTCCTATGCATTAATATTTGCTACTCTATTGAGGGACAAGCTGAATACTTTTATGCTATGTTTCCTTTATGTGAAACAAACAAACGTCTTGCAAACAATTATTATTCATGAATCTTTTGTTTGTGCCTTTTCATGTTGCATCATAGTTTCTTTGCTTATTTCTAGAACTTTGTCTTTCATGTTATGCTTGAAGTACTATGATCCCAGCTTTGAGTGTTTTGCAAATCCTTTGATCAAGTCTTTGATGGTGCATGTCACCTCAAAAATTATTCTTTCTTTTTATCACTTACCTACTCGAGGACAAGCAGGAGTTAAGCTTGGGGATGTTGATACATTGCAAATGTATCTATAATTTTTGATGTTCCATGCTTGGTTTTATCTACTTTTTTGTGTTTTGTTCCAACTTTGGAGTACTTTTCATATGATTTCTTGGACTAACCTATTAACAAGAGCCACAGTGCCAGTTGCCTGTTTTCTGCTCTTTTTGGTTCCAGGAAAGTCAGGAAATGAATATTCTCGGAATTGGACGGGACAAAAGCCAAAGTTGCTATTTTACCAGAAGACTCACGGAGCCAGAAGACGAGACGGAGAAGGGCCACAGGGTGGCCACACCATGTGGTGGCGCGGGCTAGCCCTAGCCGCGCCACCAGGTGGTGCGGGCCCCCTGCCACCCCCTCGGTCTCCCCACTCGCCTATAAGAGCCTCCCGATACCAAAACCCTAAAACATCAAGCCTCCAGCCATGAAAAGTTCCGCAGCGCCGCCGCCACCGAAAAGGAGATTCGAGGGACAGAAAGTCTCTGTTCCGGCACCCTGCCGGGATGGGGAAGTGCCCCCGGAGCCATCTCCATCGATCTCCATCACCATTACTGATTCCCATGATGAGGAGGGAGTAGTTCTCTCTCGAGGCTAAGGGTTCTACCAGTAGCTATGTGTTCATCTCTCTCTCTATGCATGATCATATTGTGATCATGAGCTTGTAATCTATAGATCTCTGCTCTCCCCATTTGTGTGAAAGTGACAGCGTGCACACCATGGTGGCACTTAGGCTAGAGATTACAAATACTTGTTATGAGGTATATTTGGAGTTGGATGTCTTTATGAAATTGTGGTGTTTGTTGGACTCATCTAGTGCTCAAGGTGACAGTGTGGGGTTTTCTAGATGGGAAAGGCTTACTTTGAGGTGTGCTGTTATAGCCCTACCATGGATTAGAGTGTCCAACCGGAGAGTAGTTCAGCGTAGTATCATGAAGATAATATATTTATATGAGAGTGTTCACTAGTGAAAGTATGATCCCTAGGCCTTGTTTCTTAGCATTGAAACACCGTTTGCAATTTGATCTGTTACATGTTTGCTTGCTTCCATCTTTATTTCAGTTTGCCTTTAGTCTCTTCCACACCATCAATCTATTTTCTATCACCGTTACCACTTATAATTATCTATACCACTTGTATTTCACTATCTCTTCGCCGAACTAGTGCACTTACACATCTAACAAGTGTATTGGGTATGTTGGGGACACAAGAGACTTCTTGTATCTTGATTGCAGGGTTGCTTGAGAGGGGATACCTTTGACCACTTCCTCCCTGAGTTCGATAAACCTTGGGTGATCCACTTAAGGGAAAACTTGCTGCTGTTCTACAAACCTCTGCACATGGAGGCCCAATAATTGTCTACAAGAATAGAAGTGCATAGACATCAGAGGGGCTTGGTGCTATTGCTGGCGTTTTTGCTGTTGCTGCTGGTGCAGGAGCTGATGCCGGTACTGATTTCCGTTTCGGCAGGGTGCTGAAGGAACTTTGGTGGTGGCTGGATGCGGCTGTGCCGAAGAAGGAGCAACTGCAGCCTCGGCAAAATCGCTTCCTCCCGTTCCGAGGTTGCCCTCCTCTTGACAAGGTGGGCCAGAACCCGGAGCGGCCGCTGAGCTCTCTTGAATTGGGCTCAACGGGCATGAATCGTCGCCACGAGGGGGAGAAGGGCTATGTCGGAGCGGTGAAGCAATGCTGGATCCACTCTGGGGGACCTCCACCTGGCCCTGCCGAATCAAATCATGAATGATGAGAAACTATAACAAAGGTAGAACAAGTGAATAGCAAAGGGAGAAGTGACTTACTCATCCGAAGTCAAGGGATCCTTAGGCTTGCGAGCTCTCCGGGCCACGGCCTTAGTCGTGGACTTGGTGGCAGATTTATCTGTGGACTTCTTTCGCCTCTTAGCTGGCTGAGAAGGTTCAGAGGAAGAAGCATATGCGGCCCCCTCTTCTTCGGTGCGACCGGGACAGGCTCACCCGTGGCAAGGGGAGGATCTTCATGGATCTGCCCACTGGGATTAGCTGATGCCGGAAAAGCATAAGAGAGGGGGACAGCGTCAAATGCCTCCATCACCTCAACGTCCGAATCATCTTCATCGTCGGGCCAATCTCTAATGGAAGAGAGTTTACCGGTGTGTCGCTTGGTCGCGTTAGCCATCGGCAGGAACATCTCCTGATCCGGTTCCTCCTTGTCCGAGGTATCTCGATCGGCCGCCCATTTGAGAGAAGGCTCGGTGCCATCCTCAATGGTTTGCTGAAGAAACATCTAAGGGAAAGAAAAGGCAACAGGATTAAACCTACAACAAAAACCGACAAATAATTTAATTCAGAAAAAGTTTGGGGCACGAGACTTACCACAGGGGGAAGCCTATCTCGGCAGAAGTGTTCGATCCCCCACGTCCACTCAGAAGAGAAGTCCTTGTGGGTGGTGAAGAGGGCCTTGACCCGACGGTAGATCTCGGTGTTGCTCAACTCGAATGAGGAGGTCCGGTTGGGGTCACGGCCCCAACTCATGTGACAGAGTTTATGCGTGCATTTCTGGAGGGGGGAGATCCGGTTGCGGACAAATGTGATCATTGCGTCCTCATTGCGCAATCCAAGATCCTTCAGCTCCTCGAACCTCTTCTTGACTTGGTTCGCCAGGACAGTGGGCTTCTTGGGGATCTTGTCCCACAGATTCGGATTAGGGGGACCTGGAGCGTAAGGGTGCAACCGGATCAGATCTTCAGTTGTGCCATTCCGGACATAGAAGAAGGTCCGGGCACATCCCTTGCAAGAGTCAAGCCCTGTGACTCGGGGGAAGATGGACTGTTTCCGGGGAGAGATGGAAGCTGCGCCGAACTGCGTGAGCTGCTTGTCCTCCGGATTAAGCTCTATGTTCGGAATCACGTTCCGGCGGAGGCCAAAGAACTGGATCCAGAGCTCCTTCGTGGGCCATAGTTCGGCGTAGCCCTCGATGGTGGAAGCGAAGGCAGAGAGGGAGGTGATGGCGTTAGCCGAAAGATGATGCGGCTGACGCTCGTACGTGTTGAGCCAGTCGTGGAAGAAATCACTAACAGGGAGACCGAACCCATGTTGGAAGTGGGAGAGGAATACCACATACTTACCCGGATTGGGTGAGGGGGCAAGCTCCGCAGCGGCAAGACGCACGATGACGCCCTCTGGGATACGCTGGGTGCGGTACAACCAATCGAGGTCGTCCTGGCACACCCAGGACTCAACCCAGGCGCCGCGGTCGGCGTTCGCAGCGTCCTCCTTCATTTCCTACTCCGCGACGGTGAGCTCCTCCTCTGTTATCTCAAGGTCACTATCCTCACTGGCGCTAGCGGCAGTGGGGGCAGTGGCCTGGATTGACAAGGACCCATGGCGGAGGAGATGCGCGAAGGCGGCGGAGACGTTGGTGCACGACGAGGTGGTGCAGAGGCGGCGCGGCTAAGCAGATACGATGGCGGTGGCGCTATCGCTGGAGAGGAAGAGGAAGAAGCAGAGGCAGAGGGGCGCGAGAGTGGGGAAAATACCCAAGGGGCGTGCCTCTCCCCTATTTAACCATGCCCTTAAGGGGTAGTGGGATCGTGCTGTGCAGACGGGCCACACGGTGTGGCCGTGTATGACCCGGATCGACCATTCAGTGACAAGCCACAGGAAGGGCCACAGGGCGCAGCGGATCCCACGACGCGACGTTATGATACAGCTAACAAGGAGGCAGGCACGATGTGACGTGTGCTACAGTAAATTCTGACAATAACTGCGGCGGTTGCTGTCGCAGGCCCTTAAAATGAGGCAAAGTAATGATTAGCCTCCACGTGGGGAAGCGTACAAGAGAAGGAAGAACAACTCGGATAAGTATGGGGTGACCCTTCCAGCGAGTGAAAACTCAAAATGTGCCAAGGGAAAGCAAACCCATGGAATCCGAACTATGATATAACTCGGAAAAGGAGCAAGAGGCTCGGTAAAATTGAACATGCTGTAGCCTTAGCGGCTAAGGCAGCTAAGACCGCACCAGCTTCGGGGACTAATGTTCGGGGGATACCCCCGGGTAGGGTCATACCAGGGTATAAAGGCCGAGTTAGCCGAGGTACGGCAAGGTCAAAGCAAGTGATGGCCGAGTCACCTCAAGGCAGGCCGAATCACGGAGTAACCCGGACCAGGGGATGTCCACCTAACTGGGTCTCAACTGACTTATGCCGTATGTCGGTAAGATGTATCTAACTTGTATGCAGGTACAGGTGTGACCGGATCAACTAGGTATGATCTGGGTTATATCAAGCTTGTAAGAGAAGGAAAGTATCTCGCTGGTCAAAGGGTGACCACTGTGTGCATAGTGTGAGCGAAGCAGACAGAGGCCAGAACCACCGAGGCGTGGCCGACAAAGGTGACGATGCCTATGTCGGATGACGCAGGCGCCGCAGATGCTCACATAGCCTCTGCATGGATGACGCTGGGCTAAAGTGACCCGGTCGGCTTACTATTTTGGGAAGAGGCATATTCCCTAGAATATGCCTGCACGTATGCCCTAATTGGAGACCTGGCTACCCCTATATAAGGAGGGCTAGGGCCTCAGTAGAAAGGGTTGATCTCTAGTGGGTTGTGATTTACTAGTGTGTTCCTGAGGGCCAGCAGTGGTGAGAATAAGAGAGTTCTTCTTCCTCCTCTCCCCAATACAGCTCAAGGAGCACTTGTAAACTGTGGAAGTGAATTGAATACAAAGCTACCGTGTGTGGAATCACCACACTATCCCTCCCTGTATTCCCCTAGTGCATTTAGTCCCCACCTTTAGCCTATCCATGGCATCTGCCGTGCCACCACCACGACAGAGGAGGAGGAGGTCGCGCTGGCTCTCAAACGGACTTGGTGCCGCGCGACGGATAGTGACTCTAGCCGGTCAGGTGCCGGAGGGAGCGGCTCTAGCCGTTCACGCACTAGAGGGAACGGGTCCAGCCAGCCCACTGTGGAGGAGCCGGCCCCCAAAAGGTGGCGAACCAATGCCCTCCCCCTAAGCCGGCTCGGCCGCAAGAAGCCGCCGCCCCCGGTGGTGCAGGGGTAAGTGCCTACCGTCCTTGCCTTGTGCTTATTTCCCTTTTCTTCTTGCGCAGTTTTTCCTTCTTTTGCTTTTCTTATTGGCTTTTCTTTTGTTCTTTCTGCTCACTTGTCTCCTTCGGCGCCGCCAGCCCAGCGCGGGCGTCAGCCAGCTTGCCGCCCCATGCACCGCCTACTTCATCGCCTCCTGTTGCCAACGCCGCCCCTACTCCGATGCCCAGGGCCTCGCCACAGCCGCCTCGTGCGGATCCGGCTACGGGAACCAGGACTAGGGACGCCCCGCCGACCACAGTGGGGACAAGGAGGACGGCAGCCGACAAGGAGGTGGTGGTCGTCCAGGATTGGTGGATGGCGTTCGGTGAGGAGAAGGAGTCGTTGACCCTCAACACCGTCGATGACGACGCCTCCTCTGTCGCCTGCCTGTCAGACCTGGCCACCACCCTGGAGTTGGCGGTGAAGAAGATTCGGTTGCTCGAAGCTTCGGCTAGGAGCAAACCGTCACTAGAGCAGAAGTTGGCCACCGTGAACGATACCTCCTAGAGTAAGTCATTTTACCCAGTTTTTCTTTTCCTTCCCCTTCTTTTTTTTGCTGATAGCCGGTTTCTTGCAGCCATCATGGTGTGTGCCCAGTAGGAGATCAATTGCCTGATGAAGGCGAACAACCGGTTGTCGAAGTCTAACTCCTTCCTCCGGCTCCAGAACAAGGAGTGGCACTCCAAGACGGACCGGCTGGAGGCCACTATCAAGGAGCATGACTCTGCCCTCGCTAGCCGGGCCCAACCTTTTGATCTCCTTGACGCTCAAAGCAAGGATCAGGAGAAGGAGATCAAATGGCTGGAGGGGCGGGAGAATGCCCTCCTGGACGAGCTGATGTAGATCGGCCGCACTGCCAAGGGTAAGTATTTTTTGCGACTAGTCTTTCCTGTCCGGATCCGGTAGCTGGACGTGACTTTCTTTTTCTGACAGCCTTTTATCCCGGCATAGACCTACTAGCCTACAACCTGCTCCAGGAGAACTGGCCGGGGAAGCAGCCGACCTCCCAGGAGTTGGTTGCCCTTCTTAGTGAGGAGGCCGCTGAGCAGCGGAAAGCGGCTCACGCGGTCTTCGATTTCCGGTGGCCAGATGCAGCGGCGCCGGAGACGATCACCCAGCTGGCGGCCAAGGTAGCGAAGGTGCCGGCTGCCGTCGACCGGCTGAGGGACCTGGCGGCGCGAACCGGAGCGGAGATGGCCCTGGCGCTCATGATGTCCTGGTACAAGGATGCACCCGTCGAGAAGATCGACGGGTGCTTCCGCACCGGCAACGACCTCGCTGCCATCCGCCAAGATCACCCTGAACTTCGTGCCTCCACCATCAAAATTTCTGGCGACACCGACATTGATGACGTCCTCACCGACTCGAAGTCCGCCGAGACTCCGGATACGGACACCGAGCCGGTGTCACAGTCGACGGGTGGAGATGTTGGAGCCGGAACCTCCAGCGCGCCTCCTCCGCCTCGCGAAGCCACAGCCGTCCAGGATCAGCCTCACGGCAAGGGCCCCGCCGTCTAGATATGATCCCCGAGATGCCGGGTGGAATTGTAATAACGTTTTTGTTGAACTTGTTGCTTGTGCCAACTATTGTTGATGTCGGTTGAACCTCTGGGAGCTTCGGCTCCCTTTATCTTAATATGTTGTTTTCTTGCTCCCGTTTTTCCTTGTGATCTTTTGTGCTTTGATGTTTTTATATTCTGCCAGCTATCTTTGTCCGCCTATCTTTATCCGGCTAAACTCTTTTACTCGGATGAACTCCAACTCCAGTGGGGGCGCACCAGCGCACCCACTGGGTGTAGCCCCCGAGATTCGGAGTAGTTGGCAAAGCCAAATTCTTCGAATTTTCTTCTTTCTTTCCTTCAAGCTCTTAGCTTCTTCCAGCTAGACACCTCTAGCCGGCTAGCCTGACCTTGCCCGGACCAACCGATCACCATAACCGGCAGTGGGGGCGTGCCAGCGCACCCACTGGGTGTAGCCCCCGAGATTCGGAGTAGTTGGCAAAGCCAAGTGCTTCGAATCTTCTTCCTTTCATGTCCTTCCCCTCACCTAGCCTCCAAATATCTGGCTAAACTCCTTTAGCTGGCCGGAACTACATGATTCCACTGGGGGGTGCGGGCGCACCTAGTGGGTGTAGCCCCCGAGATTCGGAGCGCTTGATGAAGGCAAGGACTTTGAATCTTCTCTCCTTTTGACGATAGACTCGTTGTGGTCGTAGAAAAGAAACACATATATAGATTCATTGTCAATATGTTAGTCGGATAAGGTACTGCTTTTTAGCCACAAAATAGCTTCGGTTTTTTTGAAAAACTAGCTTGCGCTTCTCTAGGCACTTAGTCGTTTTCCCGTGCGCTCTGTTGTTTATGTTGCGTCCTTGCCGGGCAGCCGAGTTTTGGTCTGCAGCCGGAATCGAAGGGAGCTGACAATATATTGTGCACGATACTGGAGGCTCAGTAGCCAGATAATCTCAAACTAGGCACGAGGCTAGAAAGTCTAATCTATCGCATCCTTCGCCGTTTTTCATGTGGGATGCCTCAGCTTTTGCTCTTGCTAGCTAGATAGTCGGGTTGCGGTCTGTAGCTGAGATGAAGAGTGGACCTCTGACAACATCACACACTACTCAATCGGTTTATAGATTTAGCAGGTCGGGCCAACCAGTGAGCCCTCGGGTAGGGGTTGCTAGAGCCAGAAAAAACTGAACCGGAAAAGAATATATGCAACTTTCTGGCTAGGAGCCCCCGAGTATCTCTCAGGGTTCCACATCTTTCATTCATAGAGTTCGCGGGATACATACACTGTTAGGTGACTAGGAGTAAAATGGATGGAGCAGGGTTCTGTTCCAGGGGTGTTCCGTCTCCTCGTCCGACTTGTCCATCTTGTTCTTGCATGACTATTGTGCATCGATGAGGTAATAGGAGTTGTTGCACAACGATCGGCTGATGATGAAGGGGCCCTCCCAAGGCCGTGATAGCTTGTGCATGTCCTTCGTGTCTTGCATCAGCCAGAGAAACAGATCGCCCTCGTGGAACGCGACAGGGTGGATCCAGCTCGAATGGTAGTGGCGCATACGTTGCTGGTACATCGCCGATCTGGATAGTGCCAGCTCGCGGGCCTCCTCGAGGAGGTACACTCCGTCCAACTATGGCTCCTGATTGGCCTTTTCGTCGTAGAGGAGCTTGCATGGTGAGTCGAACTCGATGTTCACGAAGAGGATGGCCTTCGAGCCGTAAATGAGAAAGAATGGGGTCAAGCCAGTTGACCTATTTGGCGTGGTGTAGAGATTCCACATCACAGCCGGAAGTTTTTCTATCCAGCATCCGGGCGACCGCTCCAAGGGCTCGATGAGGCGCGGCTTGATGCTGGCTAGCACTAGGCCGTTTGACCTTTCGACTTGCGTGTTAGATTGCAGGTGCGCGGCGGATGCCAGGTCCAGCCGGATACCCTTGTTGCTGCAAAACTGGGCAAAGGCCCCCCTGGCGAAGTTCGTGCCGTTATCCGTGATCATGTTGTTGGGGTAGCCGAACCAGTTGATGATGTCTGTGAAGAAGGTGATGATTGTCACCCCGTCCAGCTTCCGGATAGTCTTGGCCTCTATCCACTTCATGAACTTGTCCACCGCCACCAGCAGGTGGGTTATGCCCGCGCGCGCTCACTTGAAGGGGCCGACCATGTCGAGCCCCCAGACGGCGAAAGGCCAGGTAATCGGTATGGTCTTGAGCAACATAGCCGGCATGTGCCTCAGCTGCCCAAAGCACTGGCATCCGTTGCACGTGCAGACCAGCTGGTCGGCATCCTCGAGGGCGGTGGGCTAGTAGAAACCATGGTGGAACGTCTTGGCGACTATCGCCCGAGATGAAGCGTGATATCCGCACTCGCCCTAGTGGATGTCCTTCAGTAGTCGGTAGCTCGTGTCCACGTCGACACACCGCTAGAAAATGCTGGATACGCTGCGCTTGTACAGCTCTTTGTTGATGATGGTGTACGTGTGCCTGCGTCAGCGGATCTGTCTGGCTTCCACCTCGTCATCCGGAAGATCTCCATTGGTGATGTAGTTCAGGAAGGGTTGTGCCCAGGATGGTATCTCCAGGATGGTGAGGATGCTCTCGTGTTTCAGCTGAGGGTCCGGGTGAGGTACCCGGGACGGCAGCCCCCGAACCACTTGGAGAGTTGACAGCCCCCGGGTCTTTTGAGCCGGAGGGTGCAAACGCGCCGGAGTCGGTGCGAGCCTTCTTCTTTGCGGGTTCCGTGGGTTCTGCGTCTGCCGGGCCATCAGCCAGCACGTTTCCCGCCTAGATGATGGAATCCGACTCGGGAGATGGGTTGATGGAGGGATTGCGTAGATGCTCCAAGGAGACCCCTTGCAGGGTCTCTTGCCTAGTGGACCCGATTCAGGCGAGCAAATCGGCTGCCTCGTTGGTCACGCGAGGGGCGTGATGGAACTCACATCCATCGAAGCAGGCGCTGAGCTTCTGCACGTGGAAACAGTAGAGGGCCATGTTTGCATCGCGGGCGTCCTGTTCTCTGGACACTTGTTGCACCACCAGATCTGAATCACCGAAGCAAAGGATTCGGTTGATGTCGATCTCCCTGGCTACCTGGAGGCCATGGAACAACGCCTCGTACTCGGCGACGTTGTTGGAGGCCTTGAAGTGGATCTGGAGAATGTACTCCAGCTGGTCTCCCTTGGGCAAGGTGAGGACGATGCCGGCTCCCAAGCCCCCGAGCATCTACGAGCCATCAAAGTACATCCTCTAGTGATCCGAGTCGGCAACCGGCAGGATGTACTGGGTTCCAGCCCAGTTGATGAGGAAATCCGCCAGAGCCTGCGACTTGATCGTGAGCCTCGGCTCGTACTGGATGGAGTAGGCGGCGAGCTCGATTGCCCACTTGGCGACTCGGCCGGTGGCGTCCCTGTTGCCGATGATCTCCGAAAGGGGTGCGGTGCACACCACCTTAATCGGATGCTCCTGGAAGTAGTGCTTGAGCTTCTTGCATGCCAGGTACACGCTGTAGTACATCTTCTGGTAGTGGGGGTAGTTCTGCTTGGAGAGGGAGAGAACCTCGCTGAGGTAGTAGACTGGTCTCTGAATCGGCTAAGCCTTTCCTTCCTCGGGGTGCTCCACCACCAGGACGACGCTAATGACCCGGCTAATGGCTACCATATAGAGCAACATCGGCTCCTTGCTAGCCGGCGTGGCTAGAACCAACGTTGTGGGTAGCATGCGCTTAAGGTCGTGGAATGCGGTGTCGGCTTGTGAGGTCCTGGAGAACTTTTCCGTCTTCTTCATCAGCTGGTACAACGGGAGTGCCTTCTCCCCCAGTCGGCTGACAAAACGACTGAGGGAGGCCAGGCATCTCGTGAACTTCTAGACTCCTAGCAAGCTCTTAGGTGGATGCATTCTCTTGATAGCCACAATCTTCTCTAGATTCACTTTGATTCCCCGTTGTGAAATGAGAAAACCGAGTAGTTGGCCAGATGGGACGCCGAAGACGCACTTCTCTGGGATCAGCTTCATCTGGTATCAGTGGAGGTTGCCGAACGTTTCTCCCAAGTCCTAGAGGAGGGTGTGTTTCTCCTTCGTATTGATGACGATGTCGTCCACGTAAGCATGCATGTTTTAGCCAATCTGCGAGTGCAAGAATTTCTGCATACAATGCTGATATGTAGCGCCTGCATTCTTCAGACCGAAAGGCATGGTTACATAACAGAAAGCCCTGTACGGGGTGATAAATGACGTCTTGATCTGGTCAGCCGGGTTTAGCCAGATCTGGTTGTAACCGGAATAACAGTCCAAGAAGGACAACAAGTCGTAGCCAGCCGAGGAATCGATAACCTGATCCATACGGGGCAAAGCGAAGGGGTCTTTCGGACACGCCTTATTCAGGATGGTGTAGTCAATACACATACGGCAAGTCTTGTTTTTCTTCAACATCGGGACTGGGTTGGCCTGCCAGTCCAGGTGGTATACTTCCATGATGAACTCGGCTGCAAGGAGTCGGGTCATATCGTCACCAATGATCGTTCTCTTCTCTTCTGCCAACTGGCGCAAGGGCTGCTTGACCAGCTTGGCATCCGCCCGCACGTGAAGTGAGTGCTTGGCGAAATCCCTCGGCACACCTGGCATGTCCTTGGGTGAGCATGTGAAGATGTACCGATTCTCACGGAGGAAGTCGATGAGCGCGCCTTCCTATTTGCTGTCCAAGTTGGCACCAATAGTGACGGACTTGATCGGGTCGGTGGGGTCAAGCAGGATCCTCTTTGTCTCCCTGGCTGGTTGGAAAGCCGCGTCACCAGCCGGCTTCCTGCTAGCCAGCATCTCTTGCTAGGTCATAGCCACATTGTGCATGATCTCGCGCTTTTCTTCGTCTATGATGAGAGTTTCAGTAAGCTTGGAGCCGGCTGACATGCACTCCATCGACCTCCTGAAGCAGTGATACGTCCAAAATGTATCTACTTTCCCGAACACTTTTGCTATTGTTTCTCGTCTAAACTTGTGTGATTTGGATGCAACTAACACGGACTGACGCTATTTTCAGCAGAATTGCCTTGGTGTTTAGTTTTTGTGCAGAAAATCAACTATCAGGAAAAATCCCGGAAAATATGCCAAAAACCCTATTTCACCAGAAGACTCCTGGAGCCAGAATACGAGAGGGAGAGGGGCTGGGCCCAGGCCACACCACCTGGCCGCGTGGGCTAGGCCTGGCCGTGCCAGGGGGTGGTCTGGCCGCCCCAGACCCCCCCTCGGTCTCCCTCTTTGCCTATAAGATGCCTTCTGACCTAAAAACTCAGGGGGGTTCGACGTTCTTCCAGAAGGACTTCTGCTTTGCCGCCATGACCAGATTCCACGATTCGGAACCAGAAACTCCGTCCTGGCACCCTGCCGGGACGGAGGATTGGAGAAGACATCGCCATCATCATCACCATCGCTTCTCCATCGACCATCCATGTCTCCCCCATCTATGAGTGAGTAATCCCCCGTTGTAGGCTATGGGGATGGTAGGGATTGGATGAGATCGTTCATGTAATGGCATCAGATTGTTAGGGCATGGTTCCAAATATCTACAATTATTGCTTTTTGACTTTGTTGCGACTTGTTATGCTTAATGCTTGTCACTAGGGCCCGAGTGCCATGATTTCAGATCTGAAGATGTTATTGATTCATTATGATAGTATTGTTTTTGGTCTTATCTGCAAGTTGTATACACACGTTGTTTTCCGGAACCGATGGCCCCGAAGTGATAGAAATCGGTATAACCGGAGGGAATGGCTTTGATGTGAGGTTCACATGTGTTCACGGAGTGTTAATGCTTTACTCCGGTGCTCTATTAAAAGGAGCACCTTACTTGCCAGTAGTTCCCTTGAGGCCCCGCTACAAACGGGCTGGCAGGAAAAAAGATGTGCAAGTACTTGGGTGCTTTATCTTATTTATCTGCAATTGCCCTATGTTCTGATTTCTATGTGAATTGTCTTGTCCATGCAATGCCCGTCCATCCATCCCTATGCCTACCGCACTCAAATCCTACTTTTAGTGCTATTGTTACTACTGCCTTTAGTTTATTACTGTTGTTACTTTACTATTCCTACTACAAAACTGTTGCTACTGATAAACTACTGTGAGCAAGATTGTTTCCAGGTGCAGCTGAATTGACAACTCAGTTGTTAAGGCTTATAAATATTCTTTGGCTCCCTTGTGTCGAATCAATAAATGGGGTTTCACTTCCCTCGAAAATACTACGATACACCCCCTATACTTGTGGCTCATCAAGACTATTTTCTCGCGCCGTTGCCGGGGAGCATAGCTTTATTTATCAAGTTCACTTGGATTCATTATTGTGCGCTGCCATCCATCCATCATGGGTAAGTCTCGTGATGGCAAGGTTCCTATTATACCATCCACTACAAGAAGAGGTATGGTTCTGAACACCTCTGTTGCTCTTGATTCACCATCTGTTATGAGTAAGCTCGTTACACCACCACATACACATGCTACACATACTGCTACTACTGCTGAATCTGAAACTTTTGATACTTATGATGCTGCTTCTACTGTGCTTGATAAGAGTGGTTCATTAGGTCCTTTCCTAGATGTTACGATTGCTAGAACTATAGCTAGAAATACTGAAACTCCTAATGAAGACACTACTACACATGTTAGTTCACCAGAGTCTAGTGAGAGTTATGATATTGAAGAAGGTTATGTTGAGATGACCGATGAATTTATTAAAGAATGTAAAAACACCCATGATAGGAGCGCTGCTAAGACTCTCCTTGAGAGGCGTACTATTAGACCCAAATTGTCTCCTATTGCTAAGTTTGCTGCTTCTCCCATAAACATTAAAGATAAAGATTATGATTTCGCTCTTGATCTATCTTACATAGCTATTGTTGAGAAAGAACCGTTTTGTGGAACTAAGAACGAAAGTGCGGTAGCACATATTACTGAGCGTTCTACCATGAGTGGCTTGTTTTCTGATGATATTAAGATGCGTACTTACTTTGTTGCTAAGTTTTTCCCCTTTTCACTGAATGGGGAAGCTAAAACTTGGTTTAGTAATTTACCTCCTGGATCTATTGATAGCCCTAATTGCTTGATTAGTACCTTCCTGCAGAAATATTTTCCTCCTAGTGCTGGACATGCTATTTTGCAGGAACTTTTTGATTTTAGACAAGGAGAAAAAGAGATATTGCCTGAATCATGGGCAACATTTTGTGCTTTGATTCATGCACAGGCTGGAAGTCCATTACCCAAGAATGAGCTTCTTGATATATTTTATAATGGACTAACTGAAGAATCTAGGACATACCTAGATAGTTGTGCTGATTGTGTTTTCAGGAATAGGACTTCCAAGGAAGCTGAGGAATTAATGGCTAAAATAAGCAAGAACTATGAAGATTGGACTCCTCCTGAACCAGCTATACCTGAAACAATTATACCTGAACCAGCTATACCGGCGCCTATACCATCATCTAAGAAGAGGGGATTTATTGAATTAAATGATGAAGTGATGAAGGAAGCTAAGAAATGTCTTAAGCAGAAGGGAATTAAAGCTGCAGATGTCAAGAATTTACGTCCCATAGAAGAATTATGTAAGCCAATTCCCCATTCATCCACTATTGAGGTACACTCTCTTCAACACTTTGATGAAGGTGATATCCCTTACTCTAAACCTCCTGGTTAATGCTTAGAAGAATTTGATATTTTCATTGTTAAGCAAGATTATTTTAATAAAAGGGTGCAAAATCATCTAATGGAAAACTCTAGAGCTATTGTTGAGTTAAAAGATATTGTGGAAAGAACCTCTAATGATGTCAAAATGATTATTAAACACTTTCAAATGATTCAAACTCAAATAGATCAACTTATTAAAGTGCAAAAAGACTTGCTAGCTAATGCTGCTAAAGAAAAACATGCTTATGACATTAGAACAAGAAGTGGTGCTGCTACCCAGGATCCTCTATATCCTGAGGGGCATCCCAAAATAATTGAGCAGGATTCTCAACAAGCTGAAAATAGTGGTTCTACTCGTAAGAAAAGAAAAAAGAAACATAAAACTATTGTAGAATCCTCTGAACCTGCTAAAGATCCTAATAGTATATCTATCTCTTATGCTGAAACTGAAAGTGGTAATGAAGAAAATGATGTTCCTGATAAAAAAAAAGTTGAAGAAGAACCTGAAAAGCACACTAAGAATACTAAATACACTAAAGAAGATTTTATTGCTAAGAAACATGGTAGTGAAAGAGAGCCTTGGGTCCAAAAACCTATGCCTTTCCCTGACAAGAAACACAAGTCAAAGGAAGATGAACACTATAACAAGTTTTGTGAGTGGATGAAACCTTTAAATTGCAAATTCCTTTGACTAGTGCTATTAAATTGCCTCCTTATTCAAAATATATGAAGGATATTGTCTGAAATAAAAGGAAGATCCCTAATGAAGAAATTTCTACTTTGCTTGCTAATTATTCCTTTAATGGGAAGGTTCCAAAGAAACTTGGAGACCCAGGGATTCCAACTATTCCTTGCTCTATTAAGAATAGTTATGTTAGAACAGCTTTGTGTGATTTGGGAGTTGGAGTTAGTGTTATGCCTTTCTCTCTCTACAAGAGACATCAACTTGAAAAACTAATACCAACTGATATGTATCTTTGCAAATGGCTGATAAATCTACCACTATTCCTGTTGGTATATGTGAGGATGTACCTGTTTAAGTGGCTCATAATTTCTTGATATTAACTGATTTTGTTGTGCTTGAAATGCCTGAAGATGATAATATGTCTATTATTCTTGGGAGACCTTTTCTTAATACTGCAGGAGCTGTTATTAATTGTAATCAAGGAAAGGTGACCTTCAATGTTAATGATAAGGAACATAATGTCTATTTTCTGAAGAAGATTGATAGGACTTATGGTTTGAATTCAATTGAGCATGTTGAGGGCATTCAAGTTGGAGAAATATATTGTCCCATACCAAGAGAAAAAATTGAAACTATTATGATTGGGACCATTGCTATCAAGGTTCAGTTAACATAATCATTAGTGGAATACAAAGTTTTGTTTCATATAAAATTGTTTTGGTAAAAAGACCTGATCAACCTTGTTAACAAAAATATTTCATTGAACAAAACAATGTTTTCACCATGATTATCTCCGCTTACTTCTATTCTATCCATTTTAGTTTTTGCTTTCGTTTAGTTTTCTTTTTTGTTGTTAGTTGCTTGCTTGTTAGAGTGTCTTAGAACTTCTAAAGTCCTAGCCTTGTTTTGTCTTTGCATCATTCAAGAAAATCTCTGTCTGTCAGAAAATCATTCATCTATGCCTGAAAATTGCCCAAAAATAAAGTGTCTCGAAAAATTCCAGAAAATTCATATTAAATTTTTACGTGAAAAAGGGGGCAGAGGAGTGCCTGGAAGGTACCTGGGGGGCCACCAGGCAGGCACACCACCTGGTGGCGCGGCCAGCCCTAGGGCGTGCCTACCTATGGTGTGGGCCACCCCTGTCCCTCCACTCACTCTCTAACTTGCCACTTTCTTCTCTCTCCCGAGTAGACACCAGTTCATTGCTCAAAATCGCGTTCTTGTTGTGCTTGCCCTTGATTTTTCGATCTCCTTGCTCATCCCATCTTTGCTGCTGAAATTTGGAGCATTTGTTCTCCGGTATGTGACTCCTCCGCTTGTCCAAGTAGATTTGTGTTTAGTGGTTTATATCTTGAGTATTCTGCTGCTGTAGGTGACAGGTTATGAGAGCTTGTAAGCTTGTTTGATGCCTAGAGATATAGTTTTGATGCATGTTTAGGCCTCTTACAAGTCCCTATGAGTAGTGCCCTTCATTATATTCACTTAGCAATCACTTGTTTAATGGATGTTTAAATTTCAGAATAGAAGATGAATGAGCATCAACTAAACCAACATGAACTGAGGGTGCATGAGGTTATGAAGGTTTATCGAGAAGAGGAAGTTTTTCCTTCTATCTATCCATGTTATGAATTCTTGGGGGATGTAGGAATTTCCCAGGACTTCCATACTTTGGTTGCTAATGCAGGATTGGAACACTTTGTGGAGGATGAACCCTGTCAATTCGTGAAACTAACCATGTATGTAGTGCAGGACTTTCGATTTAGTCACTCTTTGCCTAACCCTATGGTCCATTACAAAATTTAAAATATAGCGGTCGACCTCTCTCTTGATGACTTTTGTGCAGCTATTAAGGTACCTCAGTGGGGATCATGTGGAAGGATTAAGGAGCGACCTGCACCACTCATGGATTTGTACGTAGAAATTTGCCAAGGGAGCAGCTTCTTGAAGAAGAGCGGGAAAATCCGTAACATTCATCTCCCCTCCATTCGCTACTTTGCCTACTTTATTGCCAAGTGTGTTCTTGCTAGGAAAACTTCCAATAAGTTATCTTCATATGATCTAGCATTCATCTCTGCTGCTCTTAAACAAGATAGCTCTTACAACTTGGGTGCTTTGATAGCTTGCCGCCTAGCTGTTAGGGGGCCTATCTATGGGGGCATCATTGCTTCACGTATGGTCAATGCATTAGACCTTTCAGTGGACCCCAATGATACTATATTGGCACCACAAAGGCTTGACCTTGCTGCTATGAAAACACATCACTTTGTCACTGTTGATTCTGATTTATACAGTCTAGTATATAGGATGTTGTTTACTGACGGGGATGAGAGGGAGATCCCTTTGCCATAATCTACTTTGTTTAGTGTTCATAGGAGACCGTGGTCGCGCTCCAAGGAGGAGGTGGACGAGCAGCTCCGCTTGCTAGGGTTCCACGGGCAGCACCAGGAGGATGTGCCCTCCAACGATTACTCTGCGCACTGTGGAGGGACATACTCGAGCTCGCACAGGACGAGGGTACCTCCTCCTCGTACCACGGAGACACTTCATCTTGGCCAACTTGGGATTGATACCCACTTAGGCCAAAAGCCTAAGCTTGGGGGGAGGTACGCCGACATCGCACTCATCTCCATATCATTTTGCATCGGTATTTTGTATATTCATGTTTCGTTCTCTTTTTAGTTTTTGTTCTTTCTTTGCTTTTGCTTTCTAAAACACAAAAAGACCAAAAAGATTTTTGTTGTTTCTCTTTGTTTGCTTCTTCTTCTTTTTGCCTTGGTTTTCTTTTCCCTTTTTGCTTTGTTTGAACTATTCGAAAAACCCAAAAAGATTTGGCTTTGCTTGTTCTTCCTTTTTGGTTCTTTTTTAAAAAAAATCGAAAACACCAAAAATATTTGTTATTCTTCTTTGGTTTTGTGAGTTTTGTTGCAAGGTTTAGTAGTCCTCAGTGAAATTTGGTTTCATGTTATTATTCAAGCCACACAAGTGAAGGGCAATAATGAGGATTAATGACAACTTGAGGTGTTCTAAGAGGCTGGTAACGAACTCTATTTGTTTTCATTTTTGTACATATACTTATCATTGTGGTCATGCTTAGTCTGTTCATGTAGGGTGTATGTTACTTATGGATGCTTAGTAGTTCTTGCTTTCTTATGATTAGTTCCAGCTTTCTAATAGTTTGTAGCATGTCATATGAATGTTTGCTTGCATTACTTTGTTCATAACTTGGTATGACACCGTGGTATCCTCCTTTGAATGTTTCACTTGAATTGACTTGGCACATGCTCATGCATGCATATGAATGAAATAATCAGTTAAGCCTCGATGAATTATTTTGCCTTGAGGGTCTTGAATCACTTTCATGCCATGATTAGTCCTGTTTTGTTGCAAGCATGATTATGATAGCTATTGCTCTCTCGTTTGTCGCTCCCTTACTCTTGCTAGCCTTCAGTTACACTGAGTATGCTTTACTCGTGTTTCCAATTCCCTAAACCCAAATATTGTCAAAAGTGTCCACCATACCAACCTATTAGCATCATTTGATATTTCCGTGCATATTCAATATGACTTGTTTTCTTCCAAATAAAATGTTTGCTCGTTATGAGAAAGTTAGTTAGTAAAGCTCTCATGAACTTGATGGCACGCTTTATTTCCTGCACTTAATAAACCTGAACCATTGTGACTGTCCATGAAAGTTATATGCTTGCAAATTATAGGCTGGGGATTAGCAGAAACGTGTTGTCACGAGGAACGCTTTCAACACCTGTAAATATATACCGAGTTGATACCATGCTCTTTTGTTTGTGGATGTCGTCGGTGTGAAATAAAAGGGGAGCTGGTAAGTCCATGCAGTTATGTATGTGTGTTAGAGAAATGCATGGGCCACCGGTCTAATCCATGATGTCATGGTGGAAACCTACAGTGTAACCATAAAAAGTATCTATGAAGCATTCTTCTTATAAAAAAGAGAGAGAGATAGCTATTGAGAAAAACAAAAAAAAAGATTTCAGAAAAGAGGAAAGAGAGAAAAAAGCACCATTTTCCCATGGTAAATAAGAAGATTGCTGAGATACTCATTGTCTGCTTGCCTTGTCATTTTGATATGGGGATTCTTCCTATCATCGGGCAAGGGGTACCCCGTTGGCGGTTCTCTATGATACACACGTATTTACAATGACAAGAACTTACCGGTAACTAAAGTTGAGTAGCATGAGGAGCGGCCCTCGTACTCATGGGACATGGGATTTCCAGTTTATAGTCTGTCAAGCATATAACTCAGATTGGACGTCACTTTCACCTTAACCATATTAAAGATGCTTATGATAGGGGTAATGAGAGCTCAAAGCTAATGAGTACCATACTTTCAGCATTTGGCATACTTTCACCAGTTGGAAGCCTTTCAAACTATTCAAAACCTTTTCGGTTTCCTTGTTGAGTCTCCACATATTCTATGAGCACCTTCTTGAGAGCATAGTTGTCATTCTTAGTGTAATGTGCTTGTCTCAAAACTTGATTATTTGTGTTATGACTTTGATGCTTGTATCTTTGATATCTTTACTTCTAGTGTGCCTTGGCATTTACAATAAAAAGGCAAGCGAGATACCACTCTATCATACCTTGTTATGAGCATTGTAATGTTGCTTATGTTTATGCTTCATGCTACTTATTATTTTTGAGTTGAAATCTATTCATAGCTTGCATTTCCTATTAAGTAAACTTAGTTGCATACTCTTTATTATGAAGCAAATTTTTTCGTGAAAGTTTCTTTTATCGCACTCAGTTTTCAACTGAATTGCTTGAGGACAAGCAATAAGCTAAGCTTGGGGGGAGTTGATACGTCCAAAATGTATCTACTTTCCCGAACACTTTTGCTATTGTTTCTCCTCTAAACGTGTGTGATTTGGATGGAACTAACACGGACTGACGCTGTTTTCAGCAGAATTGCCTTGATGTTTAGTTTTTGTGTAGAAAATCAACTATCAGGAAAAATCTCAGAAAATATGCCAAAAATCCTATTTCACCAGAAGACTACCGGAGACAGAATACAAGACGGAGGGAGGCTGGGCCTAGGCCACACCAGCTGGCCGCGCGGGCTAGGCCTGGCCGCGCTAGGGAGTGGTCTGGCCGCCCCAGACACCCCCTTGGTCTCCCTCTTCGCCTATAAAATGCCTTCTGACCTAAAAACTCAGCGGGGGTCGACGTTTTTCCAGAAGGAGTTCCGCTTCGCCGCCACCACCAGGTTCCACAATTCGGAACCAGAAACTCCGTTCTGGCACCCTGCCAGGATGGGGAATTGGAGAAGATCATCGCCATCATCATCACCATCGCTTCTCCATCGACCATCCATGTTTCCCCCATCTATGAGTGAGTAATCCCCCGTTGTAGGCTATGGGGATGGTAGGGATTGGATTAGATTGTTCATGTAATGGCATCAGATTGTTAGGGCATGGTGCCAAGTATCTACAATTAATGCTTGTCACTAGAGCCCGAGTTCCATGATTTCAGATTTGAACATGTTATTCATTCATTATGATAGTATTGTTTTTGGTCTTACCTGCAAGTTGTATACACACGTTGTTGTCCGAAACCAATGGCCCCGAAGTGACATAAATCGGGATAACCGGATGGAATGGCTTTGATGTGAGGATCACATGTGTTCATGGAGTGTTAATGCTCTGCTCTGGTGCTCTATTAAAAGGAGCACCTTAATTTCCAGTAGTTCCATTGAGGCCCCGTTGCAAACGGGCTGGCAGGACAAAAGATGTTGTGCAAGTTCTCATTGCGAGCACGTATGACTATATATGGGACACATGCCTAGGATTATCTAGTACTTGGGTGCTTTATCTTATTTATCTGCAATTGCCCTATGTTCTGATTGCTATGTGAATTGTCTTGTCCATGCAACGCCCGTCCATCCATCCCTATCCCTACCGCACTCGAATCCTACTGTTACTGCTATTGTTACTACTGTCTTTGCTTTACTACTGTTGTTACTTTACTATTCCTACTACAAAACTATTGCTACTGATAAAGTGTTGTGAGCAAGATTGTTTCCAGGTGCAGCTAAATTGACAACTCAGTTTTTAAGGCTAATAAATATTCTTTGGCTCCCCTTGTCTCGAATCAATAAATTGGGTTTCACTTCCCTCGAAAATGCTGCGATACACCCCCTATACTTGTGGGTCATCAAGCAGCCGGTGGTGGTGATCAAGCCGTTTGGCCCCGGCATCTTCGTCTTGAGGTATGCATAGTGGGGGACAGCCATGAACGTGGCGAGGGCAGGGCGCCTGAGGAGAGCGTGGTAGGAGCTTGCTAGGTTCACCACTTCAAACCATACCGGCTCGCGATTGAAATTCTCCTCGGTTCCGAAGATGACGTCCAACTAGATTTTACCCAGCGGGGCATAAGCCGCCCCTGGCAGTACGCCGTGGAACATCGTGGTAGTCGGGCGCAGGTCACACTCACGGATGCCAAGCTTTTCCAAGGAGGACCGGTAGAGCAGGTTGAGACTGCTACCTTCGTCGATGAGGACACACGAGAAGCGGCAGGTACGCTCGTTGGAGACAATGAGGGGGTCAAGCACCATTGCGTAGCCCCCAGGATTAAGGAGGCGATCCGACTAATCCTCCCAGCTCCATGTGATGGGGGTCTCCGACCAGTTCAAGTACTGGGGGACTGCGGAGACGATGGCGTTGACCTCCTTGGAGCGCCGCCTGCGGCTGTGCTTGTTGTCTAGCTTGGTCTCGAAGATGTGGTACGTGGCGTGTGGCTGGGGGTAGTCGTTGTTGTTGTTGCCTCCATTACCATCATTGCTAGCTCCCCTAGCCGGTGGTGGTGGTCCGCCGGGAGGGGGCGGGGGTAGCCGGGGTTGGTGACCTTGGTCTTTCATCTGGCGGGTCCAGCTGCAGTTCTGGGTGGTGTACGTAGCTGGTTTGAAGGATCCACTATGCCACTTGCACGGGCCATCGAACATTTGATCGAAGGTAAGCCGCGGATTCTGCGTTCTTGCGTCACCAGCCGGTGCGTCGGGCGCGCCCTCCACAGTGTTGACCTGCCTTGCATGGTAGCGGGGCTTTTGCTATCTGGCTTGGCCATCCCCATGGAATCGATTGCCGTTGTCGTGTCGCCTAGAGGATCCGGCTCCGTCGCCAGGGTTACTTGGCCGGTCACGGGCCGGCTCCGAGGGAGTCGGTTGCCCATTAGCATTCACCCGGAGAGGCTTCTTCATCGTGGCGTCAACCATGGCGTACTGGTCCGCGCCTGTCATGAGCTCCGCCATGGTTTTTGGCTCGTCACACAATAGCCAGTGGCGAAGCATGGTGCCTTCTCGGCACCCCCTCGATGAAGAACTTGATCGCCTAGCTCTCTAGGATACCCTCACAAGTGTTGCACAGCTCCGTCCACCTGGCGAGGTACTCACTGTCGCCCTAGATGCATAGGGCCAGGTCGCGAGGATGACCCAGACGCTTGTACGTTCCATTGAAGTTGCGGACGAACACCTTCTCAAAGTTTGGCCAGGCGTTGATGTTGTTGGGCACGAGGCTATTGTGCCACGTCCTCGCCGACCCGGTTAGCATGAGGGGGACGTAGTGCACCGCTATGCGCTTGTTCCGATGGGCGATCTCGAATACCGTGGCGTAGTCAGTCAGCGAGTCTTCCGGCTTCATGTTGTTGTCGTACTTGGGGGTATCCTGGGGCAGGGTAAACTTATCCGAAAACGGTTTGTTCTGAATGCAAGGTCCGAAACAAACCATACTAGTAGAATCTTCCTCTTCCATGATGCGCGCTTAAGCTAGGAGCTCGATGCGGTCACGAGCATCCGGACGATCCGGTTTGGGCGCTCCTACCTGGCCTGATAGACGGGAACTGGCAGGTCATGGCGCTCCGGTTGGTTGAGGGGGCGGTGGTGGGTTGATGTTCACCGTCTTCTCTTGACGCGGCTGGCCCTTGTGGCCAGAGTTGCGACGCCTATTGCGGGATCTTGCCGGAGGAGAAGACGCATGCTGGGTCTCGCGGGGGGGCTTGTTCGTCTGCGGTACCAAAGTTCACAGGCCAGCGCATGGCGGTTCCTAAGTTGCCTGAAATTGCCGCGTTTTGAAATGTTGGGCTGCCAACTACTGAGAGGGGCCATTTCGAGGCACACTCATCTCACCCCTGCCAAATTCAAACATTCCGTTAAACTTCCCCGTGAAGTAGATGGTCAGGACCCTCATGTTGGTCATCTGTCCGTGACGCGGGCGCCAACGCGGCAACCTCTTAGGCAAATCGAGTAGCTAAGTGAATTGGATGCGTTGACCAATTTCACAAATCCATTCCCACCTTTCCCCTAGCACTGGCAGCGTCGGAATCCACCCTCCAGGCAGGACGATCCCTTCGGACATTTGACTTCTGGAGCCAAGTTTCTGCGCCAAGTTGATGCGCCCAGTCGCTAATCCCGAGCTCCAATGGCGCATTCCGTAGCCGCCGCTGCGAGGATCTAGCCCGCCTCCGCCGCCGACGAGCTGAGCAGCTCAGAGGATGGCAGATCCTACTACCAAGGAAGAAGAAGTTCTGGCTACAAGCGGGTGAGCTACCCTTCTCTTTGCTATTCGCACTAATTATAACTGCTAGCTAGCTACTGAACCTCAAATTGTTTGTTATCCCAATGTTGACAAACATATTTTGTCCATAGTTTTCTATCAAGTGGGATCTCCGCAAACCCTCCTTACCTGGTTACGGTAGTCCTCTTTAGGTACGACTCTAAGGGCAAGTGGTATGGACACCATTGTATCACGATGGAAGAAGCGCCTGCGTAGATCTGCACTATATCTGGTATGGTTGCTGCTCTGTGTAATCATGATGAATTATGGCCGAAGCAGACTGCAAAGTTCAGCTTCATGGATGAACGTGGCATCATGGTTCCTCTAACGTGTGACTGTTAGCTAATTGGGTTGATGAAAAGGTATGATTCGGCTTGCATGTTTGAGCTGAATTGTGATGTACTGGATGTGGAAGCTGCTGCAACTGGGAGTCGCCCTTCTATTCTTGGACGGGGTGGTTGCTCGAACCCAATTAGCTCCTGGTAAGCAAAGGTCGCTTGGGGTTCGCATGTTTGTGCTGAATTGTAATTTTTGTTTTATTTACTCTGTAGATATTGGGAAGTTATGCAATAGTCCTGTTTCTTTGAAAGGAAGCGCCGCAAGGTTTGAAACATGACTGCCAGGTCAGTCATTTTGTTGCCTGAAGAAATTAAAAACGAGTGTAAAGATGATGATGGACATGAGTATAGTGCCCATTGTCCCGGCGATGCAGAGTACGTGAAGCTAAGAAAATTGGCACCGAGGAAGAGGAAGAAGGCAGGAAATGAAGAAGCTAGTGGACGTGAAGGCTTGGCACCCAGGCTGCGGAAGAAGGCTGCTGGCAATGAAGATGCATAGTAATGTGTTGAACTTGAACCTATATATGTAATTTTGTTAAATTCTGGAGCTCTGTGTGGCACGTTGCTTGGCGAAACAATCTACCCACGTTCTCTGAGTAAAATGTATCGCGACTTAGGGTTTGGAAACTCCCTAGTCAGTAGTTGAATCCGAAATTGTGATTGTGCCGCTGCTATCTGAAAACACGTAGCACCGGTTCCATGATTGCTGAGGGGCAGGAGGTCTCCAGATACGACGGAATGTAAGTGGCACAGAAATAAATTATTTAAGCTGCCACACGCCATGAAGCAGCAACTTATTTCAGATGCTACACAATGACGTGTCAACATAAACAACAATGGCAACCGATAATTCCCAGATGCTTGAGCCCGTCTATCTCACCGGCTCCCTGCTCCTGCATCCCCTGCGTCTGGCGAAGTGCTGTGGATCTCCATTAACCGGGTGTACGTGCTTCCACTTTATAAATTGTGGCCGTGCCATTTGCATGTGACACAATCCATGTAGATTACGTTTAAACAAACCACACATTTTAGAATACCACCATGATCAGACAAAAGGAAGTAATGCAGGGTTAAGACAGACTAACGGGAGAGCAATTTTTTTCCTCCCAGGACTCCGGGACCACTAGTTCAGACCGCTAGGTCAAGAAGTACTACTATTACCACTTAAAAAGGCACGGAGCTCAAGCTAAATAGAACTAGTTATCACACATCTCTTTGATCTTCCTAATCTTAGCGTGATGCGCATCTTCCTGCGAGAGCAAGGATCGATTCGTCTGCTCCTTCCTTTTAGCATCTTCCTTGCACATCTTCAATTGTTTCTCTGTATTTTTCCTCATGCACTTTCCAATAATCATAGTTGTGAACTGCAGGACTTTGGCCTGGTGAAGATCATTCCTTGCTTGAGTCAGTTCTTGCTCTGCTTTAGCCGCCACGCCCCTCTCCTTCTCGACTTTGCTAATCTTGTCTTGCACCCTCCTGAGATCTCGGTTAAGCTTGGTCATGTCAACCAGGTCCCATATCTTCATCTCAACATTGTCAAGAAGTGAGCTGACTACGGATTCTTTCAACTCAACAGTCATATCCCATAGTTTGTCTAGCGTTTTCTGCATCGATTTGGGCCACTCTGGGTCTACCCATTTGACAACACCGCAAGTTCCGCCTTGCATCATTGCACGATGTCCTTGACACCGTAGAAACCTCCTCCCTCCGTTTCGTCCTTCGAATGCTACAAATTTAACGGGCACATGTCCATGTTTACATAGTAGAGGACTGTCTTCATCCACTAAACCATGATAGTCGGAGTCATACTTCGTCTGGTTGTCCTAACACATCATACACGCATGAGTAAAAAGAGTAGATCTAGATCAAAAGATTGATAACTGGCCACAGATGATAGAGATAGAGATGAGACGACTCACATCGAAATCACCGCTCTTGTCGTCACGACGTGTTTCCTCACCATCTCCCCTTGAACCCATGGCGAGAGGGGAGGGGGGTGGCTGCCGGAGCGGGGATTGGGATGGAGGCACCATCGTCTTGCGGCTATGGCGGGATGGGAGTGAAGTGGGAAAGTGGGTTCGAGGGGAAGGAAGAGAAGTACGGGGAGGAAGATAAGTAATTGGGATGTGACAGTGGGATGTGGCCCACTGAACTCGTGAGTCGTGACACTCGCAACAGGGCAGCGCCAGGTGTTGCTAGTTTGTCCAGAGCAAGCGTGGCCAATCATGCCGCAGAACAGCCTACTCGCGGATCGCTCTCACGAAGACCATCCCAATCGTCCAAGCACCCCGATCGAACGGTATGTAACAATCGTCAAGCAGAAAAATTGTGTTAGGGCGTGCCTTCTAGAAGACTCGGTCTAATGGCCACCCATTGGGGGGCTAAGGTTAGGGCTCTCCTAAGGTTAATTAGGATCCATATGTGGTTTGTGAAAAGAGCAGACATGCAATGACACTGGTGGATCCATATGTGGTTTGTGAAAAGAACAGACATGCAATCACACTGGGTGGATCCATGTGTGGTTCATGAGAAGAACACACATGCAATGACACTGGTGGATCCATGCGTGGTTTGTGAGAAGAACACACATCCAATGGCACTGGGTGTGGTTCATGAGAAGAACACACATGCAATGAAACTGGTGGATCCATGTGTGGTTTGCGAAAAGAACACACAAGCAATCACACTAGGTAGATCCATGTGTGGTTTGTTTAGAGGAACAGACATGCCATGACACTGGGTGTGGTTCATGAAGAGAACAAACATGCAATGACACTTGTGGATCCATATGTGGTTTGTGGAAGGAACATACATGCAATGACTCTAGTTGTGGTTCATGAAAAGAATAGACATGCAATGACACTGGTGGATCTATGTGTGGTTCATGAGAAGAACACACATGCAAAGACACTGGTGGATACTTGTGTGGTTTGCGAGAAAAACTGACATGAAATGACACTGGTGGATACTTATGTGGTTCGTGAGAAGAACAGACATGCAATCACACTAGTTACATCCCTGTGTGGTTTGTTTAGAGGAACAAACATGCAATGACACTGGGTGTGGTTCATGAAGAAAACAAACATGCAATGACACTTGTGGATCCATATGTGGTTTGTGGAAGGAACAGACATGCAACGACTCTAGCTGTGGTTTATGAAAAGAACAGATATGCAATGACACTAGTGGATCCATGTGTGGTTCATGAGAAGAACACACATGCAATGATACTGGTGGATACTTGTGTCGTTTCCGAGAAGAACTGACATGAAATGACACTGGTGGATACTTACGTGGTTTGTGAGAAGAACATACATGCAATGACACTGGTTGTGGTTCATGATAAGAACACACATGCAATGACACTGGTGGAACCTTATGTGGTTTGTGAGAATAACATACATGGAATGACACTGGCTATTGTTCATGAGACGAATAGACATGCAATGACACTGGTGGATCCATATGTGGCTTGTGGAAAGCATAGACATGCAATGACTCTAGCTGTGCTTCATGAAAAGAACAGACATGCAATGACACTGGGTGGATCCATGTGTGGTTCATGAGAAGATCACACATCCAATGACACTGGTGGATCCTTATATGGTTTGTGAGAACAACATACATGCAATGACACTGGTTGTGGTTCATGAGAAGAACACACATGCAATGACACTGGTGGATCCATGTGTTTTTTGTGAAAGAACAGACATGCAATCACACTAGGTGGATCCATGTGTGGTTTGTTTAGAGGAACAGACATGCAATGACACTGGGTGTGGTTCATGAAAAGACCAGACATGCAATGACATTGTTGGATCCATATGTGGTTTGTGGAAGGAACAGACATGCAATGACTCTAGCTGTGGTTCATGAAAAGAACATACATACAATGACACTGGTGGATCCATGTGTGGTTCATGAGAAAAACACACATGCAATGACACTGGTGGATCCTTGTGTGGTTTGTGAGAAGAACTGACATGCAATGACACTGGAGGATACTTATGTGGTTTGTGAGAAAAACAAACATGCAATGACACTGCCTATGGTTCATTAGAAGAACACACATGAAATGACACTGGTGGATCCTTGTCTGGTTTGTCAGGAGAACAGACATGCAATGACACTGGTGGATCCATGTGTGGTTTGTGAAAAGAACAGACATGCAATCACACTAGTTGGATCCGTGTTTGGTTTGTTTAGAGGAACAAACATGCAATGACACTGGGTGTGGTTCATGAAGAGAACAAACATGCAATGACACTTGTGGATACATATGTGGTTTGTGGAAGGAACATACATGCAATGACTCTAGTTGTGGTTTATGAAAAGAACAGACATGCAATGACACTAGTGGATCCATGTGTGGTTCATGAGAAGAACACACATGCAATGACACTGGTGGATACTTGTGTGGTTTGCGAGAAGAACTGACATGAAATGACACTGGTGGATACTTACGTGGTTTGTGAGAAGAACATACATGCAATGACACTGGTTGTGGTCCACGGTAAGAACATACATGCAATGACACTGGTGGATCCTTATGTGGTTTGTGAGAATAACATACATGGACTGAAACTGGCTATTGTTCATGAGAAGAATAGACATGCAATGACACTAGTGGATCCATATGTGGCTTGTGGAAAGCATAGACATGCAATGACTCTAGTTGTGCTTCATGAAAAGAACAGACATGCAATGACACTGGGTGTATCCATGTGTGGTTCATGAGAAGATCACACATCCAATGACACTGGTGGATCCTTATGTGGTTTGTGAGAACAACATACATGCAATGACACTGGTTGTGGTTCATGAGAAGAACACACATGCAATGACACTGGTGGATCCATGTGTTTTTTGTGAAAAGAACAGACATGCAATCACACTAGGTGGATCCATGTGCGGTTTGTTTAGAGGAACAGACATGCAATGACACTGGGTGTGGTTCATGAAAATAACAGACATGCAATGACACTGGTGGATACATATGTGGTTTGTGGAAGGAACAGACATGCAATGACTCTAGCTGTGGTTCGTGAAAAGAACAGACATACAATGACACTGGTGGATCCGTGTCTGGTTTATGAGAAGAACACACATGCAATGACACTATGGATCCTTGTGTGGTTTGTGAGAAGAACTGACATGCAATGACACTGGAGGATACTTATGTGGTTTGTGAAAAGAACAGACATGCAATGACACTGGTTGTGGTTCATGAGAAGAACATACATGCAATGATACTAGTGGATCCTGGTGTGGTTCATGAGAAGAACACACATGCAATGACACTGGTGGATCCATGTGTGGTTTGTGAAAAGAACAGACATGCAATGAGTCTAGTGCTGGTTTTACTATAAGAACACACATGCAATGACTCTAGTGGATCCGTGTGTGTTTTGTTTAGAGGAACAGACATGCAATGACACTGGGTGTGGTTTATGAAAATAACAGACATGCAATGACACTGGTGGATCCATATGTGGTTTGTGGAAGGAACAGACATGCAATGACTCTAGCTGTGGTTCATGAAAAGAACAGACATACAATGACACTGGTGGATCCATGTGTGGTTCATGAGAAGAACACACATGCAATGACACTGGTGGATCCTTGTGTGGTTTGTGAGAAGAACTGGCATGCAATGACACTGGTGGATACTTATGTGGTTTGTGAGAACAACACACATGCAATAACACTGGCTATGGTTCATGAGAAGAACACACATGAAATGACACTGGTGGATCCTTGTGTGGTTTGTGAGAAGAACATACATGCAATGACACTGGTGGATCCATGCGTGGTTTGTGAAAAGAACAAACATGCAATCACACTTCGTGGATCCATATGTGGTTTGTTTAGAAGAACACACATGCAATGACTCTAGCTGTGGTTCATGAAAAGAACACACATGCAATGACACTGGTGGATCCATGTGTGGTTTGTGAAAATAACAGACATGCAATCACACTAGGTGGATCCTTGTGTGGTTTGTGAGAAGAACTGACATGCAATGACTCTAGTTGTGGTTCATGAAAAGAACACACATGCAATGACACTGGTGGATCCATGTGTGGTTCATGAGAAGAACACACATGCAATGACACTAGGTGTGGTTCATGAGAATAACACACATCCAATGACAATGGTGGATCCTTATGTGGTTTGTGAGGAGAATAGACATCCAATGACACTGGTGGATACTTATGTGGTTCATGAAAAGAACAGACATGCAATGACACTAGTGGATCCATGTGTGGTTCATGAGAAGAACACACATGCAATGACACTGGTGGATCCTTGTGTGGTTTGTGAGAAGAACATACATGCAATGACACTGGTGGATACTTATGTGGTTTGTGAGAAGAACAGACATGCAATGACACTGGCTGTGGTTCATGAGAAGAACACACATGCAATGACATTGGTGGATCCTTGTGTGTTTTGTGAGAAGAACACACATGCAATGACACTGGTGGATCCATGTGTGGTTTGTGAGAAGAACTGCCATGCAATGACTCCAGTTGTGGTTCATGAAAAGAACACACATGCAATGACACTGGTGGATCCATATGTGGTTCATGAGAAGAACACACATGCAATGACACTAGGTGTGGTTCATGAGAAGAACAGACATCCAATGACACTGGTGGATCCTTATGTGGTTTGTGAGAAGAACAGACATCCAATGACATTGGTGGATACTTATGTGGTTTGTGAGAAGAACAGACATGCAATGACACTGGCTGTTGTTCATGAGAAGAACACACATGCAATGACACTAGTGGATCCTTGTGTGGTTTGTGAGAAGAACATACATGCAATGACACTGGTGGATACTTATGTTGTTTGTGAGAAGAACAGACATGCAATGACACTGGCTGTGGTTCATGAGAAGAACACACATGCAATGACATTGGTGGATCCTTGTGTGTTTTGTGAGAAGAACACACATGCAATGACACTGGTTGATCCATGTGTGTTTTGTGAGAAGAACTGCCATGCAATGACTCTAGTTGTGGTTCATGAAAAGAACACACATGCAATGACACTGGTGGATCCATATGTGGTTCATGAGAAGAACACACATGCAATGACACTGGGTGTGGTTCATGAGAAGAACAGACATCCAATGACACTAGTGGATGCTTATGTGGTTTGTGAGAAGAACAGACATCCAATGACACTGGTGGATACTTATGTGGTTTGTGAGAAGAACAGACATGCAATGACACTGGCTGTGGTTCATGAGAAGAACACACATGCAATGACACCGGTGGATCCTTATGTGGTTTGTGAGAAGAAGATACATGCAATGACACTGGCTATGGTTCATGAGAAGAACAGACATCCCATGACACTGGTGGATTTATGACCCACAAGTATAGGGGGTGTCTCGCAGTATTTTCGATAAGTAAGAGTGTCGAACCCAACGAGGAGCAGAAGGTGTTGGCTAGTGGTATGGATCAGGAATTCTCTGCAAATACTTAGCAAGCGGATTTTTAGGGGTTTTTGATAAAGCAAGTAAATAAAGTACGAGTAAATAACAGACAATAAGAGTAAATGCAGCAAGTGGCCCAATCCTTTATGCAGCAAAGGACAAGCCGGTTGTATTACTTAAGATGGCCAAACGTTCTCGAGGACACATGGGAATTCTATCAAGTGCTTTCGCTTCATATAGTTGATTAATGTTCTTTAGCTTGGTATGTGTTGTGTGGGTGAACCTGTGCTAATGTACCGACCTTCCTAGGACTAATACATACTTGTGATTATACCCATGCAAACATCCGTAAGTACAACAAAGTAATTAAGGTAGGAACCTAACCATAGCTTTAAACTCTAAGACCCTGACGTCCCTTGTGCAATGGTTTCCTAACGGGGGTTCAGGTTTCTGTCACTCCGGCAACCCCTACGATTAATTGCCAAGTACACAATGCATTCCCCTAGGCCCATATAGGTGAAGTGTCATGTAGTCGACGTTCACATGACACCACTAGAAGAAGTACACCACAACTTAAATATCAAACTATTGAATCTTTCTCAACACAACTCCACTACTAACAACATGACTTCTCCCATGTCCTCAAGAACAAAACGAATTACTCACAAGATATCATCTGGGTCATGATCAGAGATGGAATAATGATGTATAAAAATCTGAACATAAACAATAATTCAACGGTTCACTCAATAGCATCAACTACAAAGAGTAATCAACACTGGGAAAGTTTCCCCTATGAACTATGCAAGATTCAATCCAATTGTTACAGCAATATGGACATGGAGATGATGGTGCTGGTGATGATGATGATGGTGATGATGATGATGATGATCCCGATGAAGTCCAGCTTGATGGTGGTGTTGATGGAAACGATCTCCCCTCTCCGGGAAGGAATTCCCCCGACAGAATTTTGTCTGCTGGAGAGATCTTTCTCTCTCAGTGTTTTCCACCCCGCAGAGGCGGCAGAATCTTTCTGTGGTCGCTCCCCGAATATTAGGGTTTCGGGAGGATTATATACGCCAGAGGGGAGAGCCAGAGGTGGGCCAGGGTGGCCACACCACCTGGTGGCGCGACCTAGGCTGGCCCGCGCCCGGGGATGGTGTGGGCCCCCTGTGGCCCATCTCCACTCCTCCTTCTGGCTTCCTTCGTCTTCTAGAAAAATAGGATTTTCCGTATATTTTTCTGGATTTTTTGATCTTCGCGAATTTTGCCTCCAAACAACACCTTTTCCACCAGAATCCTGACTACAACGGTCCATGCTCCAAAAGTCATCAACCATGCAAAAAAAGGTGAAATTACATAAGTATCACCTCTTAATATGAAATATATCAATGAATAACAGTAAATTATGATATAGAATAGTGATGCAAAATGGACGTATCAACTCCCCCCAAGCTTAGACTTCGCTTGTCCCCAAGCGAAAACTGAACTCAATAAACATGACCTCAGGTTAATGGAGTGAAGAATCGATAAAAGAATACGGATAAGAAGCGTCACATTTATCAATACATAGATCATAATAGAAGACAACTCACTATTATATAACGTAACTTGTAATAAGTAAAGGAAACAAAATAGAGATACATAAAGTAAATCATAATTGGTAATGGCAAACTTAGCTCTTGGTCGAAGAATAGTTGATAATTTGATAGAGTTCACAAATAACTGATTATCAATGATAGCTTTCAAAGTAGTAATCACCAAGATAAGAGCAATGTGCAAAACAAGGAACATAAGAAACATGATTGAATAAATCATCATATGAATGAATTGTAGGGGTTCCGCGCATAAAAACAATAAATATTACTCTACGCCCTTGAACCCTTGAAGCTGCCAGGACCTATCTATTAGTAATACAGTAACGGGAGGGGCTTTTCGCGAACTTACCCTTGAACACCGAAAAGCGTTGTCAACGCTCAGGAGAGCATGGTTGATGTAGACGAGCCGAAGCCAACCTCAAGGTCATGATGAAGTCCTTGCGCTCCTTCTGGCTCCAACGACTTGAGTGCCTCAAGTTCGAAACCTCGTGGGGAGTTACACACGTCTGGTTCCTGACGATGACTCCCGCTTCCCTGATCCAGCAGCAGTTGCGGAAGTAGAGCTCCCGGATCTGAATCCCGCAGCGCGACGGCGCTCCGTGGTGAAGATATCTCTCGCTTGCGCAGTCCAGACTTGGGACCACGGTCACGAGAGAGAGAGGGGGAGAGAGAAAATATCAATTGGAGGTCCTCCCAAAAGTGGGGAGACCTTTATTGATTATTGGTGTATTTTTCTAGGCCAAATACCCCACTTTATATAGGGGAAGGAGGGGGTACACCCTCCCTCAAAGTCCCGGGGTGGGACTAAAGGAGAGGAGGAAGTGGGGGGAGGCGCCGCCGGCCACCCCCTCATGGGCCCCATGTGGGGGGCTGGCCCAATAGGGCCGCCGGCCACCCCTTGGCCCCTCTCCCCTCTTGCCTTTCCCTAATGGGTCCTCTCCCCTCCAAGAATTGGCCCATTAAGGCTTTGACCATTAAATTTTTTTCTCTTTATTAAATAATTATGAATAAATGATTAAATCAACATTTAACATTCATTCACATATTATTCAACCTCCGTGGCTATGGAACACCTTCGACCTCCACTCCGGACATCCTCCGTACTTACCAAAACCCCTCCGGTTTTCTCCCTTATTTTCTTGGGTGATTCCACCGATCCTATGAACACTCTCTAAGCATCATCAAGACCTTAAGCGTGATACCCGACGGTTCGGGAACACTCCAGACATGGTCGGGACACTCCCGCACCAATGATCGACAGAGGGACCTGGATGGCCATGTGACCCCTATGCATTCCACGAAGATCTTTCGTCATTTGAACCAGGATAGTTGTGTCCTCTTCCCTTTGTCACTCGATACTTGCATTGCTTGAGATCTGATCAATGACATCACCATGTCGTGTTCAATATCGTTACTGAACAATGCTACTTGACTCGTTCTGACAAGTGATATCCCCGTGGTCTAATCACACGCTGTGTAGCTATTGGATATAACTTCTCTGAGTGGGCCCTTGAGTATCTTCCCGTCACATGGACGGACAAATCCCGCTCTTGACATATATTGCCTCTACGGTTTCCTTCGAATACCTGAACACACCTTTATAACCACCATTTTACTAGATGGCGTTTGATGCTATCTAAGCACTCTCGGGAGACAGTGATTGATATAGCCTCACGGTCTAAGGAATAGTCTACGAGGATCCATTTCTAATCATCTTAACTTGAACTTCGTGACATGATCAGGTCAGATGTTTAGGTTGGGTATTGGTTCATCATCTCATTCTCCGAATGAGATGACCTCATTTCCAACTAGCATAAATGCCACATGATCAGGAAACATGATCATCTGTTGACCAATGAACTAGTGACTAGAGTTTCACTGGGAACCCCTGGTTGTTTGTATATCACACGTGTATTGATGTTTCCACTCAATACAGTTATAGCATGATATAAAACTTAATCATAAACTATATGAAATATGATAATAGTCATTACTACTATTTGTCTCTAGGGCATATTTCCAACAGTCTCCCACTTGCACTAGAGTACAAATACACTAGCTGCATTTGTTCTTAATTATTGGCACCATATATCCGGTACCCTGAACATGCTTGCTCATGGAAAAGGTTGAGTTTTGGGTCTGTACTTTACAGTCCCAAATCCTTTGCAACTTACTAATGTCATCTTGATTGACATTAATACTTTATCATCATATGATAGCATCCGTGTGTATGCATCGTCGCTATGGTAGCAGAACGAGGCCTGATTCCAGGAGCCTATAGTGACGTTAGATGAACCTCGAGGGCTTTCTCATGGCCACTGTGCCCTTGGACACATCATTCTATGTTAAAAGCGAACTAGCCCCGCCATAGCATTATACAACACTTCAGATGGTACCCTTATCTATTAATATAAATGTATTCATCGAAACACTATTGCACTATGTGCAACTTTCGATGTTTTGTTCACCTCGCTTCCTATTTGACTTTGATTGGTATCTACAGGATTTTCCAACATATTCCCTTATAACACAACTATTTATGCTTTAAGATATGTCATCCTTTATGGATTTGGAAAACATGTCTACAGTTCTCTATTATACACTGCGGACAAAACTTAGCTCAACGTTCTATGATTCGAACTTAATCACTTTCAAACGTTCCTTATTTGGATCGTATATTATGCCAAGTTATCATCATGGTTTACTAAGATAGAACCTATGTCTCAACATAGTAGATGACGATCATCCTTTTCTTTGTTTTAACCATCGATGTAAAACTTAATGCTATTCCTAATTTGAGTTGTTAAGGACCAGTTCCTTAATTAACTTCTATTCTCAAACCATTTTTCAGAATCCCTTAAGGAATACTACATAATATCATAATACACCTATTATCAACTTCTATATCTTACGAATCATTATTCATAAGTATTTGTGCTTTCATTCTTAAAATACTTAAGAATTACTCCTATAAGCTCCCACTCAAATTTTATGCAAATTTCATATCTCCTTACTGTTTTTTAATAACTTCAAAATCTTTTGATCAAATATCAAACTTGGAGATTTACTATGAGATACTAGTACTTTACTAATTTTTAAATCCACTAGACATTAAGGACACATGAATCAAATTCATTTGAATTTCTCCAACACCTAACAAATTGTGCTTTTGTCATTCACCCCCTTTTGCACTATGGCTTTGTAGTCATTTTGGGATAATTCCAAGTAACCCCTTTACTTGTGAGATTCAACAATGAATTGCTTTCTAATCTCAAGGGAATTTTGCTTCTAGGATTTCTCATAATTTAGTTTACCATTATTTCCTTTGTAGTTCGTAGGTATGTCATATTCCAAAAATCATGACAAGTGATTCACAAATGTTTCCATATAAGATATGGATTTACATTTTGAATCCTACTTCATGTAGTGAAAAACAATAGTGGAGGGAAAACACAATGATCAAAATCATGGATTCTTTCCTTCTGTGAAGAGAATCGTTCAGGAACGTTGTCCGTTGCGCTTCTCAACACTCTGATGCAGGGTTTTGAATCCTCATTGTGTTTTACACTATTTTCCATTTGCTCCATAATTGAGAAACATCACTAGAAGTTAGATTTCTCAAGAATGCACCAAAATCCAAGCAATACGAATCTTGCTTTCCTTTTAGTTTGAGCTATGGGTTTTGTATTCAGATTTTCCAATGAATACACTACAAGGACTTATTCGTTATTGTTTTGGTTATATCAAATAACCCCAAAACTTTCACGAATTCAAATGGTTCACTAATTCTAATTGAGTGTTGACTATTTCTAAGCTAATGGTCTCTACATCTACACTACAACGATTTATTTGGTGCCTTCTATTCAATGCCCTTTGATATCTAGTATCACATTGTGATGCTTTGTATTTTGACGTTTCAAAACACTTTGCATTCCACAATTTCTTTCATGCCATTCCTATAAAGTTGAATTTCATTACTATGATAAAATCATAGTAATTAGATTCCCTTTTATATTTATACCCTTTCTTGATGAAACACTTTGATCAAATCAAATAGTTTCATATTCATGTTTCTTTGGTAAACTATTTTACACATTTAAACAATCAATTAATGATAATTACTATTTTTCGTTAAAACCCAATACATCGAATATGTATTTACTTTTAACAATTCATCAAACACTTTGTATTCAAGTAATACATGGTGTTCAAGTTATTTTGCCGAACTTAGGCATGATTTATATGTGACAAGAAATCGAATGACTTTCACAAATTATCACATAACTTTGAATTTAAACAATGGTTTCATTCATAAATGAAATATCATTAAGTTGGGTATTTTAAACAAGGCATTTTTAATGTTTTACAAATGTTCATGCATTATCAATTAGTTTGAAACAACAAGGATAATTCACAAGTAATCAAACAAGATATGAACACGAATAGAAATCATTCATAAAAGTGGAACAACTGTTTGTTACAAACTGATATGAATAACCGTCTCACGAAGTATGAGACTCACTAAAGAAGTTCAAATCTCTCGATTACATTAATCATCCTAAACATAAAATAAGTGATAAATGTCGAGGGAGTGTGTCGTCGGCCATCATCATCATGCTCGCCATCAACACGCAACGTCACCTCCTCTCCAGCAAGCACCTCTCATGCAGAAGGACCTATTTTCAGTAAAATAGAACAAGTATCAGATATACTTAACACTGCAATGTGTTTGCAAGATTATAACATTTATAAAACTGTATATCAAATATATACCTTGGTCGTCGATGAATCCAGCGACGTTGGGTTCATCTATCACATTTCTAAAATGTGATATGAACTCGAGGAAATCTAGTGTTTCCGTGTCGCCTCTCATAACGCAGATCCTGACTTGTGCTTGGAAGCTTGGAGAAAGCGACCGCATCACAACTCCCATCGCAAATGAGCTTGAGTACCAGTTGTCCAGGTAGTATGCCAGACTCATGTACGCATCGTAGAGGCGCAATACGTTCAAATCCAGTGAGGAGCCCTCCTCCATCTTTATGGAGAGGAAGTCCCCCATCAGCTCATACTCCCACATGCGCACTTGTTCCACTAAATGTGCTCTCAGATGTTCCATTACCATTCGGGGCTTGAGACTCCCCACCATTGGCCATAGCCCATCCTCCATTCCGAGATGCATGGTAACTGATATAAATGTGGCCATCACACAACGATGATAACGCAGATCCCGCTGCTCCTGGGTCTCATGAGAATAGGGTGGCTCCAGATACATCTCGCAGGTCATGTAGTCAGCTACATTGTTCTCCCCAAGGAGATCAAATAGGCGTATGACCCATGTAGAAAAGTTGGATCCATCTAAATTGAGATTTTCTCCTTTTAACCAATCGTCGATAGGAAATGTAATCTCGGGAAGAACCATTTTCTACATTTATAATTGCAAATGGAATTTAGACTAAGTTTATAATTAAATGAGTTAGTAATAACTCCACTCAGAAACGCCTATCCCGAAAAGGGTTCCTAGTGATAACACGACCCCTATCAGCCACATCTCCCATGATCATCACGGCCATCAATGTGGGTTCAAGGGTGGACGCTAAACATCGGTCACATCATTCATGCGACTAGTGCTCGATCTTTCGACCATCCGTGTTCTGAGGCCACGCTTCTCTAGCGTGCTAGTCTTGCCAACTCAATCTTAGTGTTTTCGCTGTGCAACATGGCTTGCACCCACTGTATGTGAACGTAGATATGTCTGACACCCGATCATCACGACCTGCCTCATACCGAAGAACTTTCTTGGTGGTGCACACTAAGGGGAAACAAAATCGTTGGTTATTTTAACAGGGATCATCTTATTAGGCTACCGTCGAGTATCTAATACTAGCACACAATAAGACATACAAACAATAACATTGAATGTAAATTCTATGTGATATGGTCCTTCACGTCGTGATCTCCATCCGCCATCACTAGGTTCTGGCGCCAGGGTTCCGGCGCCGTAGACACCAGGGTACCGGTGTCATTCCAGCATGGTAGTTTTTCACCTTCGTGACTATCTACTACTATGTAACAAAAGGTAATTACTTTACCTTTGCCACAACCATATCACAAAGCAACGCCCCCTGCAAAACAAAGTTAGACGCCTCTACTTTATCTTTGCATGTTTTACATGGCTGAATGGGCTTTTGCACAAGAACCGTTCTGACCTACGAACTTTCAGCACAACGCTGATCAACTAGTTGTCTATACTATACCCCTTTCGGGGCCCTCCGTTGCAAATGGCATACCAACTAATGCGAGAGAGACAGACACCCCCTAAGCCACTTTATACGGTAAAAGCCGTATGTCAAGCGTGGACCAGTCTCGCGAATGAACGCGTAAAGTCGGTTGGGGGCCGCTTCATCAAGCATTACTGCGGTATGCACAAGTACACGTGGGAGGGTAACAACTAAAATATCAATGCCCACATGCTACATCTCGTGTGTTCTACCCGTACTAGCATTACTACACATAGATCTAGCTCTGATACCACTGTAGGGGTTCCGCACATAAAAACAATAAATTTTACTCTATGCCCCTGAACCCCTAAAGCTGCCAGGATCTATCTATTACTAATACAGTAAAGGGAGGGGCTTTTTGCGAACTTACCCTTGAAGACCGAAAAGCGTTGTCAACGCTCAGGAGAGTGTGGTTGATGTAGATGAACCGAAGCTGAACTCAAGGTCGTGATGAAGACCTTGTGCTCCTTCTGGCTCCAACGATTTGAGTGCCTCAAGTGTGACACCTCGCGGGGAGTTACACACGTTTGGTGCCAGACGATGAATCCTGCTTGCCCAATCCAGCAGCAGTTGCGGAAGTAGAGCTCGCGGATCCGAATCCCGCAACACGACGGCGCTCCGTGTTGAAGATGTCTCTCGCTCGCGTAGTCCAGACTTGGGACCATGGTCACGAGAGAGAGAGAGGGGAGAGAGAAAATATCAATTGGAGGTCCTCCCAAAAGTGGGGAGACCTTTATTGATTATTGGTGTATTTTTCTAGGCCAAATACCCCAATTTATATAGGGTAAGGAGGGGGTACACCCTCCCTCAAAGTCCCATGGTGGGACTAAACGAGAGGAGGAGGTGGGGGAGGCGCCACTGGCCACCCCCTCATGGGCCCCATGTGGGGGCTGGCCCAATAGGGCAGCCGGCCACCCCTTGGCCCCTCTCCCCTCTTGCCTTTCCCTAATGGGCCCTCTCTCCTCCGGGAATTGGCCCATTAAGACTTTGACCATTAAATTGTTTTTTCTCTTTATTAAATAATTATGAATAAATGGTTAAATCAACATTTACATTCATTCACATATTATTCAACCTCCGTGGCTATGGAACACCTTCCACCTCCACTCCGGACATCCTCCGGGCTTACCGAAACCCTTCCGGTTTTCTCCCTTCTTTTCTTCGGTGATTCCACCGATCCTATGAACACTCTCTAAGCATCATCAAGCCCTTAAGTGTGATACCCCACGGTTCAGGAACACTCCAGACATGGTCGGGACACTCCCACACCAATGATCGACAGAGGGACCTGGATGGCCATGTGACCCGTGTGCATTCCACGAAGATCTTTCGTCGTTTGAAGCGGGACGGTCGTGTTTTATTCCCATTGCCACTCGATACTTGCATTGCCCGAGATCTGATCAATGACATCACCATGTAGTGTTCAATCTCGTTACTGAACAATGCTACTTGACTCATTCCGACAAGTGATATCCCCGTGATCTAATCACACGATGTGCAGCTATTGGATATAACTTCTCCGAGTGGGCCCTTCAGTATCTTCCCGTCACATGGACGGACAAATCCCGGTCTTGACATATATTGCCTCTACAGTTTCCTCCGAATACCTGAACGCACCTTTATAACCACCGTTTTACCAGATGGCGTTTGATGATATCTAAGCACTCTCGAGAGACAGTGATTGATATAGCCTCACGGTGTAAGGAATAGTCTACGAGGATCCATTTCTAATCATCATAACTTGAACTTCGTGACATGATCGGGTCACGATGTTTAGGTTGGGTATTGGTTCATCATCTCATTCTCCGAATGAGATGACCTCATTTCCAACTGGCATAAATGCCACATGATCAGGAAACATGATCATCTGTTGACCAATGAACCAGTGACTAGAGTTTCACTGGGAACCCATGGTTGTTTGTATATCACACGTGTATTGATGTTTCCACTCAATACAGTTATAGCATGATATAAAACTTAATCATAAACTATATGAAATATGATAATAGTCCTTACTACTATTTGTCTCTAGGGCATATTTCCAACATGAATGAAACACAACAACTCAAAATACTTGCTGAGATAGAAGGGAGTAGGTTTACTGACTCAACTAAAAAGTAAAAGAAAGGCCCTTCGCAGAGGGAAGCAGGGATTGCAAGTTTCATAAAGAGCTCCCAAAAATTATGATACTTATTAGCTTTCAGCTCTCATTTCCCCTATCATAGGCATCTTTAGGTGATTAAGGTTAAAGTGATCAAATACAAGGATATGCTTGACAAGTTGTAAATTGAGAATCTCATGTCCCTTGAATATGAGGGCCACTCCTCATGCTACTCAAGTTTAGTCATCGGTAAGTTCTTGTCATCGTAAGCACATGTGTATCATAGAGAACTGCCAATGGGGTACCCCTTGCCCGATGATACGAAAGAATCCCCATATCAAAATGATAAGGCAAGCAGACAACAAGCATTTCAGCAATCTTGTTATTTACCATGGGAATATGGTGCTTTTTTCTCTCTTTCCTCTTTTCATAATCTCTCTTTTCTCATCTCTTTTTTTATTTTTCTCTTTTCCTCAATCTCTATCTCTTTTTTTATAAGAAGAATGCTTCATAGATGCTCGTTATGGTTACGCTGCAGGTTTCCACCATGACAGCATGGATTAGACCGGCGGCCCAGGCGTTTCTCTAACACACATGCATAACTCCATGGACTTACAAGCTCCCCTTTTATTTCACACTGATGACATCCATAGACAAAAGAACATGATATCAACTAGGTACAAATTACCAGTGCAATGTTGAAAGCGTTCCCCATGACAGCATGGTTCTACTAATTCACAACTCACAAAGCGCAAGCATATATGCAACATAGATGGGCACAATGGTTCAAGTTTATTAAATGCAAGAAATTAAAGTGTGCCATCAAGTTCGTGAGAGCTTTAATCACTAATTGTCACATAACAAGTTTAATTTGGAAGGTAGATAAAAACAAGAATTTACTTGGAGTAGCAATAGTGCTAATAGGTAGGTATGGTGGACACAAATGGCATGGGTTTGGTTTAAGGAATGGATGCACGAGAAGAATTCCCTCTCAGTACAGGTTTTTGGCTAGCAAGGCTGGGTAGCAAGTATAGGAGTTGAAGGAAACAAACAAACAAACATACAAGTGATAATGACAAACATGCAATCTTCCTTGGAAGCACAAAAGATCTTAACTAGACAATACTAAACTTATGAGCAAATCAAGAAAGAAAGATGATGAAATTATTTTTCTTTAGAGTGCTTTTATCTTTTTCATTCAACTCTCAAAAATAGTGTTGCTACTGACCATGCCAGGTTTTCCAAAACCAACTAGATTAACTCAATGATCCCAAAGTGATACCAATATTAACAACAAGATCAATCATATAACCACGAATTGAAAACTAATATAAGATATGCAATAGAGTAAATGATAGAACTTCTCATTAATATTCCATAATGGCAACTCACACCAAGGGATACATATCTAACGAGAGAGGGGACACTTCCATAATGCAAACCATCCTACATGATAACTTCTCTATTCATGATATGACTCTACTAAAAGGGTAAAAAGATAGAAGATAGTGATGTGATACCGCGGCACTCCCCCAAGCTTGGAACAAACCAAGGGGGTGCCAACCTGACAACGAATTACTCCTTCAGTGGTGGTGGTATTCTCTTGATGAGCTCTTTGATCAGTTTCCCCAAATCCTCGATCTCAAAGGTGAGATTGCGAATAAGCTGCGAGTTTTGCTCAATGCGGATCATGATCATGTCGGGTTGCAAATTCCAGCTCTTGTGATTCTTTCCCCACTCTTCCTCCTTGAAGTCTTCTTTCCCTGCATGGCTAGAACGAGGCAAGTCCCAATTGGAGGTAATTTCTCCTTAGGCATATTCTGGTGTTGATGCTTATGGATACAGGTATGGAAAGGATTCTTGGTGCGTGGAGGAAGTGACCGTGGAGCTAAACAGTGACGTAGAGTTTTCCCTCCAGTTGACATCCGTGCAGTCCTCCTGACCCTACCAGATCTTGCCAACACTCCAATGCTTGCAATGGTAGTGCCGGTGTGCGGATGTTGGCCTTGCTTTGCCTCCTCTTCATCTTCACTCTTGATCTCCTTCTCCTGCCCGGGGTCTTGGAGATCTTCCTTCATAGGCCCCTTTCCCTTATCCTTCGCGGACACCATTGTGCTTCTAAGCTTCAAAGATAGTTCTTGGCAGAAACAGATCGAAACGAAAACACGACGAAAACACGATATATGAACCTCGGGAGATCCGGGGGGTTATATATTACAAAGTTTCACAACAAAAGGAAGGTACTGGGAGAAAACAAGTCAGAGACGGAGTCCGGAGTGGCCACACCACCTGGTGGCGCGGCCTAGGGTGGGCCCATTCCACAGGGTGGTGTGAGCCACCCTGGCTCCGTTTCCGTCCCTCTTTCACTTTGTACCTTTCCTTGTTGGCTAAAAACTGCAAAAATATAACTAGACAGATCTTTCGTGGAACTTTTCTTACTAGAACTGTTACCTATTTGAAAACGGACTCTGCAGGTCTCGGAATTTGGTCCTTGATAAATTTTCCGGAGTTATAACTTGAAAGGCATCAACATCTTCATTGTAAGAATCTCCAGAAATATAGTGCTTAAGTCGCTGCCCATTCACTACTTGTGTAGTGTTATCTTTTAAAGAAGAAATCTGTATTGCTCCTGAGCGGTACACTTCTTCAATAACGAAAGGTCCTTCCCATTTTGATAGTAGTTTCCCTTCAAAAAATCTGAGACGAGACCTATACAATAGAACCTTCTCACCAACATGGAATTCTCTCTTAAGTATTCGCTTGTCATGCCATCTTTTAACTTTTTGCTTAAAGAGCCTAGCATTCTCATATGCTTCACTCCTCCATTCATCTAAAGAACTTAAGGCAAATAATCTCTTTTCACCAGCAAGCTTACAATCTCTATTGAGTTCTTTAACTGCCCAGTAAGCTTTGTGTTCTAATTCTAAAGGTAGGTGATAAGCTTTCCCATAAACCATTTTATAAGGAGACATTCTCATAGGGTTTTTGTAGGCAGTCCTACAAGCCCATAAAGCATCATTCAACTTTTTAGCCCAGTTTTTTCTAGATCTATTAACAGTATTTTGCAAGATGGATTTAATTTCTCTATTTGACAATTCTACTTGCCCACTAGTTTAGGGGTGATAAGCTGAAGCAGTTCTATGATTAACATCATATTTAGCAAGGGTCTTTCTAAAACCACCATGAATGAAATGAGAACTGTTGGGGATATACTTTCCGGGTATCCTCATAGTTCCTCACTGACCAGGGTGGCCCACTTAGAGCTTTGCTTCACGGGCGGCCCAGTCAGGGAGAAAGATGGAGTCCAATCCGGCTACGGGAAGGCCCAGAAGACTTACCGACTTAGGCCCATATTGTTACTTGTAGTTCAAGATGTACTCTGTAACCGACTCTTAGTCGTAGCCGGATAGGTCTCTCCTGTAAACCCTAGGCCGGATATCTATATAAGCCGTCCTAGGGAGAGCCTTTAGGGCACACCTCAATAGTCTACAATCTCAACTCGCACAGGAGAAACCCTTGTAACCCATATTCCGGCTCTGTCGTATTACTGGATTGCTAGCAGGAGTAGGATCCATCCAAAGCCGGCGGATTCGACCCTGGGTAAACATGTGTGCTCACCGTCCCGAAATATCGAACGTCTCACACCCCTCTCTTTTGCACGCCTCGAGGACCCCCTCATTGCGTACTTGTCATCAATCCGATGACAGTTGGCGCCCACCGTGGGGAAAGTGAGCCAGAAGAGTTTGGAGTTCAACACATCCCTCGAGCAGAAAATGAGGAAGCAGATGCACTATCTCGCATAGGCTCTGCGCGGAAAGAGGTCCCGGATGGCGCTTTTTTAGAGCACCTCAAAGTCCCCTCGATAAAGGGAGTAGATGAGGAATATCCAACCAAATCCGACCCACCTTTGATAGCAGTTCTGGCTGTAATTCCTAGCTGGACTCAACCCTACCTCAATTATTAGGTAGATGGAAAATTACCCGAAGACGAGGTGCTGAGCCGGCAGATTATCCGACGAGCAAAAGCCTATACTATTGTTAAAGGTGAGCTCCATAAACGGAGTGTTTTTGGGGTCTTTCAGCGCTGCGTATCTCCAGAAGGAGTGGAAATCTTAAGGGAAATCCACGAAGGCGAGTGTGGTCACCATGCTGCAGCCAAATCTTTAGTGGCAAAAGCTTTTAGACACGGATTTTTCTGGCTTACAGCTCAGGCAGATGCCGAACGATTAGTCAAGACGTGCAAAGGCTGCCAAAAATACGCCAAGCAAGCTCATGTTCCAGCTGATCAGATACGAACAATACCTATAACATGGCCCTTTGCGGTCTGGGGGCTTGATATGGTAGGACCATTTAAACGAGCTTCAAGTGGATTTACTCACCTCTTAGTGATGGTGGATAAATTCACCAAATGGATCGAGGCTAAACCTGTCACTAGTTGTGATGGAGCAACAGCCAAAAGATTTGTCGAGGATGCTATAATCCGATATGGTTATCCGCATAGCATTATCACGGACAACGGGAGTAACTTCTCTATGGAAGAATTGGCTGAATTCTGCAACAAGCAAAATATACGGCTTGACATTGCGTCAGTCGCACATCCACAGGCTAACGGACAAGTCGAAAGAGCAAATGGTTTAATCCTACAATGGCTAAAACCGAGACTCGAAGCACCAATACGACGTGCTGCGGGGGCTTGGGTAGAGGAACTACCCTTTGTAATTTGGAGTTTACGAACTACTCCAAACAGGTCAAAGGATACACACCTTTCTTCTTGGTCTATGACGCAAAAGCAGTTCTTCCTAGTGATTTGATTCATACTTCTCCTAGAGTGGCCGCGTATATCAAAGAGGATGCCGAGATTTCTCGACAAAATGATCTCAACTTAGTCGAAGAAGTTCGCGTCGTTGCTGAAATGAGATCCACAGCCTATCAGCAGAAGTTATGCAAGTATCATAGCCAGATAGTCCGAAATAGATCTTTCAATAAAGGTGATTTGGTTCTCCGGCTTGTGCAACAAAGAAAGCACAAACTTTCCCCAATATGGGAAGGGCCCTTTTTAGTTAGTCAAGTATTGCACAATGGATCGTAGTACTTAACTGACATGAGGCCAGTCAAAGAAAGACCTGCTACTAAGAAGAGAAAGAGAGCTGGAGGTAGTACAAATCCGGATGAGTTAGACAGACCGTGGAATATTGCTCAGCTACGTCCCTTTTATTCTTAGTTTATCCTTCTTTGTAATCATATATATGTACATGTTCTGAGATAAATAAAAGTTTTGGTTGCCTCAAGTTTTCTGAGAAGTTTTTACCATCTTATTTCCGAATGATCATGTCATAGTCGAAAATCCCGGAATGCTTGAAAGTACTTTATGCTTATGTTTGTTCTGGTTTATATTTCCGATTCTAAAAATTGCTACCTTCGGGTATAACTCTAAAATTTCTAGTCTTTACTTTGGTTATTTGTCTGATTGCTGGATGCGGGCATTTTCCGAGTAGTGAATTGTTGGTACTGGAAGCCGGCTTTGTTTTCGAGTTTAAACTGGTTTAGCAAGTGAGCTCCATTGCTCGGCAAAGTTTCCGGCTGAAGGTTTAGCCGGCTCACGAAAGGGACGACGCGGAAAGCCAGATAAACGATAAGTAGAGACGAAAAAATACTAGTGCTTGTGTAAACATTTCAGGCACACAAAAAAAATTCAAAGCCAAAAAGTGCTGAATAGATCAAAAGCTTAGCACTAGCAAAGTTAAAGTACTGCATATTTACAGACGCATCATGTTTTTCCGGAATAATAAAAAAGTTTCTGATCTATGATGCAGGAGGAGATGAAGGAGTTGCCGGCTCGCTGGTTATGCCGCCTTGGTATCGTTCCGAGATGTCCGCATCCGAGGTGGTGCATTCATCGTCGGAAACTTCTGCAGATTCTTCTAGAGGAGGAGGTGGAGTATCCACGCGGGTGAAGAAAGGGATCTTGTAGCTGGTCAGGTCAGCCACGTGACACCCATATCTGGCGCAGGAGTGCATGATGGCTTGAAGGTCCTGCTCCTGGCCGTCCTGATCTACTTTGCAGTACCCTCTAGTCACTTGCCATATCTCCATGTTTCCATGGTGGCTCATGACCATGGTGAGAGCGTTCTACGCCGCAGTCCGCGTGTAGGACATGTTCGAGTCCCAAACAAGTTGTGGCATCTCCTTTGCCTTGTCCCGCACCTCAAAATCCGACATGCTATGCATGTCCAGAATCTTGAGAGCTTCGCCAATGTCCTCAAGGGATTGGCGGAAGTCATGAAGCAGGTCACCGACTTGTGTAAGCCGGTGGGTGCGGGGCTCAGTGGAAGAAGAGTCCGTCAAGTTCAGAGGACCTATATACAAAACAAGTTAAGAAAAATCTGACATTGAAAGAAGTCGATGAAAAAGATAAGTTAGACAGATGGAACGTACCGAAAATGACGTCGTCAATTTTGGTCTTCTCCTCCCGGAGACTCTGGAGTTCAGCCCGGAGCACCTGGGAAAGGTCCCTCTCTCTGCTAAGCTCATTCTTGAGGTCCGACATTGTTTTATCTTGAGCAGCGATCTTGCGATCATGCTCATCAGTGGCCATGGAGGAGGATTCAAGGATTTGAGCAATGCTCTTTTCATGATCCGCCTTGAGCTTATCTAGCTCTTGGCGAAGCTCCTTGTTCTCCACAACCAAGGTCTTGAGGTTCTCGGCCTCTTCGATCATGGTGCTGGATTGTTTCACCAGCGCTGTAAGTCAAAAAGAACAACAGTTCAGAAAAAATCGACATTGAAAATAACAAAGACAAGGTTTGAGTCTCGGAATGTTTACCTTCGGCCTCATCCTTGGCAACTTTAAGTTCAGCATTTTTAAGCCGGAGAGCTTTGATCTCTCTCCGCTTATCGTAGACATTCTTCAGTAAATCCTGGTTATAGGAATATACTTTCTGTAAGTCAGAATACCCAAAGTCAGAAAGCTACTTAAGACTCGGGCTAATTTTTTGCTAATATCAGCATGAGCCTTGGGGGCTACACTAGTTCGTTCTTTGGCATCCTAATGAAGCATGAACCCGGATTATATATCCTACTTCATGCTTGGGGGCTAGAGGATATGATATAAAATAAAGGAAAAAACAGGAGTTGGAATTCTGACTTACATATTGTTCGCGGGTGAGTTTATCCAAACCCGCGTTCACTTCAGCGGCCACCTTTTCGGCGAGAGTCAGAGGAATCACTGGGGCTGTTGGGAGCTCACCAGTCCTAATCCTCTCGTCGCGAAGGCGCACCTAGGCGAGAAGGTCGGAGAACTTGACGTCCTCTGCTTCTTGCGCTTCTTCTTCGGTAGATAAAGTACCTTTCTCCAAGCATTGCCTGGCGAGCTGCTGGATTTCTTCAACAGATTTCCGAGACAGGCCAAACGTGCCAAGTCCCAGATTGCTGATAAGGTTTTCGGCGAAGGTTTCTACCGAGGGATCATTACCCAAAGAGGGTTCACCCTTATCTAGATCTGACTAACCCATGGTGACGTCAGTTTGCGATTCAAGGATCGCGGGCTCCGTTGAAGGAGCCGGATCTTCTGCGACGACCGGGGAAGGAATGGTCGCCGGTATTGCAGAAGGTTGAGGAGCAAGAGTTGGAGGAGCCATGGCGGGGGAAGCTATGGTGAGCTTCGTCTGTCGCAGGGGCTTCGAAGAAATTCCCTTCCCCTTGCCCTTGATGAGCGGTTTTGCTCTGAGAATGTAGTAAAGTTGGAAACATTACATCTCGGAAAGAAATTTGAGTAAAGTACAAAGGTGGAAGTTGTGACTGAAAGTTACCTCTTCACGACAGGCACCTCCTTTGTGCCAACAGCCACGGTCGGAGCTTTACGCTTCTTGAGCCCAAGGTCCGGCAATGGGACCACCTCTCTCTCCTGAGAAAACTCAGGAGGATATCCTTCGAGCGGAGCAAGTTCCGAATCGGGGAGGTCGGCAAGCTGAAAATAAGAAAACATATCAGTATTACAGTATAACTCGAAGATTGAAACACATAAAAAGTGTTGATGGAAGCTTACCAGCACTACGGGGTTTTCCTCCGTATGCATATCCAGAGAAACCTTCGGGATTCTCCTCTCTATCCGCTCCCGGATAAGCCACTTGATCTGGCTTATGTAGCCTTGAGTGGTGTAGGATTTGGGGCTGATGCGGAGGGAGTCTTTCCTGGATGACATGATGGAGTGCATCAGTCGATCCCCATGGTACTGAAGGGGCTGGATCCGGCGTGAGACCCAGCATTGGACCAAGTCAGATCCCTTCAGTCCCTTGTGTTTGATCAAGTATTTGATCCGCCTCTTACCGAGGATCAGATCGTCGGTGAGAGCCAGAGCAGCCTCGTCCCAGGACGGTTGGGCCGTGGCAGCTCCGTCAACAAAAGCCGGCAAAGCAACAGCTTTGCCGGGAGCCAGAATATCCCTATGATAGAAGAACGTGGCTGGCCATTGTTTGACTGAGTCACTAGCTAGAATTTTGGGATACGCGCGCTCGCGTCTAAGCGAAAAACTAATAGTGCCGGTGATGTCAGGAACACCGGCGGTAATGGAGTTTCTCTGGACATGAAAATACTACCGGAAAAGAGTCAAACTCGGCCTAATGCCGAGAAAGCCCTCACACAACGAAGCGTACGCGCTCATCTCTAAGAGAGAGTTGGGAGGAAGATGATGGAGTTGAACTCCGTAATGATCAATCACCTCGGAGAAGAACTCCGAGGGAGGAAACGACAAACCTCTGTCGAGGTGGGTGCCAAAGTGGACCCGCTCACCGTTGCTCGGGTTGGGGACGGTTTCCTCGAAACCGCTCCGCCAGTCGCCGGTGGCAAGGAGCCCTTCCTTCTCCATGTTCTTGAGACCCTCGTCATTGAGCGTGCAGGGAATCCAGAGCCCGCGAAAGCTCTCTTTCTCCGCCACCGCTTCCGCTGTTGCCACCGCCGCCAAGCCGGAGGAAGAAGATGAAGCCATTTCTCCGGCGAGCAGTTGACCTAAAAGGGGCGGCGCTGGGAGTTCTGTGGGGGAGGAACGGGGGAGCTCTGTGCGCGCAGGGAGATTGGGAGGAGAGGAAAAGGCAAAGGACTGGTGGAAGGAGAAGGAGAAAATCCTAACCCCTTATATCCACCTAACTGCGCCAAGATTCGTGCAAATGCTACAGTGTAACCGCCACGCATCGTGGAAGGAACTAGGAAGGACCCATGCGATGATTACGTCGCCTCTATCTCCACGCATGCATTGAAACGGCGCCTCGGTTCCGCGAACCACGGCCCCACCAACGGTCGTGCTGACGGAATGCTTGTCAGATGACGTGACTTGACCATGACTTGTGTCAGGTGGTGTTAGAAACCAAGTTCCGGCTTAGTTTGAAATCAAGCTGGAAAATCCGAGTAACCTGTTGATAGGTCCGACTTATTTTTAAGACCCAGGTCGTATTTTTTGTTGTGAAGTTTCAGGAACCCTTCAAGATTCTGCAAGCCGAAGATCAAGCTAGACGATGATGAATCCGACTTTCGATCTTGGAGGCCTCCGGGTGCTGCTGTTGGGGATATACTTTCTGGGTATCCTCATAGTTCCTCACTAACCAGGGTGGCCCACTTCGGGTTAGAGCTTTGCTTCACGGGCGGCCTAGTCCGGGAGAAAGACGGAGTCCAATCCGGCTACGGGAAGGCCCATAAGACTTACCGAATTAGCCCCATAATGTTACTTGTAGTTCAAGATGTACTCTGTAACTGACTCTTAGTGGTAGCCGGATAGGTCTCTCCTGTAAACCCTAGGCCGGATATCTACATAAGCCATCCTAGGGAGAGCCTTTAGGGCACACCTCAATAGTCTACAATCTCAACTCGCACAGGAGAAACCCTTGTAACCCATATTCCGGCTCTGCCGTATTACTGGATTGCTAGCAGGAGTAGGATCCGTCCAAAGCCGGTGGATTCGAACCTGGGTAAACTTGTGTGCTCACCGTCCCGGAATACCGAACATCTCACACCCCTCTCTTCTACATGCCTCGAGGACCCCCTCATGGCGTACTTGTCATAAATCCGACGACAAGAACATCCATCAGTGATGAGATACCTAGGAACTCCAAACCTAGGAAAGATAACATCCTTAAGCATTTTTAGAGAAGTCTCCCCGTCGGCACTCTTCTTAGGAATGGCTCCTACCCACTTAGTAACATAATCAACGGCAACAAGAATATGAGTATAACCTTTCGAGGGAGGAAAAGGACCCATAAAGTCAAATCCCTAGCAAACAAAAGGTTCAATAACTAGAGAGTAGTTCATAGGCATTTCATTGCATCTAGAAATATTACCTACACGCTGACATTCATCACAAGATAAAACAAATTTTCTTGCATCTTTAAAAAGGGTAGGCTAGTAGAAACCTGATTGTAGCACCTTTTGTGTAGTTTTATCTCCTGCATGATGTCCTCCATAAGCACTACCATGACATTTACGCAATATCTCCTTTTGTTCATATTCTGGAACACATCTTCGCATAATGCCATCCACTCCTTCTTTATATAAGTGTGGGTCATCCCAAAAATAATGCCTCAAATCAAAAAAGAACTTTATTCTTTGCCGAGCTATAAAAGTTGGAGGCAAATACTTGGAGACAATAAAGTTAGCATAATCAGTGTACCAAGGGCTCCCTCGCGAGCTTACCCCTACCGCAGCCAACTGTTCATTTGGGAAACTATCATTAACAGGCATAGGGTCAAAGGAGATATCTTCAATCGAGATAAATTATTAGCTACAGGGTTTTCAACACCTTTCCTATCTACAATATGTAGATCAAACTCTTGTAAAAGCAGCACCCATCTAATAAGCCTAGGCTTAGCATCCTTCTTTGTCATAAGGTACTTAATAGCAGCATGATCAGTATGAATGGTGACTTTTGAGTCCACAATATAAGGTCTAAACTTATCATAGGCAAAAAAGACAGCTAGGAATTCTTTTTCAGTAGTTGCATAATTCCTTTGAGCAGCATCAAGAGTCTTACTAGCATAATGAATAACGTTAAGATTTTTTATCAATACGTTGCCCAAGGACAACACCTACAGCAAAATGACTAGCATCACACATTATTTCAAAGGGTAAGCTCCAATCAGGTGGTTGAACGATAGAGCTGTAGTTAAAGCCTTCTTAAGAGTTTCAAAAGATTCCTTACAATCATCGTCAGAAACAAAAGGGTACATCTTTTTGAAGAAGATTAGTGAGGGGTTTTGATATCTTCGAGAAATCTTTAATAAACCTTCTATAGAAACCAGCATGACCAAGGAAACAACGAATACCTTTTATGTCTCTTGGGCAGGGCATTTTCTCAATTGCCTCGACTTTAGCCCTAACCACTTCTATGCCTCTTTCTGAAACCTTATGCCCAAGGACAATCCCTTCATTAAACATGAAGTGGCATTTCTCCCAATTAAGAACAAGATTAGTTGCTTCACACCTCTGCAAAAATTTATCAAGGTTGTGCAGACAATTATCAAAAGAAGATCCATAGACAAATAAATCATCCATGAACACTTCCACAATTTCCTCACAATAACCATGAAAGCTAGCAGACATGCATCTTTGAAAAGTAGCAGGAGCATTACATAAACCAAAAGGCATACGTCTATAAGCATAGGTTCTGTAAGGGCATGTAAAGGTAGTTTTTTCTTGATCTTGTTGTTTAACAACAATTTGAGAAAACCCAGAGTATCCATCAAGAAAACAAAAATGAGTCTTTTTAGACAATCTTTCTAACATTTGATCAATAAAAGGAAGTGGGTAATGATCTTTCTTATTAACTTTGTTATCCTTTCTGAAATCGATACACATCCTATAGCCTACTACTATTCTTTGGGGAATAAGCTCATCATTATCATTAGGCACAACAGTAATACCTCCCATTTTAGGGACACAATGAACAGGACTAACCCATTCACTATCAGCAATAGGGTAAATAATACCAGCATCAAGGAGTTTGAATACCTCATTTCTTACCACTTCCTTCATCTTAGCATTTAAACGTCGTTGGTGCTCTACCACTGGCTTTGCATCTGGTTCTATATTGATAGCATGCTGACATATAGTAGGAGAAATCCCTTTTAAATCATCCAGGATATAGCCCATAGCCCCTCGATGTTTCTTCAGTACCTCCAATAACCTTTCTTCTTCCTTCCCTCAAAGTTTAGAGCTAATAATAACATGACATATCTTATTATCATCAATGTAAGCATATTTAAGATCATCGGGTAAGGGTTTTAGATCGAAGACTGGATCCTTTTTAGGTGGCAATGTGGTACCCAAGTCTTCTTCAGGCAAGTTATGCTTAAGCATCTTAGGCTGATTATGGAGAATCTTGTCAATCTCATTCCTTTCTTCCATGAAGATTTCACTTTCATGATCTTCCATAAATTGCTGCAAAGCATTGTTAGGAGCAAGAGAAATAGAAGCAAGTTGTTCAACTCTAAAATCCTCATTATGGGTTTCCTCTTCACAAGGTTCTTTAGTAAATTTCGAAAAATTAATCTCATAAGATTCCCCGTCAAACTTAGTCAAAATTTTCTCCCTTTTGCAATCTATAATAGCTCCACAAGTACTCAAGAAAGGTCTACCAAAAATGATAGGATAAGTTTTACTAGCAGCTGAACCAAGTACTAGAAAATCAGCAGGATACTTAAACTTACCACAAAGAACTTCCACATCCCATACAATACCAATTGGAGAGATGGTCTCTCTATTAGCAAGGTGAATAACCACATCATCTCTTCCAATTCGCAGGGACTGATTTCATGCATAATTTCTCTATACATCTCATAAGGAATAACACTGGAACTTGCACCAATATCACATAAACCATAATAGCAATGATCACCAATTCTAACAGAAAGCACAGGGACACTAGCTTTTTTAGTTCTATTAGGATGCTAAACAATATTAGAAGCATCCTCACAAAAGACTATGTGTCCATCTTCTACACTTTTAGTGACTAGGTCTTTCACAATTGCTACACCGGATTAATGTTTATTTGTTCATCAGGTTTTATAGTTCTCTTTGCACTTTTAGTGATTACACTAGTTATCATAGGACGGCCCTTTACCTTATTCGGGAAGGGTTTCTCGATATAAAGATCAGGTAAGATGTGATCAATAGTGTAAAACTCAGTACTCCCAACAGGAACACAGTCAACAATATCTTTATAAGGCGCATGGTACTTGCTCCATCCCCTTTTTGGGATTTCAATATAAGAAGCAAAAGCCTTAAAGCAATTTGTTATAACTTCTAAATCAAGACCATAAGTATTATTAATATTTTGAAAGATGTCAGTTCCCATAAAAGATTCAATGCATTCATAATCATAATTTATACCTGACTTTCTACCTTTGTCATTCTCCCAAGCTTCAGCATTGTCTTGAATATGATCCAGAAGATCCCATTTAGCTTCTTCTCCCATGCGAGTGAATGATCCAGCACAAAAAGCATCCAATAAATCTTTATCATGTAGAGGGAGCCTTGCATAAAAGTTATTGATAATAATATTGTTGGGGAGCTCATGAAGGGGACATTTGAGCATTAGTAACTTCAATCTCCCCCAAGCTTGAGATGTACTCTCTCCATCAAGAGGCCAAAAGTTGTATATTTGATTCCGATCTTTATGAATCTCACTAGGAGGATAAAATTTTGAATAAAAGAGAGGCACTATTTCCTCCCATTCAAGAGCTTGACCATTCTTCAGCAGCTTATACCATTCCTTAGCTCTTCCTTTCAGTGATAATGAGAATAACTTCTTCTTAACTTGATCTGTAGTAATACCCGCACACTTGAACAACCCGCATAATTCGTGTATAAAGAGCAAATGATCACCGGGATGGACAGTTCCATCCCCAACATAGTAGTTATCCATAACACGATCAATAATTCTTGTAGGTATTTTAAAAGCATCATTCTCAGCAGGTGGTGGTTCATCTACTACCTTAGCAGTGGTAGTAGCATTACCAAATAAGAAACTCAGCGAATAATCCATAACGAAAATAAAGCAACTAACAGAAGTACACAATACTCATAGTAGAAGTTTCCTTTACCAGTTCCACTTTCCAATAGCGCTTCACTCCCCGGCAACGGCGCCAGAAAATAGTCTTGATGACCCACAAGTATAGGGCGTGTATTGCAGTATTTTCGCTAAGTAAGAGTGTCGAACCCAATGAGGAGCAGAAGGTGCTGGCTAGTGGTATGGATCAGGAATTCTCTGCAAATACTTAGCAAACGGATTTTTAGGGGTTTTTGATAAAGCAAGTAAATAAAGTATGAGTAAATAAAAGACAATCAGAGTAAATGCAGCAAGTGGCCCAATCCTTTATGCAGCAAAGGACAAGCCAGTTATATTACTTAAGATGGCCAAACGTTCTCGAGGACACATGGGAATTTTGTCAAGTGCTTTCGCTTCATATAGTTGATTAATCTTCTTTAGCATGCTAAGTGTTGTGTGGATGAACCTGTGCTAATGTACTGACCTTCCTAGGACTAATACATACTTGTGATTATACCCCTTGCAAATATCCGTAAGTACAAGAAAGTAATTAAGTTAGGAACCTAACCATAGCTTTAAACTCTAAGACCCTGACGTCCCTTGTGTAATGGTTTCCTAATGGGGGTTCAGGTTTCTATCACTCCGGCAACCCCTACGATTATTTGCCAAATACACAATACATTCCCCTAGGCCCATATAGGTGAAGTGTCATGTAGTCGACGTTCACATGACACCACTAGAAGAATTACACCACAACTTAAATATCAAACTATTGAATCTTTCTCAACACAACTCCAGTACTAACAACATGACTTCTCCCATGTCCTCAAGAACAAAATGAACTACTCACAAGACATCATATGGATCATGATCAGAGATGGAATAATGATGTATAACAATCTGAACATAAACAATAATTCAACGGTTCACTCAATAGCATCAACTACAAAGAGTAATCAACACCGGGAAAGTTTCCCCTATGAACTATGCAAGATTCAATCCAATTGTTACAGCAATATGGAGATGGAGATGATGGTGATGGTGATGATGATGGTCGTGATGATGATGATAATGATCCCGATGAAGTCCAGCTTGCTGATGGTGTTGATGGCGACGATCTCCCCTCTCCGGGAAGGAATTCCCCCGGCAGAATTCTGTCTGTCGGAGAGATCTTTCTCTCTTGGTGTTTTCCGCCCTGCAGAGGCGGCAGAATCTTTCTGTGGTCCCTCCCCGAGTATTAGGGTTTCGGGAGGATTATATACGCCAAAGGGGAGAGCCAGAGGTGGGATAGGGTGGCCACACCACCTGGTGGCGTGGCCTAGGCTGGCCTGCGCAGGGGGTGGTGTGGGCCCCTTGTGGCCCATCTCCACTCCTCCTTCTGGCTTCCTTCGTCTTCTGGAAAAATAGGATTTTCCGTATATTTTTCCGGATTTTCTGATCTTAGCGAATTTTGCCTCAAAACAGCACCTTTTCCATCAGAATCCTGACTACAACGGTCCATGCTCCAAAAGTCATCAACCATGCAAAAACAGGTAAAATTACATAAGTATCACCTCTTAATATGAAATATATCAATGAATAACAGTAAATTATGATATAGAATAGTGATGCAAAATGGACGAATCATGGATCCATATGTGGTTTGTGGAAAGCACAGACATGCAATGACTCTAGCTCTAGTTCATGAAAAGAACAGACATGCGATGACACTGGGTGGATCCATGTGTGGTTCATGAGAAGAACACACATCGAATGACACTAGTGGATCCTTATGTCGTTTGTGAGAAGAACATACATGCAATGACACTGGCTATGGTTCATGAGAAGAACACACATGCAATGACACTGGTGGATCCATGTGTGGTTTGTGAAAAGAACAGACATGCAATCACAGTAGGTGGATCCATGTGTGGTTTGTTTAGAAGAACACACATGCAATGACTCTAGTTGTCGTTCGTGAAAAGAACACACATGCAATGACACTGGTGGATCCATTTGTGGTTTGTGAAAAGAACAGACATGCAATCACACTAGTTGGATCCATGTGTGGTTTGCTTAGAGAAACAGACATGCAATGACACTGGGTGTGGTTCATGAAAAGAACAGACATGCAATGACACTAGTGGATCCATATGTGGTTTGTGGAAGGAATAAACATGCAATGACTCTAGCTATGGTTCATGAAAAGAACAGACATGCAATGACACTGGTGGATCCATGTGTGGTTCATGAGAAGAACACACATGCAATGACACTGGTGGATCCTTGTGTGGTTTGTGAGAAGAACTGACATGCAATGACACTAGTGGATACTTATGTGGTTTGTGAGAAGAACAGACATGCAATGACATTGGCTGTGGTTCATGAGAAGAACACACATGCAATGACACTAGTGCATCCTTGTGTGGTTCGTGACAAAAACATACATGCAATGACACTGGTGGATCCATGTGTGGTTTGTGAAAAGAACAGACATGCAATCACACTAGGTGGATCCATGTGTGGTTTGTTTAGAAGAACACACATGCAGTGACTCTAGCTGTGATTCACGAAAAGAACACACATGCAATGACATTGGTGGATCCATGTGTGGTTTGTGAAAAGATAGACATGCAATCACACTAGGTGGATCCTTGTGTGGTTTGTGAGAAGAACTGACATGGAATGACTCTAGTTGTGGTTCATGAAACGAACACACAGCAATGACACTAGTGGATCCATGTGTGGTTCATGAGAAGAACACACATGCAATGACACTGGGTGTGGTTCATGAGAAGAACAGGCATCCAATGACACTGGTGGATCCTTATGTGGTTTGTGAGAAGAACAGACATCCAATGACACTGGTGGATACTTATGTGGTTTGTGAGAAGAACAGGCATGCAATGACACTGGCCGTGGTTCATAAGAAGAACACACATGCAATGACACTGGTGGATCCATGTGTGGTTCATGAAAAGAAGAGACATGCAATGACACTGGTGGATCCATATGTGGTTTGTGGAAGGAATAGACATGCAATGACTCTAGCTATGGTTCATGAAAAGAACACACATGCAATGACACTGGTGGATCCTTGTGTGGTTTGTGAGAAGAACTGACATGCAATGACACTGGTGGATACTTATGTGGTTTGTGAGAAGAACAAAAATGCAATGACACTGGCTGTCGTTCATGAGAAGAACACACATGCAATCACACTGGTGGATCCTTGTGTGGTTTGTGAGAAGAACATACATGCAATGACACTGGTGGATCCATGTGTGGTTTGTGAAAAGAACATACATGCAATCACACTAGGTGGATCCATGTGTGGTTTGTTTAGAAGAACACACATGCAATGACTCTAGCTGTGGTTCACGAAAAGAACACACATGCAATGACATTGGTGGATCCATGTGTGGTTTGTGAAAAGAACAGACATGCAATCACACTAGGTGGATCCTTGTGTGGTTTGTGAGAAGAACTAACATGCAATGACTCTAGTTGTCGTTCATGCAAAGAACACACAGCAATGACACTGGGTGTGGTTCATGAGAAGAACACACATGCAATGACACTGGGTGTGGTTCATGAGAAGAACACACATCCAATGACACCGGTGGATCCTGATGTGGTTTGTGAGAAGAACATACATCCAATGACACTGGTGGATACTTATGTGGTTTGTGAGAAGAACGGCCATGCAATGACACTGGCTGTGGTTCATAAGAAGGACACACATGGAATGACACTGGTGGAACCATGTGTGGTTCATGAAAAGAACACACATGCAATGACACTGGTGGATCCATGTGTGGTTCATGAAAAGAACACACATGCAATGACACTGGTGCATCCATGTGTGGTTTGTGAAAAGAACAGACATGCAATCACACTAGGTGGATCCATGTTTGGTTTGTGAAAAGAAGAAACATGCAATCACACTAGGTAGATCCATGTGTGGTTTGTTTAGAAGAACACACATGCAATGACTCTAATTGTGGTTCATGGAAAGAACACACATGCAATGACACTGGTGGATCCATGTGTGGTTTGTAAAAAGAACAGACATGCATGATGGAAATATGCCCTGAGAGGCAATAATAAAGTTGTTATTATGTATTCCTTATATATGATAGATGTTTATTTTGCATGCTAGAATTGTATTGATTGGAAACATCAATACATGTGTGTTTAATAAACAAAAAGGGTTTCTAGTTATGCCTCTCGTGTAGACTAGCTTGTTGATTAACAAGATGATCAAGGTTTCCTGATCATGGACATTGGATGTTGTTAATAACAAGGTCACAACATTGGTTGAATGATGTGGTGAAAATTCATCCGAAGTATAGCATTACGATCAAGTCATTATGTTTATATTGCTATAACATCATACGAAGTAATCTTTATCCTTAGACCATGAGATCATGTTAATTGCTAACACCTGAAGAGTATCTTGATAACATCAAACGTCACACCGTAACATGGTGACTATAAAGATGGGTTCAGTACTACGAAGGTGTTATGTTGAGGCTCATGGATCAAGAGTGGAATTTGTCAATCCCGATGATGGATAGATATACTCTGGGCCCTCTCGGTGATATCACATTAAGATAACTTGCAAGCAATTGATGTGATCACTAGAATGTTATATCACGAGAACGAGAAAAGAGTGCATGTCGGTAACGAGATCAAACTAGGTATGGAGATACCAATGATTGAATCTCGGACATGTAATATATCGCGAGACAAAGGGATTTAGTTACTAGCGTTAAAGGTTCTCACGATCACAGAAGTCATCGTTGAATGTGTAGGAATCAGTATGGATCTCCAGGTCCCGCTTCTGATTATTGATCTGAGAGGAGTCTCAATCATGTCTGCATTATTCACGAACCGTAGGGTGACACACTTAAGAGTTACCGGACACCATTTTGGAGCACATATGTGTCAGATGAAAGAATTGCAAAGCGCAAGAATTGTTTTGATAGAAACCGGAAATTGTTTCGGGTGAAATTGCACAAAGTGGTTCTGCATGTGATATTGAAATATTGCAAGGGGTTATATGTGAAGGTTTGTTAATTAAAGTAATTAACAAAATTCTGAATAAATTTAGTAAAAGAGTTTTATTAAATGAGAGAGCATTAAACTTGGAGAATTTTAATGCATTTAAAGTAGGGACTTTAAAGGGGAATGTGAAGAGGCATTTTAATGTGGAGGGGTTACCACCACATGAATGGGGCAGGTGAGGGGTCACCCCCCCATGTGCCGGCCATGGAGAGGAGGGGCACCCCCTCCTCCTATAAAAGACCACCCTCTTCCTCCTTCTTCCACACACCTCCTTGTGAAGGATCTCTCTCCCCCTCTAGAATTATTCCCCCATGGTCTCGGATTAGCGAGATACATGTTCCCGGTGGCATCTCGTCTGGAAGGAGTTGCTGCTTCCGCTGGATCGCTGGAGAGAGGAGGTGGAGGTTGTCCGGTGGCTTGAACGTGTGTGCGAGTACGGATGCGCTGCTAAGTTGTGGTGCTTGGGCTTCCTCATGATCTTGAGATCGACAAGTGTACGACTACATCAACCACGAGTTCCTACTCGTTAACAAAACTCGTTTTCTTCGAGGGTAAATTCTCGTTGGATGTATGTCCACTCGTTGCTTTGTACCTAATAGATAGATCTTGGCATGTAGTTCTCATCATTGGAAATTTTTTGTTTTCTATGCTGCGGACCCAACATTGGTATCAGATCCTGATCTATGCATAGGTGCTTTGCACGGGTAGTACACATATGTTTGTATGTGGGCAATGATGAGCATGTTATTGCATCTTCTATGTACTTTGGATATTGGTGGCATAGTGGGATGAAGCGGCCTGGACAAACCTTACATGTCATCGTACATGAGACCGGTTCCACGACAAACATGCAACTTGTTTTCCATAAGTGGTTGGCGGGTGTCTGTCTCTCCTACTATAGTCAATATCTGATTTACAACGAGTTGCTAATAACTTGGTTATCCTTGTTCTGGTTCATGTTCGTAGGTGAGAACGGTTCTATCTCCGAAAGCCCTAAGCCACGTAAAACTTGCAATTGATAAATTAGAGGCGTCTAGTTTAGATCATTGTTGGGCTAGTGTATTGATATGGTATTGTTGTAAGTAGGTGTATGATAGATACTCTTACAACACATTCAACTTGTAAGTTCCAAAGACCTTGGCCTTACACACAAAGGAATGATAGAGATCATACCACGATGCAAATGATAGAGATCAAATGCATGGACCATATCATCTCACTTTACACATTAGATGTTAGCATCTTATACTGCTAGTTGGCGCTTTTGGTAGCATTGTAAGATGATCCCTCATTTAGATATCAAGATAAAATGTGTTCTTCCTTGAGTATGCACTGTTCTATGGATCGTGTTTCGAGACATCACGTGGTGATCGGGTGTACTCGACTGTACGCTTTCATACAACGGGTGTAAGATAATTTTACACACGTGAGTACTAAGGTTCTTACTTGGCGAGCCTAGCATGTACATACATGGCCTCGGAACACGGACCGAAAGGTTAAGCATGAGTCATATAGTTGATATGATGCCCATATAGATGCTCGCCTTTGAAGCTACACCGACTCACGTGATGATCGGACTTGGTGTAGTGGATTTGGTTCATGTAATCACCAAAAAGGCACGAGGGATGTCGTTTTTGAGTGGGAGTTCATTAGTAATTTGGATTAGTTGAACTCACTCTATCATAAACTTAGTCTAAATAAACATTACAAATTCTGTTGTAGATGGCACCACCTGCTTTTAATTTCAATGTGTTCATGGAGAAAGAGAAACTTGCTGCGAATGGTAGCAACTTCACCAACTAGGCTATGAATTTGAGGATTTTCCTCACTGCTGCACAAAAGCAATATGTGCTAGATGCGCCGCTAGGCCCCCCACCAGCTCCTGATGCCCCTGACGAGGAAAATAATGTCTATGTGACTCGTCAGGAGGACCACAACTTAGTTCATTGCGGCATACTGTATGGGCTGGAGCCAGAACTTCGAAAGCGTCTCGAAAATGGCAATGCCTTTGATACCATGGGAGAATTGAAAATGATTTTCAATACCCATGCTGCCGTAGAGAGTTATAATGCTACTGAAAAGTTCTTTAGCTGCATGATGGAGGAGAACAGCTCCGTTAGTGAGCATGTACTCAAAATGTCTGGGTACGCCGATAAGCTTGTGTCCTTGGGAATAATGATTCCCAATGACTTAGGCATACATCGTGTTCTCCAATCTCTACCACCTAGCTACAAGATCTTCGTGATGAACTATAATATGCAGGGCATGAAGAAGACTCTTCCCGAGCTTCTGTCAATGCTTAAGACTACAGAAGTGGAGATTAGGAAAGAACATCAAGTGTTGATGATCAATAGGACCACCGGTTTCAAGAACGACAAGAAAGGCAAGCACAAGGGAAAGAAGGGTAGCAAATCTGTTGCCGCACCTGAAAAGAAACCCCGAGCTGGCCCTAAGTCTGATACCGAGTGCTACTATTGCAAGGGGACTGGCCATTGGAAGCGCACCTACCCCAAGTATTTGGCGGACAAGAAGTCTGGCAAGGAAAACAAAGGTATATATGATATACATGTTATTGATGTGTACTTGACTAGTACTCGCAGTAGCACCTGGGTATTTGATACGGGATCGGTTGCTAATATATGTAACTCGATTCAGGGGATGCGGAACAAGCGACAACTAGCAAGGGATGAGGTCACAATACGGGTTGGCAATGGATCAAGAGTTGATGTGATCGCCATCGGAACGCTGCCTCTCCATATGCCATCGGGATTAGTTATAAACCTAAATAATTTTTATTTGGTGCCTGCACTTAGCATGAACATTGTATCCAGATCGTGTTTGATGCAAAGTGGTTATTCATTTAAATCTGAAAACAATGGTTGTTCGATTTATATGGATAATATCTTTTATGGTCATGCACCTGTGTTGAATGGTTTATTTCTGATGGATCTCGATAGTAATATTACGCACATTCATAATGTTAATGCTAAAAAGATTAAACTTGATGATGATATATCTGCATATATGTGGCACTGCCGTCTAGGTCATATTGGCGTTAAACGCATCAAGAAACTCCATTCTGATGGACTTTTGGAATCACTTGATTTTGAATCATTTGATACATGTGAGCCATGCCTTATGGGCAAGATGACTAGAACGACGTTTTCCGGTTCAATGGGACGGGCGACAGATTTATTGGGGATCATACATACTGATGTGTGTGGACCAATGAGTGTGTCAGCGTGAGGTGGATATCTTTATTTTGTTACTTTCACGGATGATTTGAGTAGATACGGGTATATCTATTTGATGAAACACAAATCTGAAACTTTTGAAAAGTTCAAGGAATTTCAGAGTGAAGTGGAAAATCATCGTAATAGAAAGATCAAATTTCTACGGTCTGACCGTGGAGGAGAGTATCTAAGTTACGAGTTTAGCACACACATGAAATACTGTGGAATAGTTTCACAACTCACGCCTGCCGGAACACCACAACGTAATGGTGTGTCGGAACGTCGTAATCGTACCTTATTGGATATGGTTCGATCTATGATGTCTCTAACTGACTTGCCACTGTCATTTTGGGGTTATGCACTGGAAACAGCTGCATTCACTTTAAATCGGGCACCATCTAAATCCGTTAAAACGACACCGTATGAATTATGGTTTGGAAACAAACCTAAGCTGTCATTTCTTAAAGTCTAGGGATGCGATGGTTATGTGAAGAAACTTCAGCCAGATAAACTCGAACCCAAAGCGGAAAAATCCGTCTTCATAGGATACCCTAAGGAAACAATTGGGTATACCTTCTATCACATATCTGAGGGCAAGGTTTTTGTTGCCAAGAATGGATCCTTTCTTGAGAAGGAGTTTTTCGCGAAAGGTGTGAGTAGTCAGAAGGTAGAACTCGAAGAGGTTATTGAACCTTCTCTTCATGAAATGGCAACTAGCGCAGCACCAGAAACGGTTTCGGAGTTGACTTCACCTAATGAAGAGAGAGCTGATGATATTGATCATGAAACTCCGAAAGAGGACACTACCGAACCTCGCAGGTCAAGTAGGACATGTGCAGCTCCTGAACTGTATGGCAATCCTGTTGTGAATTTCCTAGTTGATGAAATGATGACCCTGCGACGTATGAAGAAGCGATGATGAGCCCGGATTCCAACAAATGGCTAGAAGCCATGAAATCCGAGATGGAATCCATTTACGAGAACCAAGTTTGGACCTTGGTGGACTTACCTCACGATCGAAAGGCCGTTGAGAATAAATGGATTTTCAAAAGGAAAACTGATGCTGATGGTAATGTGACCATCTATAAGGCTCGACTTGTCGCAAATGGGTTTCGACAAATTCAAGGAGTTGACTACGATGAGACATTCTCTCCTGTAGCGATGCTTAAGTCGGTTAGGATTATGTTAGCAATTGCTGCGTATTTCGATTATGAAATATGGAAGATGGATGTCAAAACTGCGTTCCTCAATGGTAATATTGAAGAAGAGTTGTATATGATACAACCTAAGGGTTTTCTCCATCCTAAGGATGCTAATAAGGTATGCAAACTTCAGCGATCCATCTATGGACTGAAGCAAGCATCCCGGAGTTAGAATCTCCGCTTTGATGAGATGATCAAAGAGTTTGGATTTGTCCAAACTTATGGAGAGGCTTGTATTTACAAGAAAGTGGGTGGGAGCAATGTGGCATTTCTGATATTATATGCGGATGACATATTATTGATTGGAAATGATATAGATCTTTTAAACAGTGTTAAAAGTTATCTAAACAGCAAATTTTCGATGAAAGACCTTGGTGAAGCGTCATATATATTAGGCATTAAAATCTATAGAGAAAGATCAAGGCGGCTAATTGGGCTATCGCAGAGTACGTACCTTGATAAGATATTAATGAAGTTTAATATGGACGGAAGTAAGAAGGGGTTCTTACCTATGTTGCAAGGCAAGACATTGAGTAAGACTCAAAGTCCGGCTATGGCGGAAGAAAGAGAGATGATGGATAAGATCCCCTATGCCTCGGCCATAGGCTCTATAATGTATGCCATGCTATGTACAAGACCGGATGTGGCACATGCTATTAGTTTGACTAGTAGGTACCAATCTAATCCAGGTTCGGAACACTAGATAGCGGTCAAGAACATCCTCAAGTACCTGAGAAGAACTAAGGGTATGTTTCTTATATACGGAGGTGAAGAAGAGCTAGTTGCTAAGTGTTATGTCGATGCTAGCTTTGGCACCGATCCGGATGACTCTAAGTCTCAATCCGGATACGTATTTCTCTTGAATGGAGCAGTAGTTAGTTGGAGGAGTTCCAAATAACCTGTGGTGGCTGGATCAACGACGGAGGCGGAATATGTTGCTACTTGAGAAGCGGCACAGGAAGAGGTTTGGATGAAAGAGTTCATTACGGAACTAGGTGTGGTTCCTAGTGCATTGGACCCAATGGTGATCTGTTGTGACAACAATGGAGCCATAGCCAACACAAAGTAATCGAGGTCTAACAAGAATTCCAAACATATTAAGCGTCGGTTTCACTCCATCCGCGAGCATGTCAAGGATGGAGATATAAAGATTTGTAAAGTACACACAGACCTAAATGTAGCAGATCCGTTGACTAAAGCTCTCCCTAGGGAAAAACATGATCAACACCAGAACTCCATGGGTGTTAGATTTATCACTATGTGAACTAGATTATTGTCTCTAGTGCAAGTGGGAGACTGAAGGAAATATGCCCTGAGAGGCAATAATAAAGTTGTTATTATGTATTACTTCTATATGATAGATGTTTATTTTGCATGCTAGAATTGTATTGATCGGAAACATCAATACATGTGTGTTTAATAAACAAAAATGGTTCCTAGTTATGCCTCTCTTATAGACTAGCTTGTTGATTAACAAGATGATCAAGGTTTAATGATCATGGACATTGGATGTTGTTAATAACAAGGTCACAACATTGGTGGAATGATGTGATGAACATTCATCCAAAGTATAGCATTACGATCAAGTCATTATGTTTATATTTCTATAACCTCATACGAAGTAATCTTTATCCTTAAACCATGAGATCATGTTAATTGCTAACACATGAAGAGTATCTTGATAACATCAAACGTCACACCGTAACAGGGTGACTATAAAGATGGGTTTAGTACTACGAAGGTGTTATGTTGAGGCTCATGGATCAAGAGTGGAATTTGTTAATCCCGATGACGGATAGATATACTCTGGGCCCTCTCGGTGATATCACATTAAGATAGCTTCCAAGCAAGTGATGTGATCACTAGAATGTTATATTACGGGAACGAGAAAAGAGTGCATGTCGGTAACGAGATCAAACTAGGTATGGAGATACCAATGATCGAATCTTGGACATGTAATATATCGCGAGACAAAGGGATTTAGTTACTAGCGTTAAAGGTTCTCACGATCATAGAAGTCATCGTTGAATGTGTAGGAATCAGTATGGATCTCCAGGTCCCGCTTCTGATTATTGATCTGAGAGGAGTCTCAATCATGTCTGCATTATTCACGAACCGTAGGGTGACACACTTAATAGTTACCGGACACCATTTTGGAGCACATCTGTTTCAGATGAAAGAATTGCAAAGCGCAGGAATTGTTTCGATAGAAACCGGAAATTGTTTCGGGTGAAATTGCAGAAAGTGGTTCTGCATGTGATATTGAAATATTGCAAGGGGTTGTATGTGAATGTTTGTTAATTAAAGTAATTAACAAAATTCTGAATAAATTTAATAAAAGAGTTTTATTAAATGAGAGAGCATTAAACTTGGAGAATTTTAATGCATTTAAATAGGGACTTTAAAGGGGAATGTGAAGAGGCATTTTAATGTGGAGGGGTTACCACCACATGAATGGGGCAGTTGAGGGGTCACCCCCCCATGCGCCGGCTATGGAGAGGAGGGGCACCCCCTCCTCCTATAAAAGACCACCCTCTTCCTCCTTCTTCCACACACCTCCTTGTGAAGGATCTCTCTCCCCCTCTAGAATTATTCCCCCATGGTCTCGGATTAGCGAGATACATGTTCCCGGTGGCATCTCGTCTGGAAGGAGTTGCTGCTTCCGCTGGATCGCTGGAGAGAGGAGGTGGAGGTTGTCCGGTGGCTTGAACGTGTGTGCGAGTACGGATGCGCTGCTGAGTTGTGGCGCTTGGGCTTCCTCACGATCTTGATATCGGCAAGTGTACGACTACATCAACCACGAGTTCCTACTCGTTAACAAAACTCGTTGTCTTCGAGGGTAAGTTCTCGTTGGATGTATGTCCACCCGTTGCTTTGTACCTAGTAGATAGATCTTGGTGTGTAGTTCTCATCGTAGGAATTTTTTTTTCTATCCTGCGGACTCAACAATGCAATCACACTAGGTGGATCCATGTGTGGTTTGTTTAGAGGAACAGACATGCAATGACACTAGTGGATTCTTATGTGGTTTGTGAGAAGAACATACATGCAATGACACTGGCTGTGGTTCATCAGAAAAACACACATGCAATGACACTGGTGGATCCATGTGTGGTTTGTGAAAAGAACAGACATGCAATCACACTAGGTGGAGCCATGTGGGGTTTGTGGAAAGCACAGACATGCAATGACTCTAGCTGTGGTTCATGAAAAGAACAGACATGCAATGACACTAGGTGGTTCCATGTGTGGTTCATGAGAGGAACACACATCCAATGACACTGGTGGATCCTTATGTGGTTTGTGAGAAGAACATACATGCAATGACACTGACTGTGGTTCATGAGAAGAACATACATGTAATGACACTGGTGGATCCATGTGTAGTTTGTGAAAAGAACAGACATGCAATCACACTAGGTGGATCCATGTGTGGTTTGTTTAGAGGAACAGACATGCAATGACACTAGGTGTGGTTCATGAAAAGAACAGACATGCAATGACACTGGTGAATCCATATGTGGTTTGTGGAAGGAACAAACAAGCAATCACTCTAGCTGTGGTTCATGAAAAGAATAGAGATGCAATGACAAGGGTGGATCCATGTGTGGTTCATGAGAAGAACACACATGCAATGACACTGGTGGATTCTTTTGTGGTTTGTGAGAAGAACTGACATGCAATGACTCTAGTTGTGGTTCATGAAAAGAACACACATGCAATGACACTGGTGGATCCATGTGTGGTTCATGAGAAGAACACACATGGAATGACACTGGGTGTGGTTCATGAGAAGAACACACATCCAATGACACTAGTGGATCCTTATGTGGTTTGTTTAGAAGAACATACATGCAATGGCTCTAGCTGTGGTTCATGAAAAGAACACACATGCAATGGCACTAGTGGATCCATGTGTGGTTTGTGAAAAGAACAGACATGCAATCACACTAGGTGGATCCTTGTGTGGTTTGTTTAGAGGAACACACATGTAGTGGCACTGGGTGTGGTTCGCGAAAAGAACAGACATCCAATGACACTGGTGTATCCATATGTGGTTTGTGGAAAGAACAGACATGCAGTAACACTGGGTGTGGTTCATGAAAAGAACACACATGCAATGACACTTGTGTATCCTCATGTGGTTTGTGAGAAGAACTAACATGCAATGCCATTGGTTGATCCATGTATTTCATTGTACACGACAATCACTTTCCATTTTATACTACTCAGTTTTGCCCTTAGTTTATGACACTACTCAGTTTTGTCCCCTCTCTCTATCTTTCGTAGAATCCCAAACATGTGCTCACTCTATCTGCTACTCCCTGATTGGTTGTCACAGTTGTCACGTGGATCGTGCGCACCAACCGTTGATTCTATGCGATCCAACGATGATCGTTTCTAACGTCGTGCCCTTCACAGTACAGGGTGAGACATCACGGACGTCTCCCTCAGCGAGACTTCTACAAGAAGGAACACGAAGCCATCCATTGAAAAAGTCGTTGAGCGGTCATGTCATGTTTAATCAAGTCAGAAAAGCCTACTGCTGCTACTACTACGCCAGAACACATGCGTCATCGAGTGCACGGTCGTTGATGGACAGTTGCAATTTATTGCCACTTGATTTTAATAAGACATGTCCCATTTTTTACGCAGCGGCTCTGAATCTCACTTCCAACTGGGACCCCACCGTGAGAAGCTTGCATGCGCTAGCCGAAGGCCGAAGAGATAAGATAGACGAGACCTAATGTCTCTACCTTCATCGAGTCCCTTGCAGCCATCAACACATCCCTCTACCCGATCTAGCACAACCCCACAAATCTCGCCGTACAGCCACCTACCTTCCCCTCTACATTTCCACTTTTAACTATCGCCAATTTTAGGGCCGTGTCAAACTTCGTACATAGAAATTGTGTATACGCCCTTTGGATGTGCCTCAATACCAAACTGCCATGCATGGCCCGGGAAAAAAAACGTGATGTACCGTGCGCGTGTCGCGGTGCACGGTGCAGTAGACTGCACGGCGCGTTGCATGGTGGTGCAACGAAACGTGCCTTGCTTCCATCCACCTTAACTATAGAGCCCCTATCCGCACACCCACTCTTGCTCTCACTCATTCTCCCCATGCAACCCTCTCCACTGTCCCACCAGCACCCGCAAACTCCCGAGAATACCCCGTCCTTGCTAGCGATGGTGGAGGAGGATAAAGTGTCCATCGTCGCCTCCGAGGCCGCCGGCGAGGAGGACCCTGTCTCCTCGCTGGTCCCCCTCGATGCGTTGAAAGAAGCCGCCGTCCCTATCCAGGCCCCAGTCGAGCCATCGATGGCAGTCGCCGTTCCCGTCCAGGCCCTCGTCCCTGCTACCGACGGGGCCGCCAAAGAGGAGCCCCCCGCCGGCGAGGAGGCTCCCGCCGGTCACAAGCATATCAAGCACATCTTGGGCACGTACGATCCAGATAAGTACATCGCTCTGCTGAACCCCTACGACACCAGCATCGACGACCCATGGTCGGAGGTAACTAGGGTTTGCTCCCCTCCCCTGGTTCTTCTACCGTTCCTATCATTGGATGCTAGATCTTGGTTTATTAGGATTCGCTTGTTCACATTTCGATTGCTCGGTCTTCTTACATCATATACTCCCCCATTTTCCTTTTCTCCCAATAGGTTTCCGGCAGTGACGTCTGCAGCGATGACGAGTCCATCCATACTAAGACTCATTAGGTGCTGAGGAGGCTGCGGGCTGGCCAGTACGACGCCCTCTTCAGGGGCGGCTCCCGGCGCTACCCCTTCTGCAAGGGGATCGCCTTCGGTTGGGTGAGTCTCGCCGGCACCGACTTCAACTCCTTACTGAAGCATGCAGAGGCCCCTGGCTCCGGCATCCACGAAAGCGGCGGGTGCGAACCGTGAATATCAATGCCTACATCGTTGAACACCAGGCTCTCAACATTCACCTTCGAAACCTCCAGCAGGTGGCCATCAAAGAGGGTCGCATGCCTCCAATCAGGCCCAAGGCCACAAAGATCAAGGGACTGGGCAGCAAGAAGTGGATTAAGCGCTGGAGGGAGGAGGCGGAGGCGCAGGCGCATGAAGGACGGGTTGGATGTGTCCTTGAATGTAACTGCTGCTGCGGCTGCTAAGCAGCTTCTTTTGATTTTCTATATTTTGCTTGCATCCTATTTCTGGCTAAATGAATTGAACCTCGTTAAGCAACCTACTTTTTATCGCTATATCCTATTTAGCTGCACACAACTATATCTACATTTGTTTTGTTTTCTGAATGAATGTAATCTGCCTGGTGTGATTTGCTGCTCTAGATTTGCTACCTGATTGGAGGCAAAAAGAGGTCCAAAAGGGAACGAATTATCGAAGTGAGAATCTTCTCTAGATTTGCTACCAATTTGGGCAAAATGAAACATATCTGTTTAGCGAGAGAGGAAAAGGGCACTCTTTCAAACTGCGAGTTAACGAGCTACCATCTTGACAAGCTACAAGACACATACATAAACATAACACAAAGAGGGTTAAATTTATTTTAATACTATCACTTGAGGCGCTAGACATCTTGACAAGCTAACTGAGTTCCACAAAACAGAAATATAACATTGAGAAGTAAAATTTAATTCACTTCTCATCATACCACTTGAGGCGCTTTCCATCGTTCCTAGGCGACCAACTACGACCATTCCAGGTACTCCATAGCTCACGAAATGCTTCGTCCCACCTAGAATCTGACTTGGCTTTCCTACCTTCAGCGTCCGGCGGCACAATTAGCGGTTCATCACAAGCCTGATTGTTGCCGCTAGAAGATGATGCCTCTCTGTTTGCTGCTTCAGCTGCAGCCTCTCTGTCAGCTGCTTCAGATGCAGTCATTTTCTCCTTATTGGTGTAGACAACGTCTATCTTCTTATTGCCATGGGTAGTGAAGCTTGTCTCTAGAGTGCGACGATCTTTCATGGCAGCAAGGAGAAGACAGGAAAAAGACAGATGACAAGAAGAAGAAGAAGAAGAAGAAGAAGAAGAAGAAGAAGAGTGGTTTCTGTGAGGCAGGGGAATGGTGGAACCGTCAATGCGCTTTTAAGGAGTAGTGATTAATGATTGGGACGGAAGTCCAAGGAGAGCCGCGTGGCGGTGGCCGTTCCAGCTTCTGAGTAAACAAAAAATAATTATAACACCGATACATGTGCCCTGTTTTGTCACGTCAATACACTGGGCAGGGGGTGTTGTCCTATCCACTGTGCCAACACTACAACCCTACGTGACAGCCACCCTGCCTAAGCGACGGGAGTGACATAACGGCGAGAACTGACAGTGGGGGCCCAACTTGACAACCGTTAGCCTGATTTTTTGTATTGAAACGTAAAGTTGAATTCGTCTCAAAAAAGACCCTCTGAGTATTTGGCACACCAAATGTAGTCTTCCCGGCTGATTTCAGGGAACTTGGGTACCGTGTTGCCTAGGCGCCCCAACTTTTGGGTCGCAAAATGATATTCTCCTCGTGGGGTGCACCCTTGCTGTTGCCGGGCGGCTTGCTTCCCCTAGAGCAGCTAGGGTCCTCATGCATCTTCCGGATGGCGCCAGCCTGCTCATCCGCGATCCGGAGGAGCTCTTGTACCTGGGCGTGTTGTCGGTCTCGTTCCTCGCCCTTCATGTTGGGCAGCTCGTCCTCCCCGGCTCGCGCCGCGTGTAGGTTCTTGATGGACGTGATGTAGGTGGGCCGGACAAGGAAGGGCGGTGGATCCGGCTCGCCGTCCCTCTCCATCCTTTCGCCTAGCTCGCCGCCCCAGCGCCGCACTTTTCCACGCCGGCTCGGCTCCGCGGTAGCCGAAGTGTGGCCGTGGGTGCGGTCGTACTCGCGCATGGTGATGTCGACTTGCTTCTTGGCGGCGGCCAGCTCGATGGCCTCTTGTAGGAGGAGCTCTCTCTCCATGGTGAAGTTCGTCTCTGCCTCCTCCCGGTTATCCCCAAGGTTAACCGACATGAGGAGCCTGTCAATGGCCTCTTCCACCGGGTTCTTCGACCACGGTGGAGTGGAAGTTTCAACCTTGTCGCCGCCCTGCTCCCGAGGACGGCGAGGCTGGGAGCTAGAGCCGGCCATCATGACCTCAACATCGTGCAGAGCGACGGAGATGCCGCTGCCGGGGAGCAGCGACTCTGGGACGGAGACGATCTTCGTAGGGAAACGCTCCGGCACGGTGGCGACGTAGACAGGGAGGTCGACGAAAAGCAGGATGGAGCCGTTCACTGGAAAGGCGTATCCCGTGAAACACGATGCGTTGTCGATGAAATAGTCGAACTTTCCAAGCGTAACCACTAGGCCGGAGGCCACGCGCTCACCGACTGAAGAGCGGGGTCTCGTGCAGAACGTGGCTCCAGGCGAAGCCATCAAGCTCCACGGTGGGCCCAACTATCGTTGTATTGGGAATGGCAGTATCTGAAAAAGTTAGATAGAGGTGTGGGGACTAGCACGGAAATCTCTCGACAGTGTCCACAGGCGGGATTGGATACGAGCAAGTGTAGCGAGACACAAGAAGTACCCAGGTTTGGAGCCCTCGTGGTGAGGTAAAACGCCTACTCCTGCCGATCTGACTATGGGTAGAATACAGGCTACAATCGCTCCTCGAGCTGTATCTTCTAGCTATGTCTTAAATGCTCTCCGTTCAACCCTTGCTACAAGATCCTTGCCCCTACTTATATAGGTAGAGGGGCAACGGTCTCACTGGCCAGTCCGGCTGGCGGGTCCCACAGGTGGGCCTAGCTGGCTGGTCATCTACAGTATCCGGTATGGTGTGTCCCATCAAAGTACATGCCGTGTGGGTCGTCGTGGTCATAGTGAACGCCATGCGAGCCGGTCGTCAGCATCCGGTCACTGTGCCCACGTCATCAGCAAAGTCTTCGGTATGGTCTAGTAGTTGCTCGTCTTGTCGATGTACTAGGGCGTACCGTGCACTGTACAGCACATCGCCCTGTCCTCCTGACTGCACCCAGCTACGTGCGTGTAGACGGATCTGTCTCTTGCCACCCTTCCTAGTTCCGGCTACCGGATGGTAGCCAGTACGAATTGCCCGTGTCCAGCTATGATTTGCTAGTAGTCAGCCACTTTGGGCTTGACCACAAGGCCGACTCGCCTAGGGTACTCGATCCGTGACGCGTGGTCCTCGCGGTTCTAGGTGATGCTTTGTTCAGACCAGTTTGAGGAAGCAGGGGATGTCGACTTAAGTCACTGCGCTCACGGCGACTGCGCGGGCGAGCACCTTCTTCTTGTGTTTGGTGCTGAGTCTAGTGAACATATCCAGCGAGCCGACGTTGTTGACGAACCCTTCGGTATTGCCGTTGTCCCTTGGTGGGTCATTGTTGGGGCCTTCCCTTGCTCGCCTTGCCTTATCGATCTCCTTCAGAGTGTGGCAGTCGGCTTTGGTGTGGTTGGCGGGCTTCCCCTCCCTGCTGTGGTAGACACATGGTTGGTTGAGCAGGGCAGCAGGGTTGAATTTCGGCCTCGTCGCGTTGTTGGGGCAGTAGTTTCCGCTATCACGATAGTTGCCTCCATCGCGGTGGAAGTTCTTCGGGTCGCGCTGCCCGTAGCTGGCGTTGGCAACAAATTCGACTCGCAAATCACTACGGCACTTGCCGGTGAGGCGAGTGTTGCTGTGGTACATCTCGTGATGTCTATTGTTATCGTGGATGCCAGTGCAGCTTCTCCCACCCGATTCATCGTCGGAATCTTGGTTGGGGTCCTCCTCCGCGTAGCGCTTGGCTATCTCGAGGAGGTCGGGGATGTTTTCGAGCGTCTAATAGACCCTCTTGATATTGGCGACCATAGGTTCATACCGCACCGTGTCCAGGTCCGGGTGGATGCCGGAGGCGTTGATCCAAAATTACCAGCAAATTTTGTTTCACCAATAAAAAGACTAGATACACTGAGATCTAAGGATCTTGTAAGACACTCAAATTTCATTGTGAATTGTCTATGAATTGTCCACATGGGATAACCTCTTATCTATTTTGTAACGCTAGATTTCGTACCTTGAATTTCTGGCCCTTATATGTGGTCCTAATAGGAGTATAACAACAGCTTTAGATTGCATTTCCAACGGTGTCTGCCATAGCGTTGATGTACCTTTTGTGGAAACTGACGCAGCTGGAGGTTGTCCTGATGAACCTACACTGGATTGCATTTAGACTCGAAATCCTGCACTTGACATTGTTGTCCCAAGGAAAAGAAGGTTGTGGATCTGGTATACCGCCTTCTGTAGAACAAGATGTTGGAGGTGATGATTTCCTATGGCAGTCCCTACCATTCTATTACTTATACGAGTAGTTATCTTAATGTAATTGAATTACATGTCCCTCTCTATCAATAAAAATGGCAAATATTTTGCCTTGTTTTAAAAATAAATAAACATTTGCATGTCTCCTTGTGTTAGTCGATGCAAAGAAGATACTATTTTCTGTTCAAGTCATGTGAACAAATATGTTTGTATGTGGAGACATAAAAGCGAATTGGGTAACAAAATCAGCATGAAGTTGCCAGATCAATAACAGAAGCATATGGCATTACAAGAAAAGGAACATAAGCATATTTTCATCGTGCTTGTGAAAAGGAGATGAGCCAGGAACCATGCCTGGAAGTGATAGAGGCCAATTTTCGTGCACCTCAGCTAGCATTAGTTTATCATCGATAATACTTAAGCATCCGAATATGATTACATACTAGGAGTAGTTCCAGTTCCACACAGTTCAACATGAAAAAGTGTAAGGAATGCGTAAGGTAGCTCCATAATACAGGTTCCAGAGAAAATCATACAAATCATAAGAAATACATCTCCGTATCACAGTTCACCACCTTCAGGTGCAACAGTCTCTATAGATTGCAAACCCAATTCACCACCACCGCTGGAGGCTCTTCACTACCAGCTCCAGCCACACAAGTCTCTGCCGATGGTAAAACCAATCCACCACCTCCATCATCTGGCATGATAATAGAGGTGCAGTCTCATTAATATTAGCTGCATTTGCATTAGTCTCCACATAAGGTAAATGATGTCTACGCACACTTCTATTCTTGTAGACAGTGTTGGGCCTCCAAGTGGAGAGGTTTGTAGAACAGCAGCAAGTTTCCCTTAAGTGGATCACCAAGGTTTATCGAACTCAGGGAGGAAGTTGTCAAAGATATCCCTCTCAAGCAACCCTGCAATCAAGATACAAGAAGTCTCTTGTGTCCCCAACACACCCAATACACTTGTCAGGTGTATAGGTGCACTAGTTCGGCGAAGAGATAGTGAAATACAAGTAATATAGATGATTATAAGTGGTAATTGCAATCTGAAATAAGAGTGGCAGCAAGCAAACATGTAACATGACTGATTGTAAATGGTGTTCCGATGTTTAGAAACAAGGCCTAGGGATCATACTTTCACTAGTAGACACTCTCATATAAATATCTTCTCTTCATGATGCTACCCTGAACTACTCTCCGGTTGGACGATGTAGGGCTATCACAGCACACCTTAAAGTTCGCATTCCCCATCTAGATAACCCCTCACTGTCACCTTGAGCGCTAGATGGTTCCAGCAAACAACACAATATCATAGAGACATCCAACTCAAATTATACTCATGATAAGTATTTATGTAACCTTAGCCAAAGTGTCACACGGTGTGCACACTGTCAACTTTACACACGTGGGGATAAGCAGAGATTAATTAAAGCACTTGAGTAGCAGAATAGATCTATAGATTACAAAGCTCAAGATCTCAATAAGATCACGCCTCGAGAGAGGACTACTCCCTCCTCATCATGGGAGTCAGCAACGGCGATGGAGATGTCGGTGGAGTCGATGGAAATGGCTCCAAGGGCACTTCCCTGTCCCGGCAGGGTGCCGGAACAGAGACTTCTATCCCCCGAATCTCCTCTTCGGTGGCGGCAGCACTGTGGAACGTTGTGGAACTTTTCATGGAATTCTGATACTCTCTTTAGGGTTTTCGTCCCGGGAGCCTTTTATAGGCGAAGAGGCAAGGTCGGTGGGCGCCCGAGGTGGCCACACTACCCCCCGGCGCGACCTGGCCTGGCCCGCGCCACCAGGTGGTGTGGGGCCCTCGTGGCCCCTCTCCGTCTCATCTTCTGGCTCCGTGAGTCTTCTCGTAAAATAGGAACTTTGGCTTTTGTCCCGTCTAATTCCAAGAATATTTCTTTACGAGCTTTTCTTAAACCAAAAACAGTAGACAACAGGCAACTAGCACTGTGGCATCTTGTTAATAGGTTAGTTCCAGAAAATGTATAAAAGTATCTCAAAATATAGATAAAACATAAGATAGTTGATATAAAACAAGCATGAAGCATAAAAAATTATAGATACATTTATGACGTATCAGCAAACAAGGTGGCGTCTTAGGTGTGGCAATCTGACATCCATTTTCAACTCTATCATCAGGACACTAAGAGTCTTCTTCAATTGTGTGCTTGTGTAGTTACAAGATAAACATATATTATAGCCAAAGCATCTGCTATAACATCCCAGGATTTTATAAATTGGGATTTAAAAAAATGCAATTGCATTGCATCGTGGCATCTCATGGAAACTCTCATGCAAAAATCTTGTGCCAAAACCCTAATTCAAGTCCCCAAAGTCATTTAATAGGGTTCTATTTGAAAAATATACTTGGTATTAAATTTCGACAAGGAAAAGTATCCCCTAGAGTCCTAAAGATATAATATGGAATAATTATTGATACAAAAAAAATCCTATTTTTAAATCCCTAAACTAGCCATATTAGCATGACATAAGCAATTGGGACTAATGGTATTTTAACCAAGGTAAAAATACTCTCTATGTACCCTAAAAGGTGTATTTTGAATTTAGAAATTTTTAGATATTGATTTGGAGTCTTTTGGAGTTATCAAACAAAATCTATAGAAGATTTACTAAAATAGAGAAAAGGAAAATAAAACAACTAACCTACCCAGTCAGACCTGGCATAGGCCAGCCCACCTAATAGCCTCCTCTCCTCTCTCTGTTGCGCACAGGCATCGCTCTGCAGCGCATAGGGGAGGAGTGGCCGTAGCCACAACCCAACAAGTAGCCAACCCACTCTCTTCTCACTGCACGCGCGCAACACAACAGCCTAGAACCGACCTAGTAGCCACCGGGAACAACCGCCCCAGCTTACCTCGCTCCTACCATCAAAGCTGATGATCGGGACCCACCGGGTCATCTCCTAGCTCCAGCCGGAGATAGAAACGCAGCTCATGGGACTGATCCCGAACGGAAATCCTGAGCGATTGGGCCACGATTTTGATCCCTCCTCCACGCGAAGATTGACCATAAATACCGCCTCCCTCTTTGCCATGCATTTTTTCGCGAAATACCGAACCCTAACCCCCCCAGATCGACTTCCGATCTGACCGAAGAACTCGCGATGTTGAAGGTCGGGTGAAGCTCGAATCCATCGATCTCATTACCCTCTCTCCCTATTACCCCCTCTGATATTGTTCCCCATACACCTCTGCATCCTCTAACCAATCTTCCTCTCCCGCAGCACGCCACAACGACCGCACGAGGCCGCCGGAGCCCGCGACAACGCGAGCCACTCCAGCCGCATCTTGTCGTATCCACATGAAGCAAAAACCGCAGACAAGCACTCCAAAGAGTTCCCCATCCTCTCCTCCGTCTCGTGGTGGTCTTCTATGTCACCGGCGACCACCGGAGCGCCACCGCCTTGACCACCTAAGGCCGCACGACCGTCATAGTTGTCGCCGTCGACTTCCAACGGGGCTGACATGCCATCGCCACTAGCAACCGTCCGATTTGATCGTAACGGCACCGAATAAAGGGAGCTGAGTCCGAGCTCAATCCGGGTCGAGCTAGAGCCGGATATGAGCCGCACAATCCACTGACCGCAGACATGTCACTAAACCGAAAGGGTACGGTCCAGTCAGATGTTGACACGTCCCGCAGAATATTCTCAGCATATTCCTTTTTAATTGGAAATTGATTTAAATATGTACAAACTTGCAAAGTTTATAGAAAAAGATCTAGATCTCCAAAATGCACAAATAATATATCGTTGGATTTAGAAAATATGAATAATATTAATTTGCTGTTATATTCAACCATCACTGTATATATTTTCTGTAATTATTTAAATAGTTTAATGGTCTTTTTGGAGTAAATAAATAATAGTAAATAATTTATAGATTCAAAAAATACAAATAAGATGTCCTGGAAATCCTTAATTCATGTAGGACATTAATCTGCATTGGATCTAATTTTTGTCGAAGCAAACATTTTATATGAATTAAACCCCATTAACTAGTATTTATATCATAGGAAATTATCCAGAACTTCACAAATAGTGAAACCAATTACCACTGGTTTTCTACAATACCTATCCATAGAAATTGTAAACCAAATTATTTGTAACAGTTTTAATAGAAAGGTTTGCAGAAATTTATAAATCTAATTGCAATAGTAATTAAATCATAGATAAAGATTTATAACTTCTTTTTAGGTGATTCCAATTGCTACTGAATACAAATTTAATTACCTATCCAGAAGAATTTAATTCATAATTTAATACGACACAAACATTAGAAATTATATTAAAGTGAGTTAGACCCTATTAAATTGATATAACTTTAATAATAAATGCTTTAATGCATTAAATGACTTACCACATGCATCACATGATGTAATAATGTTGAGAGAACTAAATACAACCATTGTGACTTATTAAACCATCATGCATGCATTTGTTTCACCATGGTTTTGTTGTATTTTTCCATTGTTGCATGTTTGCAATGTTTTGAATTATGTGTTATTGTGTTTTGGTTTAAATATTAAATTGAGAGGAGTGCAACTACTGCGATTGCAACTACTATGATTGCAATGGTTATGATGAATGCAACCATTATAATTGTGAGGACTATCGGAACGACTATAACAAAAGACGAGTGGTGCTATCTTGGTCATAAATGTCCTATTGTTTTCCTATGCATTGTAGATGTTTTCGTAGAATTGTATGTGTAGGAATTAATGTGTATATGCTATGCTATGTCCCATACTATCTTTCCTACTATTCCTTGTTTACGCTATTTCTTTTTTACGAGCCATCGTATTGGTAGATTGCTTAGTCATGCTATATAGACGAGGAAGGGGATCACACCGTGAAAAGTTATATGTTTTGAAAGGATTGTATTTTGCTAAAGGACAAAACAAGAAGATTTTAATGAACCTCTTGGGAAGATTGGCTTGATTGTCATCAGAGTGAAGTTTATGGTGGGGAATGCCGCCCAGGGTACTGAGAAATGATTGGTTTATTTGTTTGGTAGCTTACGTGTACAAGCATGCGCCAATAAGAAATGGGTGGTTGGCTGGACTTAGTAGGTTGTGACAACTCGAACCCTACGTAGCCAGATATGTAGATAGTGTAGGTTGGTACGGTGCGTGGATGGATTTGGGAAGCTCTTCTCGAATTGTCTCGTCTTGGACTTCTCCCTACCACGACACAATATGAGTGTAGTGGTACTAGCGCGTTAACTAGATCACAAGGGAAAAGTGTATAAACCCCTGCAGGGTGTAAAACTAAGTGCTTAGCCGTGTCCTCGGTAATGGACAATTTAAGGGACATGATCCTGAGGCTATGACATATTTCTCACTCATCCTTATTTTTTAATTACTTAAAACTTGTTGGGTGAACTTAATTGGCTAGGAGCACCTGGGAGTGAATCGGAGTGTACTATTTATCATATAGGAAAACTACTTTGTTACAAATGATAGGATAAAACTATTGCTTTATGCAAATGAGCCTGAACTCCACTGGCTAAACAAGCATAGTTGCTAGGTCTATTCTTAACCACTTTAGTCTACACTACAATAAAAGTTGAAGGCCAATTTTTCGTGGTTAAAAAGTCTTCTATGATGGTTGACTTTCATGGTAAGAGCCCCGTCACAAAAGAATCTACCACGGTTTTTCCTGACTATGGATGATCGCACCCTTCAGCCACGAAAACTTATTTCATCATAGATCTATTCTCCATCCACGTTGACTGTTGACGTCATGCAAACCGCCACGTGGCAAACGCCGTTAACGCGCAGTTACCGCCGTTAGCGGTCACATAAACCGTGGTAGAAGCCTGGCCCAGCCAAGGCCTGCTAATTGTTAAGTGGGCCGGCCCACGAGGAGAGGCCAATCAGATTACGACCCTTTACTATTTTTCCCTGCACTGTTTGATGTGGGGCCATTAATGCAGCCTTCCGCGGCTCGTACGATTTCAGGCATGTTACTGTTTCAGACTAAAGATGACCCACTTTGGTAGAATAATATGCGGCCTATTAGGGGCCTGTGCGAGTAGGTCCGGCATTGTTAAGGCCTGTCGCTGGCCCATTACTGTTTCTATAGCCTGTAGGGTCTGCTCCTGTTCCATTTACTGTTATGGCCTTTTACATTTTTGGGTTGCCAGTGTTAGGGTTCTTTACTGTTATGGCCTTCTTAAGTTCTGGCCTTTCACTATTCCGACCTTTTAATGTTCTGGCCATTCACTATTTAGGTCTTTTACTCTTCTAGCCTTTTACTATTTTGGGCTTACTGTTCTGGGCTTCCTGTTCCGGCCATTCACTGTTCAGGCCTTTTTTTCTCTTCTGTTCGTTTTGCTCTTCTGGCCCTTTACTGTGCGGGCCTTTTACTATTCAGGCCTTTTACTGTTTTAGGCCTTTTACTCTTCGGGCCTATTACTATTCGGGTCTTTTACTGTTCTGGTATGTGTTGCTCAGCCCTATACGTTTTTAGGGCTTTGGGAGCTTATGAGGCCCAACAATATTTTGACCTGCCACTTACGGCTTTTTACTGTTTATTGGGCCCATCTGCCGGCCAAAATATTTGCGTACTCTATAACTATGGTGCAATTGTTGTTTTAAATAGTCCGTTAATATTTCAGCCCGCTAATGGACGCACTAGGATCACCCTATTACATCAACATAAATTTTTTGAAATTTATTACAGACCAGAATTTCAATAAAAACAAGATGACGCATTACAGAGACATCGCTAGACATTAGTTGAAACAGGGTTTCTGCTATGGAGCTTACATCCCATAAAAGTAACAACTGAATACCATGACAACTGCAGAAGATGTTATTAAGTAGACAGTCTGTCCAATCTTGTCGATCTTTTAGTTCCTGTATCTATTCACATGTAATCGTGATTATTCCATCTATTTCCTCTGTTTCTTGTTCAATTAAATCAATTATTTCGAGTGCAGTTGTAACACCTCTTTCTGCTAGAAAAACTAGAACAGCGGGCCGATGCAAGCAATAATCACTATCACTGCTGCTTTATGAAATGAGCTCAATACTTAACACAGTATCCCTCCCTTCTGCCCCCATAGCTTCATGTGCAACCTGAAACAAAGAAAACATGTTAGCACAGTGTACCAGCTAACTGGCGGCCATCTTATATGTAAAATAATTATAATTCATCATTGGCCAGGAACAATCAATGATATGCCTCGTACATCTGTTTCCGGAATAACAGGAACATCCGACATCCTAGACCGATGTGTACATGTTCTAGTATCATAGCCACTCTAGAACAAACACTACAGATTATTTACATGCTGAAATTAAGATATATTAACTTAGAGCAGCAAAGTAGGAGAAAAACACCATGTTTATTTTTTTGAAGCCTAATTACTACAAGGGAGACCCCCACAGTCTTTTATTGATTAATAAAAACTAGAGGTTCAGAAATATATACAAACAAAGAAAGAAGAAACAACAAACAAGCTAAAGGAAAAAAGAAAGGAAAATTACAACAGATTGTCAATCCATTTTGACAGAACTGCAACTTTAGAACTTTTAATTCTATGCTTTAGCAGGGAGACATCATGGACAAATCCGGCCTTCCATCCTTTGAAAGTTGGCCTCATCCCTTTAAAGATCTTATTGTTTCTTTGTGTCCATATATTCCAGCAAGCTAAAATGACTAACTCAACAAAATATGGTCCCGAGAATCTCTTCTTTGCAGCTTTTAACATTTCTGAACCTGAACCTATACCCCAATTAATCTGTAAGTATGTCTAAACTCTGACACTGAAGTTACATTCAAATAATAAGTGAGACCAATCCTCCAGAGTATGACACGGACATAGCACGCAATCTGAGTCAGTAGTCACATTCCAGTGTCTTCTAGTTAGCATGTCCCTTGTGTTAATTCGATCATGTAAAATTAACCAAGCAAAGACTCTGTGTTTTGACATACATTTACTCTTCTATAGCCATTTTGAAGGGAAGTGATCCGGAATTAGTTTGAAGTGAGCTTTGTACACCATATTTGCAGAATAATCTCCAGAGTTTGTTATTTTGTTAACCCATTTATCCTGTACATGTGGGTCAATGCTGACATCCTGTAGTTGAGCTTGTAACAATAAATATTCTGCATTAGCTTCAGCCGATAATGGCAGATGAAAGGCCTCCTCTAGCTGAGTGAAAGTGATAGCTTGTTTAACTAAGCAATCCTTGTCAAGTGCAAAAGATAATAGCCTTGGGTAAGACTGAGCTAGAGGTTGATTATTCCAATTATCTAACCAGAACAGAGCCGAGTCACCTTTACCAATTTGACATATTGACATTGATCGAAAATCTTCTTCCAACTTCATAATACTTCTCCACCAAAAGGAGCTACAAACAGTAACATTGTGAGGTACCTCATTGTAGTAATAAGCATTCCTGACCAAGTTTACCCATGGAAGATCTTCATTATCGCACAGTTTGTGCAGATGTTTCATGAGAAGGCATTTGTTTTGAGTTTCCAAATTTATTATTCCTAATCCACCTTTCTCCTTTGGCTTGCAAATCATATCCCATGAGGCAAGGGAATGTATCCTCTCATATTGTTTCTTCTTCCTCCATAAACAATGTCTCCTGGCTCTGTTTATTACTTCAACAACACCTTTTGGAATTTCCAAAGAACAAAGAAAGTGAAGAGGCATGGAAGATAGAACTGAATTGACTAAGACCAGTCTATCTCCATAAGAGAGGAAAGAGGAAGTGGCCAAAAGTCTTCTTTCCACTCTATCGGTGATTGGTGACATATCTCTAATAGTTGGTTTTGTAACTCCCATGGGCAAACCAAGGTAGGGAAAAGGTAATGTAGCAGTAGTACAACCAATTTCCAATGCAAGCAAGACGGCTTCTTCTTGATTCATATTGATTGGCACCAAAGATGATTTATGAAAATTAACCTTTAGTCTAGTGAAGGAATAATACTCATCCAGGATCTCTTTTAACACATGTAACTGATCCGGCTCTACTTGCATGACAATGATGGTATCATCGGCATATTGAACAATAGGGAAATCAAAAGTGCCTCTATTTGGGATTGGGGTTCTCAATCTTCCATCCCTATATGCCTTATTTATAAAACTTTGCAATAAATCACCTCCTAGAACATACAGTAAGGGGAGAGAGGGTCACCCTGTCTTACCCCACGCTTACAATAAAAATTCCTTCCTGTAACCCCATTCAACAAAATAGAGGAGGAGCCTGATGACAAAATTTCCTTTACCTAGCCAATAAAAACTTCATCAAAACCTTTACACCTCAGAATCCTGATAATTGCTTCATGTTCATTAGTATCAAAGGTCTTTTCAAAATCCAGCTATATAATTACTGTTCTCCTCTTGGAAACATGACACTGATGCAAATACTCAAAAGTCCAACCAAGGCAGTCTTGTATTGTTCTTCATTTAATAAATCCATATTGGTTTTCATGAATGCGTCTCTTGATTTCCTTTTGAAGCCTGTTGGCTGCTAATTTAGTGATAAATTTCAAACAGGTATTTGTGAGAGAAATAGGTCTAAAATCATTAACAGTCTCTAGGCTGTTCTTTTTTGGCACCAATGTGATATAAGAACCATTTATGCTTTCAAGGGGCGTGAGGCCCTTATGGAAATCATGACACAGTTGGATAAAATCTTCTTTAATAATATGCCAACACTTTTTAACAAAAGCTCCATTGAAACCATCAGGTCTTGGTGCTTTCTCAGTTTTCATAAATTTGACCACATCCTCAATTTCCGAAATGCTGAAATCCTCCGACAAACATGTCAGGTTATCCACTGTTTGAACCAAGTCTAAGAGATCTTCTCTATTCTGAACACTTGTAGAAACACCCATACGTTTCTTATAACATCTCTAGAATGCATAAGCTTTGTCATTGTGATTGACTAATGAATTACCATGTTTATCTTTTATCTCATTAATCACATTGTGCATGTACCTTTATGTGGCCTTTGCATGAAAGCATTTGGTATTTTCTCCTCATAACTTTACCCATCTTATTGTGCATAGATTCTTCCAGTAAGTTGACTGAATATTTAATAACTTTTTAAGTGTAGCTTTACAATATTTCTGAAATTAAATTCAGGTCTACTGAGAATTCTCTTGTCTTCAATATCATCAAGCATCAGAATAACCTTATTGCATTTTTTATCAGAGATTTGATATGAGACAACCTTTTCCCCCATTTTTTAAGAGCATATCTTGTATTTTTGAACTTTGCAGTTATCATGTTAGCAATAGGACCCTGCTTAACTGGCTGCCCCCAAGCTTGCTTAACCACATCAAGAAAACCAGGTTGCTCAAGCCACATATTTTAAAATCTGAAAATCTTTGCTTTTGGAATATTGGTGGAAATGTTGACCACACATGGAATGTGATTAGAAGTTGTTTTGGAGAGGGGATTGACCATAGTGTTGGGATATTGGATTGTCCATTGGCAAGAAGTGAAAAACCAATCGATCTATTCTAATAATGGTGTCAGGGGGATGATCCCTAGGTACCCCAACCGGACAAGAAACCAAGCAGTCGGATCGCGTCCGGCTGACCAGACGCAGCCGGACAAGGCAAGACAGGCCGGCTATCGCATGGTAGCCGGGTCAGCAAGAAGTAGCCGGCTATGGCAATGTAGCCGGAACCAATCAGTGAGACAGGACGACGTGCGTATCAGTGCACGGTACGCCCTGTACGATGACAAGACCGGCAACTACCTAGCCATACCGAAGACTTTGCGGGGATGACACGGGAACAGTGGCCCAATGTTGACGACGGGCTCGCGCGGCCTCCACTGTGCCCACGACAGCCATACCGCTCACACTCTGACGTGACATGCCATACTGGATACTGTAGATGACCAGCCGGCTGGGACCCGCCTGTGGGGCCTGCCAGCCGGACTGGCCAGTGTAACCGTTGCCTCTCTTCCTATATAAGGAGAGGCAAGGCCTTAGTAGAAAGGGTTGGTCTGATAGCATTTAAGGCAATAGCTAGCGAATACAGCTCGAGGAGCACTTGTAGTTCGTATATCCCACATAGTCAGATCGGGCAGGAGTAGGAGCTTTACCTCATCACGAGGGCTCCGAACCTGGGTACTTCCTGCGTCCAGCTACGCTTGCTCGTATCCATTCCCGCCTGCGGACGCCGTCGATAGGTTCCCTGCTAGTCCCCACACCTCTATCTAACCTCTTCAGGTACTGCTGTTCCCAATACAACGACAAATGGGTTGTCCTGCATATTGGACCAAGTGAAATTTCTTCCTTCCAAAGGCAACTCAACAAGGGCAAGGTGACTAATAATGCTATTAAATAGGAAAATATCATTCATGTTAGCCCCATCTTTATTTATGTTTTCAACTGATCGAATGAAGTTGAAATCCCCTAACAACAGCCAGTGCTCATGGACAGGTATTTGTAAATCATAAAGCCATTGCACGAAATTGTCTCTTTATGGGCCTTTGCAAGGCCCATAAACATTCACTAAAGTCCAAGTTTCAGAGTTGTGTGAAGAAGTGAATTTTACTTTGATCGCAACTCTGTTTATTTCAAATAATTCTCCTCTGAATATAGAACTATTCCATAAGACAATAAGTCCTCCAGAGGCCCCAACCGATGGAGAAAAAGCAAATTGGTCAAAACGTTTAGGACAAAAAGATCTTATGAATGAGTGGTCAAAACTTTCACACTTAGTTTCTTGTAGACAAATAACTGCACAATTGCTTTCATCAATTTTGTTAAACACTACTAATCTTTTGTCCTTGTCATTGAGTCCTCTAACATTCCAGCAAAGAAATTTCTAGTCCAGGTTAAGAGTTGAATAACTATTCATTCAGAACCAAAGTAAAGGCAGCAAAAATATGACAAGCATAGCAAGTCATCAATTCAGAAAACATAGGGCCCCAGAAACTCATCAACATATATGATATTTTTATAGCCAAGTTGTAAATCAGTGCCATGGTTCCAACATACTCAACAAAATAACATGTCCATCAACTAATTGTTCGATACATAGTAGATAATATGTTTGAGGGAGACAAATTTACAAAATCCTAACTGCAAAAGAAAAGCCCAAATCGCTGGTCACATACTTCCCAGTACCACGAAATATCAAAGGCTTTACTCTTCATTGGAATCCTTCTTGGACCTTGGATATGGTGGAGCAGCCATAAGCTTGTGCACAGATATATCTTCAGGTGGGATTTCCAACTCTTGACCCGTTGCTTGCAGAGTAGCAATTGGAATGACAGGCATGATATATTCTTCTACATGTTCCAAAGGCCGAGCTGACTTAGTTTTTTTCCTGGGCTTTGGTTTGTCAGTCACCAGAGGAGTCCTGTATCCTGCAGCTTTGGCTGCCGTTCGTGTGCTCCTTCTAGCAGGTGTCTTCTCATCTGACTCCTGCCTTTTGCCAATAAATATTGAGTTGCTGCCTCATCAGAGATTTTTTGTCTTTTCCTGTCTGTAGTCAAAGACTTGGACTTGCTTCGTGTGATCCTAATAGTCAGGTTTGAACTGATCAATACTTTCTTTCCTTTATTCTTTGGAACAGAAATTGGTGAAGCTGTGAAAACTGGTGGTAGACTACTCTGCATCGTATTAGGCTCATCAAAACTAAGCATCCTAGCAACTGCCCTGTGCTTGCCAACATATGAAACTGTGGTTTCTGATTACTTCCATGAGACAAAGAAATTATTACAACTTTCAAAAGCATGAGACCAATCCCTTTTTGCCAATAGTGGATTAAAAGGCAGAAAATTAGGTAGACTACCAGGGATAGAATCCAGATAGTGCTTAGACAACATGGAATTTAAAAGCTGATCAATTAGCAAACTAGGAGGGGGACAAGGTCCATAGGTCACAGGTAACAACATGCTTTCCACTGGAACAATTCTGACCTGATTTATAATAAGGTTCTGATGATGGACCATATTATCATTACGATGAGAACCTCCTGAGGCATCAGTGTCATCTGTCACAGCAGAATTATCAGCTTGGTCCATGTTCTGATCTTCTTGTTGATGTAAGCCATCTGCATTGTTAACCTGGTGCCGGAAAAAGTTCTTACCATTGTTATGGGCAATGTTTTGTTGTAGATCCTCTTGGTGGTTCTGGCCAATTTCAGGAAAAGGTGGATTAGTGAAGTTATTATTGTTTCCAAAGTGCTGATTACCAGGCATGGAATGAGGATTCCCATTGAAAGGCATCTGATCTTCATCATGTGGCAAAATCAGCAGTAAGGATATAGCAGACTGTAGTCCATGACTCTCTCACTCCACCAACAGTAGCATAATTGCCAAAAACTATGTCTCTAGGTACTCTGGTTATGGAAGGGAACGAAGCATAAACTAAGGTCCTTTCAATTACATCCTGATCTTGGTGCCAGTGTAGACATTTACCAAAAGTAGCAATAGCACTATTTATATCATAGACATTCCTATAATCTAGTGGCAAACCCGGGAACATCAACCAACCAGTAGTAAAACCCATCTCTGCTCGATGATTCTCTCTATCATCATGAGGCACAAAACGCACAAATATGCCGTTCTGCAGCTGATAAGGAATATGATGCACAAGATCAGCTCTGGATGTAGGACTACAGAGGAAGAAAAACCCAATACCAAAGAGATAGGGCTAAATATCATCTACCTCACGACATAGCTGATGCACAATAAAATTCCTGACCTGTTGTCCCCAGTAGGGTTCAAGGTGCGGTGGAGGGGGCGGCATGAGTTCAGCAGTCTGAATGTGGTCATGGTGACGCTGCGACATTACATACTGTTGGGGATATACTTTCCGGGTATCCTTACAGTTCCTCACTGACCAGGGTGGCCCACTTCGGGTTAGAGCTTTGCTTCACGGGCGGCCCAGTCAGAGAGAGAGAAGACAGAGTCCAAACCGGATACGGGAAGGCCCAGAAGACTTATCGACTTAGGCCCATAGTATTACTTGTAGTTCAAGATGTACTCTGTAACCAACTCTTAGTCGTAGCCGGATTGATCTCTCCTGTAAACCATAGGCCGGATATCTATATAAGCCGTCCTAGGGAGAGCCTTTAGGGCACCCGATAACACCCAATACTTTAGACCATCAACTCGGACAGGCGAAACCCTTGTAACCCATATTCCGGCTCTGCCGTATTACTGGATTGCTAGCAGGAGTAGGGTCCGTCCAAAGCCAGCGGATTCGAACTTGGGTAAACTTGTGTGCTCACCGTCCCGGAACACCGTACGTCTCACACCCCTCTCTCCCGCACGCCTCGAGGACCCCCTCATGGCGTACTTGTGCTCAATCCGACGACAGTTGGCGCCCACCGTGGGGCAAGTGAGCTTCGGATCTGTGTTCCGAGCGGAATATGCAAGAATTGGAATCGGCGAGACCATCGCCGTCGGTCGCATCCTCTACGCCAGCAACGTCCCTCTCATCGTTCTCGACGAGACTTGGATTCTGGCTAGGGAGGCCGTGACTGCCTATACTATCATGTCTTTTGGCGAGATCGATGTTTACATCGGTTTCACTGAACTGCCCAACCCACCCCAGCGGCGATGATAGAGGCAGAAGAATCTTCTGGGTCCCCTTTGTCCGCGGAGGCGGGAGAGTTCCGAATCTCAGAAAACCCTAACCCCACCCAACCCGCACCAATTGCGGAGATAGTGGAGAAGTCCGAGCCTGAAGAAGACCGCACGGTCCAAGTCGAATCTGGAGTAGATCTCCCTGGAGAAGCCGGATCCCAGATCGATCCACCCGTGTAAGTCGAAATCCAGGAGGAGCACATCAACGACACTGATTCCGACTCTGACGACGTCGGGACAGACAAGCCTTTCCTCAGGTACACACTAAGATGTATGATACTACAAGGCGCTAGCGCAGATGCAATCCTCAAAACCATTAAAAATTTCGATATGGCTGATCGTGAAAGCCGCAGGTACCTCAGGAAGCACGCATCGCACTTCATCGGATATATTGGATCTAGATCCGGCTCTACCGATGCTGGAGAAAACACCGACTCGGTGCTGGAGGCAATTGGAACAAACGCCGACATTCCCGCATCCTCAGATGAATCCATGACGTCGGCAGATTTCCGAAAGTTCTCCGCGGAATATGAAGAGGAGTACAACTCCAAAGCTGCAGAGGATGGAGAAGCCATGGATGAAGGATCCGGGGAACACTCTCCCAAAGCGCAGGATGACATGGACGTTGGAGACAATCCCAAAGTCCAAATGTCCGAAAGTACCGATCAGAGCTTGACTCCGGGAAACGGACCCAAAGCTGTCTTTGCTACCGGCGCTGCCAAGAAGGCAAAGAAGAAGAACAAGAAAAACAAGACCCTGGCAAAAGACCCTCTGGCAGAGGAGGTGATTGCCGAGGAATACGAGGAAGACTCGGATGGAGCACTAATCCCAGACGAGCCGAAAAAAGAAGCATCGGTGGATGGACACGTGATCACTGAAGGTGCACGTAAACTCATCGATGCCACATTAACCACACCTATCGCTACAGCTGCAGAACTTACTGCAGATGAATTGGACGAAAGGGCCCAGACCCTAGAAGCGTGTCGTCAACAACTCCTTGATGAAGCCAAAAACATCAAGGTGGAGAACAAGCCCATGTCAAACAAGGAGTACATGTCCCGTCTACATCAGAAGAAACGGAAGCGTCACATCGATGACAACCAATTTCCACGTGTCCGTGCCGTCCTTTTTGGAGATGAGATGGGAAAGCCACGGAAGGATACCAATGGAGATTGGGTTTACCCAACACCAGTGCAAAATACCGTGGCAGCGTGCGAAATTCTATCGGCTAATCCAGGACCAGAGGAGATACGTTTGGGTATCAAGCTACTCAACAAAGGACTGGAACCGCAAAAGGTCACCCTATCTGGAAGTCAAAAGCTGGTCTCAGATTCCGACCAATGTCACACAGATCCGGCATGGGCTGACATAAAATCCCATTACGTTCGGGCGCAGTACCGTCAGTCCAAACATGGGGAAGACAATTATTCAAGAACCGGATCATTGGGACAGCACCGCAGAACTACACATAACTGGAGCAACGTCGCCCCAGTAGCTGAGAAAGACGCAATCGCTGCACTGAATCCAAAGAATCCTCCCCGAAAAGGAGAAGATAAAGAGAAACGTCGAGAGGAGGATCGTCAAAGAATGCCACCTCCTAGACACGATAACCGTTCGGCTGAGCCTCACCATGGTGGGAACGACGGACGAAGGAACGACGGAAACCACGCTGGCACAAGCCGGCAGGGGGCTCGTCGTAGTCAAGAACCTCCCCGAAACCGGAATAATGACGCTCCGGATGGAGGCCGGCGATCAGCCAGAAACTACCTAGCTGCACCACCCTCTCCACCACGCAGTTATCACAACGGCCCCCAGGGAGGTCAAGGAGGACGACATGGCGGAGGAGGTGGTGGCAGAAGCCGAAATCCAGCTCCAAGGCACCGCAGCCACAGCCGTCATTCGGGACGATCTCTATCCCCGAACGACGCAAGGCACAGGATCAACTCTAACATAGAGGCTCGGCGCTACGAAAACAATGACATGTACGTGGGCCCAAAGTGCTTCGGACCACGCATCAGAGCTACAAAATTCCCAGAAGGATTCGCTATCTCAAGACATATCCAAGCCTACGACGACATTGCTCGGCCAGACACCTGGTTACAGGATTTCTTCCAAGCTTGCTGCATCGCCAACGGCGGAAACAACCTGGTCGCAACCCGATATCTCCCACTTATGTTGCGGAAGACGGCACAATCATGGCTCAATGAACTTCCGGCGAACACCATCCACAACTGGTATGACTTACAAAGTGCATTCTTTTGGAATTTCAAAGGCACATATCGGAGACCCTGTACGGTTGGAGACCTACAGCGTTGCACCTAGAAAGCTGGAGAAACTTGCTGAGATTATCTCGGACGATGGATTGACACCAAGAACTCCTGGGAAGGAGTAAACGATCAGACCGTGATTGAAGCTTTCATCGCAGGTCGCCCAATTGGTTTACTGCGCCATTGCTTGAAGTGTGACAAGGTTACTGATCTGGGAGAAATGATAGAAACAGCGAGCAAATATGCAAATGCTGACGACGATGCAGAAGGATTACTCAATGCCTTGGCTGTGCCTCAGTCGGCAAAACAACCAAAGCAACAAGCTCAGAAGCGCAAAAATACCTCAGAAGAAAAACCCAATGCAGAGACAGTAGTAGTCACTACTGTTTCTGGGTCTGGAGGACGAGGAGGACGTGGCGGAGGCCGCGGGCATGGCCGTGGGACATCAAGGGTCCAAGGTAGAGGAGAGCAACAACCAGGCAAAACCTACACTTGGGCCGACATTGCCAATAACCCATGTGTGCATCATTTGGACGCCAATGGAGGCTAGTCCCACACCAACGCTGAATGTTGTTTTAACGACGACATCAAGAGAGATGATAACGCAGGCTACAAAGCTAAGCGGAAGAAGGGAAAGAAAAATCCCGAAAAGGACAAAGAGACCAAGGAAGATTCCGACATGGAGGAAGCCGATGCTTCAAATCCCAAGTCGGAAGGGAAGAAAACTTTTCCCACCAAGAAGGACACTTACGTCACCTTCCTCGGATCTCAACCAGCGAAGGTCAAAAAAGCAGTTCTCCACAAGCTCAACACAACAGTTCTGGCTGTCCCTCAATATCTGGACTGGTCGGAGGTGGCAGTCACATTTGACCGTGCTGATCATTCGCCTAAGTTGCACAGGCGAGGAAAATACGCCTTGATCGTCAATCCAATCATTGACGGTTATGGTTTCTCCAAGACCCTCATGGACGGTGGTAGCAGCATCAATATTCTCTATGTCGAAACGCTACGCCGGATGAAGATCTCGGAAACACAGCTGAACCACAGCTCTATGATTTTTCACGGGGTTGTCCCAGGAAGACAAGCTAATTCCCTGGGAGAGATCACTTTGGACGTTACTTTTGGAACACCAAAGAATTATCGGACGGAGGCACTTTCCTTCGAAGTGGTCCCGTTCAAGAGAGCATACCACGCTATATTCGGGAGTCCGGCTTACTGGGATTTTATGGCTCGTCCGTGTTACATTTATAATATGATGAAAATTCCAGGTCCCAACGGCGTGATCACTATCAGGGGAGACCCGAAGAAGGCGCGAGAGTGCGTGGATGGAAATGCCGCCTTTGCTGAAGCCGTGCTGCACGCCCAGGATTACCAGGATATCAAGAAGAGCATAGATCCGTCCGAGATGCCAGCGACAAAGAAGGAGGTGACAAAACCAAATCCAGAGTTCAAGGCATCAGAAGAGACGAAGCAGACGCCATTGAAGGATGATGACCCCTCCAAGGTGACCCAGATAGGCGTAGGCCTATGTAGCACATAGGAAAGCGCGCTCGTTAAGTTCCTCCAAGGAAATAAAGATATCTTCGCATGGCAGCCATCTGACATGTCCGGAGTACCTAGGGAACTTGCCGAGCACTCTCTAAATGTAAACCTGAACGCTAAACCCGTCAAACAGTCCTTACGACGGTTTGGCGATGAAAAGCGTAAGCCAATAGCTAAGGAACTAGCACGGCTCGAGTTAGCCGGATTCATAGAAGAGGTCATCCATACTAATTGGTCGGCCAACCATGTTATGGTCCCTAAAAAGGACACCACTGATTTAAGGATGTGTGTTGATTATACTGCCTTGAACAAGGCTTGCCCAAAAGATCCATTCGCTCTGCCTAGAATTGATCAAGTTATCGATTCTACGGTAGGCTCGGAACTTCTCTGTTTTCTCGACGCATATTCCGGTTATCACCAAATTTGGATGAAGGAATCTGACAAAGTCAAGACTTCATTCATAACCCCCTTCGGAACCTTCTGTTTTGTTACGATGCCCTTTGGGCTGAAGAACGCAGGAGCTACGTACCAGCGCACGATGCAGCGTTGCCTCCATGACCAGCTCGGCGCAATGTACATGCATACATGGATGATATTGCGGTCATGTCCAAAAAGAAGGAAACATTGATTTCGGACTTAGAGGAAACGTTCGCAAATTTACGAAAATACAACATCATGCTTAACCCAAAGAAATGCTTCTTTGGAATACCAGCCGGAAAATTATTAGGTTTCATCGTGTCTCAAAGAGGCATAGAGGTGAACCGCGACAAAATTAAGGCTATTCTCAATATTTCCAGGCCAACTCGCCTGAAGGACGTACACAGATTAACTGGTTGCATTGCTGCGGTCAGTCGATTTGTAAGCAGGCTTGGTGAAAGAGCTGCACCATTATACAAACTCCTAAAGAAGACCAAGGATTTTGTCTGGACTGGCGAAGCCGAAGCTGCACTACAAGACCTGAAGAAAGTACTCTCATCTGCTCCTATCCTTACAGCGCCGGAACCTCAGGAACCGATGTTGCTTTACATTGCTGCGACAAATAAGGTTGTTAGTATCGTCATGGTGGTGGAGAGACTAGAGGAAAATCAGGAACACCTGGTGCAGCGTCCGACGTACTTTATCAGCGAGGTCCTGACGGAATCAAAAGAGCGACATCCGCACTATCAAAAGCTAGCTTAAGGTGTTTTTCTAGCATCTCGTAATTTACAACACTATTTTCAGGAGCATCCTATTACCGTGGTGAGCAAAGCTCCCATGAGAGATATAATCAATAACAGCGACGCCACAGGACGTGTCGCCAAATGGGGAATAGAGCTTGCAGCTTTTGACATTGAGTATAATCCTCGGATAGCAATCAAATCCCAGATCCTTGCTGACTTTGTCGCTGATTGGACAGAGACCAAGGAGAACATGGTCCTACCTGAGTCGGAGTATTGGACCCTCTTTTTCGACGGGTCTAAGGCTCGAGGGGGCTCGGGGGCTGGGTGGTGCTCAAATCACCCCAAGGAGATAAACTTTTATACGTGTTGTAGATCCACTTCACAGCGACAAACAACATTGCCGAGTATGAAGCACTGTTGCATGGAATCCGGATTGCTAAGGATATTGGCATCCGACGTTTGATGTGTTACGAAGATTCGGATCTTGTTGCTCAGCAAGTCTCGAATATTTGTAATGCAAATAAGCACATGGCAACATATAAAGCTGTCGTGGACAATCTATCTAAATCATTCGAAGGGTTTGAAGTTCAACACATCCCTCGAGCAGAAAACGAGGAAGCAGATGCACTATCTCGTATAGGCTCTGCACGGCAAGAGGTTCTGGATGGCGCATTTTTAGAGCACCTCAAAGTTCCCTTGATAAAGGGAGTAGATGAGGAATATCCGACCAAATCCGCCTCACCTTTAATAGCAGTTCTGGCTGTAATTCCTAGCTGGACTCAACCCTACCACGATTACTTGGTAGATGGCAAATTACCCAAAGACGAGGTGCTAAGCCAGCAGATTATCCGACGAGCAAAAGCCTATACTATTGTTAAAGGTGAGCTCCATAAACGGAGTGTTTCTGGGGTTTTTTAGTGCTGTGTATCTCCGGAAGAAGGAGTGGAGATCTTAAGGGAGATCCATGAAGGCGAGTGTTGTCACCACGTTGCAGCCAAATCTTTAGTGGAAAAAGCTTTTCGACATGGATTTTTCTGGCTTACAGCTCAGGCAGATGCCGAACGATTAGTCAAGACATGCAAAGGCTGCCAAAAATACGCCAAGCAAGCTCATGTTCCGGCTGATCAGCTGCAAACAATCCCTATAACATGGCCTTTTGCGGTCTGGGGGCTTGATATGGTAGGACCTTTTAAACGAGCTCCAAATGGATTTACTCACCTCTTAGTGATGGTGGATAAATGCACGAAATGGATCGAGGCTAAACCTGTCACTAGTTGTGATGGAGCAACAGCCAAAAGATTTGTCGAGAATGTTATAATGTGGTATGGTTATCTGCATAACATTATCACAGACAACGGGAGTAACTTTTCTATGGGAGAACTGGCTGAATTCTGCGATGAACAAAATATCCGGCTTGACATTGCGTCAGTCGCTCATCCACAGGCTAACGGACAAGTCGAAAGAGCAAATGGTTTAATCCTACAGGGCTTGAAACCAACACTCCAAGCACCACTAAAACGTGCTGCGGGGGCTTGGGCAGAGGAATTACCCTGTGTAATTTGGAGTTTATGAACAACTCCGAACAGGTCAACAGGATACATAGATTTCTTCTTGGTCTATGGCGCATAAGAAGTTCTTCCTAGTGATCTAATTCACACTTCTCCTAGAGTGGCCACGTATATCGAAGAGGATGCCGAGATTTCTCGACAAAACGATCTCGACTTAGTCGAAGAAGTTCACGTTGTTGCTGAAATGAGATCTACAGCCTATCAGCAGAAGTTACGCAAGTATCATAGCCAGAGAGTCCAAACTAGATCTTTCAATAAAGGTGATTTGGTTCTCTGGCTTGTGCAACAAAGAAAGCACAAACTTTCCCCAGTCTGGGAAGGGCCCTTTTTAGTTAGTCGAGTATTGCACAATGGATCGTAGTACTTAACTGACATGAGGCCAGTCAAAGAAAGACCTGCTACTAAGAAGAGAAAGAGAGCTGGAGGCAGTACAAATCCGGATGAGTTAGACAGACCGTGGAATATTGCTCAGCTACGTGCCTTTTATTCTTAGTTTATCCTTCTTTGCAATCATTTATATGTACATGTTCTGTGAGAAATAAAAGTTTTGGTTGCCTCAAAGTTTTTCTGAGAAGTTTTTACCATCTTATTTCCTAATGATCATGTCATAGTCAGAAATCCTAGAATGCTTGAAAGTACTTTATGCTCATGTTCGTTCTGGTTTAGATTTCCGACTCTAAAACTGCTACCTTCGGGTATAACTCTAAAAAATTCTAGTCTTTACTTGGGTTATTTGTCTGATTGCTGGATGCGGATATTTTTCGAGTAGTGAATTGTTGGTACTGGAAGCTGGCTTTGTTTCCGAGTTTAAAATGGTTTAATAATTGAGCTCCGTTGCTCGGCAAAGTTTCCGGCTGAAGGTTTAGCCGGCTCACGAAAGGGACGAGGCGGAAAGCCAGATAAACAATAAGTAGAGACGGAAAATTTCAAGTGCTTACGAAAACATTTCAGGCACACGAAAAAAAGTCTAAGGAGAAAAGTGCTGAATAGATAAAAAACTTAGCACTAGCAAAAGTCATAGTACTTAAATATTTACAAGCGCATCATGTTCTTTCACAGAATAATACATAAGTTTGTGGTTTATGATGCAGGAGGAGATGAAGGATCTGCCGGCTCGCTAGTCACTGCACCTTGATATCGTTCCGAGATGTCCGGATCCGAGGTGGTCTGTTCATCATCGGAAACTTCTTCAGCTTCTTCTGGAGGAGGTGGCGGAGTATCTACGCGGGTGAAGAAGGGGACCTCGTAGGTGGTCAGATCAGCTACATGGCACCCATATCCGGCGAAGGAGTGCATGATGGCTTGAAGGTTCTGCTCCTGGCCGTCTTCATCTACCTTGCAGTACCCTCTGGTCACTTGCCATATCTCCATGTTTCCATGATGGCTCATGACCATGGTGAGAGCATTCTGCGCGGCAGTCCGCGCGTAGGACATGTTCCAGTCCTTAACGAGATGCGGCATCTCCTTGGCCTCCTCCTGCACCTGGAAGTCCGACATGCTTGGCATGTCCGGAATCCTGAGAGACTCACCAATGTCCTCAAGGGACTGGTGGTAGTCATGAAGAAGATCACCAACTTGGGTAAGCCGGTGAGTGCGGGGCTCGGACGAGGAAGAATCTGTCAAGTTCAGAGGACCTGTACACAAAATAAAGATAAGAAAAAACCGACATTGATAAGAGTCGAAGAAAAAGATAAAGTCAGAGAGGTGGAACATACCGAAAATGACGTCGTCAACCTTGGTCTTCTCCTCCCGGAGACTTTGGAGTTCAGCCCGAAGTGCCTGGGAGATATCCTTCTCTCTGCCAAGTTCATTTCTGAGGTCCGAGATCACCTGATTTTGAGCAGCGATCTTGCGATCACACTCTTTAGTGGCCATGGAGGAAGATTCAAGGACATGAGCTATGCTCGTTTCATGATCCGCCTTGAGCTTATCTAGCTCTTGGCGAAGTCCCTTGTTCTCCACTACCAGGGTTTTGAGGTTCTCGGCCTCTTCAATCATAGCGATGGATTGTTTCACCAACGCTGTAAGTCAAAAAGAAGAACAGTTCAGAAAAATTCGACATTGAAAAGCAAAAGGCAAGGTTTGGATCTCGGAAGTTTACCTTCAGCTTCATCCTTGAATACCTTGAGCTCAGCATTTTTAAACCGGAGAGCTTTGATCTCTCTCCGCTTATCACAGACATTGGTTAATAATTCCTGGTTATAGGAACACACTTTCTATAAGTCAGAATACCCAAAATCAGAAATCTACTTAAGACTCGGGCTAATATTTTTTGCTAAATATCAGCACGAGCCTTGGGGGCTACACTAGTTCGTTCTTTGGCATCTTAATGAAAGCATAAACTCGGATTCTATATCCTACTTCATGCTTGGGGGCTAGAGGATATGATATAACATAATGTAAAAACAAGAGTTGGAATTCCGACTTACATATTGCTCGCGGGTGAGTTTGTCTAAACCCGCGTTCACTTCAGCTGCCACCTTCTCGGCGAGGGTAAGAGGGACTACTGGAGCTGTTGGAAGCTCACCAGTCATGATCTTCTCGTCACGAAGGTGAACTTGAGCGAGAAGGTCAGAGAACTTGACATCCTCTGCCTCTTGCGCCTCCTCTTCGGGGGATATATGGCTTTTGTCCAGGACTTGCCTGGCCAGCCGCTGGATCTCCTCTACAGATTTCCGGGTCAGGCCAAAATTAGCAAGACCCGGATTGTTGAGGAGGTTGTCGGCGAAGACTTCAGCCGAGGGATCATTACCCAAAGAGGGTTCACCCTTATCTTGAGCTGACGCACTTGTGGTGACGTCAGTGTGCGACCCAAGGATCGTAGGCTCCGCTTGAGGAGCCGGATTTTCTGCAATCATCGGAGAAGGGATGATCGCCGGAGTTGTAGAAGGTTGAGGGGCCAGAGTCGGAGGAGCCACGGCAGGGGAAGCTATTGTAAGCTTTGTCTAGCGCAAGGACTTCGAAGAAGTTCTCTTCCCCTTGCCCTTGATGATTGATTTTGCTCTGAGAAGGTAGTAAAGTCGGAAACATTACATCTCGGAAAGAAACTTGAGTAAACAACAAAGGCGGAAAAGTTGTGATAGAAGGTTACCTCTTCACGACTAGCAACTCCTTTGTGCCAACTGCCACTGTCGAAGCTTTACGCTTCTTGAGCGCAAGATCCGGTAGTGGGACTACTTCCGTCTCCTGAGAAAACTCAGGAGGGTATCCTTCGAGCGGAGCAAGCTCCGACTCCGGGAGGTCAGCAAGCTGAAAATAGGAACACAAATCAGCATTGCAATATAACTCGAAAAGTGAAACACACAGAAGATGATCTGATAGAAGCTTACCGGCACCACGGTGTCTTCCCCAGTGTGCATGTCCAGAGAAACCTCCAGAATCCTCCTCTCGATCCGCTCCTTGATCAGCCATTTGATTTGGCTTATATAGCCTTGAGTGGTGTAGGCTTTGGGGCTGATGCGAAGGGAGTCATTTTTGGAAGACGTGATGGAATGCATCAGTCTATCCCCGTGGTACTGAAGTGGCTGGATCCGACGAGAGACCCAACATTGGATCAAGCCGGATCCCTTCAGACCCTTGTGTTTGATAAGATACTCGATCCGCCTCTTAGCGAGGATCAGATCGTTAGTGAGAGCCGGAGCAGCCTCGTCCTTGGAAGGCTGGGCCGTGGCAGCTCCGTCGACAAAAGCCGGCAAAGCAGTAGCTTTGCCGGGAGCCGGAATATCCCTATTATAGAAGAAAGTGGCTAGCCATTGTTTGACCGAGTCACTAGCAGAAATTTTGGGATAGGACCGGTCTCGTCTAACAGAAAAACTAATGGTACCAGTGATGTAAGGAACACCGGTAGTAATGGAATTTCTCTAGACATGGAAATAGTACCGGAAGAGAAGCAAACTCGGCCTAATGCCGAGAAAGCCCTCGCAAAGCGCAGCATATGCGCTCATTTCTAGAAGAGAATTGGGAGGAAGATTGTGGAGTTGAACTCCATAGTGGTCAATCACCTCGGAGAAGAACTCTGAGGGAGGAAAGGACAAACCTTGGTCCAGATGGGTGCCTAAGTGGACGTGCTCGGCCTCGCGTGGGTTGGGGACGGTTTCGCCGGAGCCTCTCCACCAGACGCCGGCGGCGAGAAGCCCCTCCTTCTCCACGTTTTTAGGCCGTTCTCGTCAAGGGCGCAGGGGATCTAGATTCCCCGGAAGCTCTCCTTCTCCGCAGCTACTTCCGCCGCCGCCGCGAAAGAGGAAGAAGAGGATGAAGCCATTTTCTCTCCGGTGGAAAAGGTGACCTTAAAGTGGCGGTGCTAGGAGCTCTGTGGGAGGAGGATGAGGAGGCTCTGGGCGCGCTGGAGGATTGGGAAGGAAGGAACAACAAAGGACTGGTGGGGATGAGAAGAAGAAATCTAAACCCCTTATATCCACCTACCTGCGCCAAGATTCGTGCAAACGCTACAGTGTAACCGCCACGCTTCGTGGAAAGAACTGGGAAGGGCCCACGCGATGATTGCGTCGCCTCGATCTCCATGCATGCATTGAAACGGCGCCTCGGTTCCGCGAATCACGGACCCACCAACGGTTGTGCTGACGGAACGCTTGTCAGATGACGTGACTTAACCATGCTTGTGTCAGGTGGCGTTAGAGACCAAGTTCCGGCTTAGTTTAAAAGCGAGCTGGAAAATCCGAGTAACCAATTGAAAGGTCCGACTTACTTTTAAGACCCGGATCGTATTTTTTGTTGTGAAGTTTCAGGAACCCTTCAAGATTCTCCAAGCTGAAGATCGAGCTAGACGATGATGAAATCCGACTTTGGATCTTGGAGGCCTCGGGGGGCTCCTGTTGGGGATATACTTTCCGGGTATCCTTACATTTCCTCACTGACCAGGGTGGCCCACTTCGGGTTAGAGCTTTGCTTCACGGGCGGCCTAGTCAGAGATAGAGAAGATGGAGTCCAAACCAGCTACGGGAAGGCCCAGAAGACTTACCGTCTTAGGTCCATAGTATTACTTGTAGTTCAAGATGTACTCTATAACCAACTGTTAGTCATAGCCGGATTGATCTCTCCTGTAAACCCTAGGCCGGATATCTATATAAGCCGTCCTAGGGAGAGCCTTTAGGGCACCAGATAACACCCAATACTTTAGACCATCAACTCGCACAGGCGAAACCCTTGTAACCCATATTCCGGCTCTACCGTATTACTGGATTGCTAGCAGGAGTAGGGTCCATCCAAAGCCGGCGGATTCGAACCTGGGTAAACTTGTGTGCTCACCGTCCCGGAACACCGTACGTCTCACACCCCTCTCTACCGCACGCCTCGAGGACCCCCTCATGGCATACTTGAACTCAATCCGATGACACATACAGCATGTAGAAGGTTCTCAGCAATCTTGTCGGGCCACCATCGATGATTTGGTGGCCTTCAGGATTCCATCTCATTGGATAAAGCAGGAAGTTGGCCATTGTCGACGAAGTAGGCGGAGGCGGCGAGATTGAGGTAGGGTTCGGAGTTGTGGAGGAGGGGGTTTTCTTTAGAGATTTGACAAAATACTGTTTGTCCTTGTCCAAATCCTGGTCGGTGCCGGCGTTATGAGACGTCTTGTCCAAGTTGTTGGCTCTGGTTTCAAGACCAACTCTTTTTTCCTTAGGAATCCACCGTTTCCTACCTTGACTCTTTAGCTTCAGACATTCCTTTCTGATATGGCCATAGTGAAAACAGGCCCGACATCGAATTTGATTGGAACATTGGCTAGTAACATGGCCCATACTTAAACATTTTCCACACTTAAAAACCTTGTATACCATGTCATCAACCATTTTTTAAAATTAAGGATCTTCCTCACCTTGCACATTGGTACTTGTATCCTTCACATGAGAATTTTCAATTTCAGCAGAGAATCTACCAAATTGAATATTTTGTGTGACAGCGGAGAAAGTGAAGGCAGAATTACTCCAGCCTTCCTCCTGATCCGAGGACAATCTTATCCTGGTTCTAGATGATCAATTGCCTATTCTTTTGTGATGGGGCATTCATATCCTTCACACGCAACATAATTTTCAAAAGTGGCAAAAGACAGATTTCTTTTAACAGAGGAATCCTTTCTAATGCAGGATTGTGCGGGATGCTTTTTTAGAGCAAGCAAAGCACGATCATTTCTCTTTTTGTTGGGGCTCACAATTGTCCATTCTTCATTACACTCCTTCTACCATGCATTGAATTCTTTATTCCAAAGGGGACCTCCATTACTCCAAAGATGAAAGAAACATTTAAAATCCTTGCATGAATAATATTGAAGACCATAAACCATAAACCCAACAGATCTTGATGAGACTGAAAACCTGAAAACCCTGTCGGCAAGTTTGTAAACTGAAAGATCCTGAGCAATGCATCTAATGCAGGATTCCAGAGTCAAAGCAGCAGTTACTTCATCCATTTTAAATTTAGATCGGCCAAAGGAAACCACCATCAGAAAATGATGTGATTTACCCAACGGATGCACAGTTGATCTGAATTTTCTCTTAACATCATTTTTGAAAGCAATCCCAGATGGAAGATCTAGATTCAGAGAAGGGGCCGAAATTATAGGATCTACGATTGGGTCGATCTGATCAGTGTCAGGAGTGTGGCCACGTACCTCAAGAGAAAATATGCAGGATAGAATAGTGACCTTAAACCATCTGAAATGTAGAATGGATCCGTCCTTGGTAGATCATTCAGAGAAATCACCTTACCAATAAGGCCGCCTCCTTTGGCGTTAATCAGAGCCAGCCAATTGTATTTAGGCCAGAAATGGATCTCACCATCATAGCGCTTCTAGCGACCCCGATCCAGATCCTTGGCGGTGGTGTAAGTGACCTTCCACCGCCCAGCCGGATCAAGACAGGACATGACGGGAAGAGTTGGGGAAAAAGAGATCACCTTGTAGAGGGGAGAGCGCCGGAGAGATTGGCTGAAGCGGACGGTTGATTGCCAGCGATCGAAGGGAGATCACCAGCGACGAAGGTGGCTAGGGTTTAGGGTGGGGTGGGTGGGTGCGTCGCCATCCTTATTTATCTTGTCAAAGAATTTCAAAATTGGCATTGTCCTAATATAACAAATCAAGCCATCAACATGTGTGTCTCATGCAGACTAACTAAACTAGTGTGGCAATGAATGTAGGGAATCAAGCAACTAGATTATTTCCCTCATAAACTAACCATATCACTACATAATGGAAATATAGAAAATATAACAAAAAGATGTGCGTGAGATTCCTTCAGCTGCTTAGAACCATCCGGGACAACAAAGCATTAACCTAAAATATAAAAATAGCATTTAAAATGGTCTATAGTATGAACTAAACAAAAAAGTGACCTCCAACCATAGAAGGTGGCATTGTTTTAATCATAAGGGAACTATGATAGTACCTTGAAAAAACAAGCAATAGATCAAGTGTGTCTTAAATAGACTACGAGCATCATTTCAGACAAACAAGATATCAACCATTGCTTTTCAGTAGCCAGATCATTCAAATATTTTGATCGTCAGGCTAGTAAATAAAAAAAGAATAGAAACAAAGAGATGAGTCATTTTCTGCCAAAACAATAGTTGGATGCATCCAAAAAGTAGCACAAACCTTCTTTGTAATGCCTATAGCTATTGTGTTTTTGACTGCTAACAGTATCATTGTACATATAACCAGGCAAGAAAATCCAGTAGACAAACAAGCAAATGATACATTGTGCACCTTGCAAGGTCAATGAAGTATTTAAACAATGTATGTCTAGGAACCACATCAGAATATCGCATTGATGCAATCACAAGTCAACTAAAAAATCACAGTAACCATAACCAATTGAACTTAAGAGTATCGCCAAGATCATCACGACAAGGCTCACGCCCTCCCTGCCGAAGCATGTGGGGGCCCACCTGAGTGCATTTGTCAAGTGGCACTGTTTACATGACAATTTCATGCTGGTTCAGGGCACGGCTCAATGTCTACATGCCTAAAGACCCCGATAGTAATGATCAAGCTCGATATTGTGAAGGCATTTGAAATGGTGGACTAGTCTTATTTGGTAGAGGTCTTGAGGAAGATGGGCTTTGGGCCACGACTTATTAGTTGGGTTTGTGGCCTGCTGGAGATAGCCTCGATGTCAGTTCTTCTGAATGGGCTGCCAGGAAATTCGTTCTAGAACGGGTGTGGGCTGCGCCAGGGCGACCCACTCTCACCGATGTTGTTCGACCTTGTCATGGAGGTACTTCACCACTGGTTCGCCCTGGCCGTGGAGCGAGGGCTGCTGGCCCCCTTGGCTCAGAGGGGGTTGCAGCAGAGGCTTTCCCTATTTGTAGACGATGTGATGCTCTTCATTAAACCAACGGAGATGGATCTCTCGGTGGGGCTGGCGATTCTGGAGGATTTTGGTCTGGTGTCGGGGCTGCGGGTCAACTTGGCAAAGTGTGCAGCTTGCCCTATCAAGTGCTCGATGGAACATGCCTCCCTGGTTGAAGCTATGGTGCACTGCACTATCGCGAATTTCCCCTTCACCTATTTGGGCCTGCCGGTCTCCATTCACAAGCACCCCGTGGTACAGCTGCAGGCCGTGATCAACAGGATGGCTAGGAAACTCCCAGCGTGGATTGCTACCTGCCTGCCCAAAGGGGGTCAATTGTTGCTCGTAAAAACCGTCCTTAGTGCTATCCCAATACATGTGATGTTGGCCTTGGATGTCCCGCCGAAAACTCGGCAAGCGATGATCAGAATATGCCAAGGGTTTCTCTAGAGCAACAAGGCCTATGCGAAGGTGGGCCAGTTTGACTCCCCAAGGAGCTCGGAGGTCTTGGCCTGTCGAATCTAAAGCTACTGAATCTCGCCCTCAGGGCAAGGTGGCTCTGGCTGCAGCGCTTCGACCTGGAGAGATCGTGGCACAAGTTCCACATACCGGTGGAAAAGGAGTCCTGTGCGTTGTTCCTAGCGGCCACCGCTATGCAGGTCGGGGATGGTGAGACAACACTTTTTTGGGAAGAGAGTTGCCTAGACAATATTCGTGTGAGGGATCGGGCGCCCAACCTGTGGGCGGCGGTCAGGACGGCCCTATGGGCAAGGAGGACAATCAGGGAGGTGATGGAGGAGGCCACTTGGATCAGATATGTTGGGCCGAACATCAACGCTACGGAGCTGTAAGAATTTCTGGACCTTTGGGTCCGACTACGAGACTGGAAATTCACATCGGAGGAGGCAGACGTGTTTCGTTGGAGGTGGGAACCAAGTGGCGCCTATTCTGCCAAATCAGCGTACGCGGCATTCTTTATAGGAAGGACAATGAACGCCGTGGCCAAGGCAATCTGGGCCTCACGGGCACCCTAGAACTGCCACGTTTTTTCCTGGCTAGCAACGAAGAACCGCTGCTAGACCTCGGATGGGCTTCGGAGGAGGGGAATTCCCCATCATCCTTTCTTCCCGCTGTGCGGACGCCAGGAGGAAATGATAGACCACCTGCTTGTGAGCTGCCCTGTATCTCGGGCCACCTGGTACATGGTGCTCGACGCGTTTGGAGCTAGTACCTGGCCACCAAGGGAAGGATCTAGTTTGGTCGGTTGGTGGAATCACTTAGCCCACCTGAGGAGCTGAGGAAGGACATGAATACCCTCATGATCCTGGTCGTTTGGGAAACATGGAAGCACCCGAATGTGGTGGTGTTCGACGGTGTGAGGCCTTCCTCGCCAGTGATCCTAGGTAGAGTGCGAGATGACGGTGAGGCCTGGTTCAACACTGGTCTTTTAAGGCATGGTAGGGAGGCCTTTATTTTAGCTTCGAGTAGGTGGACTCGTAGCGAGTAGCTAGCGTGGCTGTAGCGTAACGTGGGTTGTCACTACGGGTGGCGTGATGTTGTATTCCGGTGTCTCACCATTTTCTTCTTCAATATATGATACACATGCTATGCGTATTCTAGAAAGAAACCAATTGAACCATCTGGTGGCTAATATTAAACTTGCAATATCATCTGATCATGTATAGATGAAAATCTCTTGTTTATTATTAATCAGACATTGTATTTCTCATAGAAATTGCCATCCCTAGTTCGGGACTAACGGGGCTCAAACCCACAACTTCTGCCTTGATAGGGCGGTGCTCTGAACGTTTAAGTTAAGAAAATCATTACATTGCTTTAATCAAGAGCAAACTAGAGAATCAAATTGGCAATACAATCTATATGTGCATCATGTAGAGTAGCTATTGAGGTAATGAATTAAGCAATCAAACACTAGGTGCATGATGACCCACAAGTATAGGGGGTGTCTCACAGTATTTTCGATAAGTAAGAGTGTCGAACTCAACGAGGAGCAGAAGGTGCTGGCTAGTGGTATGGATCAGGAATTCTCTGCAAATACTTAACACATGGATTTTTAGGGTTTTTTGATAAAGCAAGTAAACAAAGTACGAGTAAATAAAAGACAGTAGGAATAAATGTAGCAAGTGGCCCAATCCTTTATGCAGCAAAGGACAAGCCGGTTGTATTACTTAAGATGACCAAACGTTCTCGAGGACACATGGGAAGACTATCAAGTGCTTTCGCTTCATATAGTCGATTAATCTTCTTTAGCTTGCTAAGTGTTGTGTGGGTGAACCTGTGCTAATGTACCGCCCCATCCAAGACTAATACCTAGTTGTGATTATACCCCTTGCAAACATCGGTAAGTACAAGAAAGTAATTAAGGTAGAAACCTAACCACAACATTAAACTCTAAGACCCTTACGTCCCTTGTGCAATGGTTTCCTAACGGGGGTTCAGGTTTCTGTCACTCCGGCAACCCCTACGATTAGTAGCCAAATACACAATGCATTCCCCTAGGCTCATATAGGTGAAGTGTCATGTAGTCGACGTTCACGTGACACCACTAGAAGAAGTACACCACAACTTAAATAACAATCTATTGAATCTTTCTCAACGCAACTCCACTACTAACACCAAGACTTCTCCCATGTCCTCAAGAACAAAACGAACTACTCACAAGACATCATATGGATCATGATCAGAGATAGAATAATGATGTATAACAATATAAACATAAACAATAATTCAATGGTTCACTCAATAGCATCAACTACAAAGAGTAATCAACACCGGGAAAGTTTCCCCTATGAACTAATGCAAGATTCAACGCAATTGTTACAGCAATATGGATATGGTGATGAGGGTGCTGATGGTGATGATGGTGGTGATGATGACGATGATGATCCCGATGAAGTCTAGCTTGATGGTGGTGTTGATGGCGACGATCTCCCCTCTCCGGGAAGGAATTCCCCCGGCAGAAATCTGTCTGCTAGAGAGATCTTTCTCTCTCGGTGTTTTCCACCCCGCAGAGGCGAAGGAATCTTTCTGTGGTTGCTCCCCGAGTCTTAGGGTTTCGTGGGGATGATATACGCCAGAGGAGAGAGGCTGGAGTGGGCCAGGGCGGCAACACCACTCCCAGGCGCGGCCTAGGCCTGCCGCGCCATGGGGTGGTGTGGGCCCCCTGTGGCCCACCTCCACTCCATCTTCTGGCATCCTGAGTCTTCTGGAAAAATAGGATTTTCCGTATATTTTCCCGGATTTTCTGATCTTCACGAATTTTGCCTCCAAACAGCACCTTTTCCATCAGAATCCTGACTGCAGCGGTCCATGCTCCAAAAGTCATCAACCATGCAAAAATAGATGAAATAACATAAGTATCACCTCTCAATACGAAATATATCAATGAATAATAGTGAATTAAGACATAGAATAGTGATGCAAAATGGACGTATCAACTCCCCCCAAGCTTAGACTTCGCTTGTCCCCAAGCGAAACTGAGCTCAATAAACATGACCTCAGGTTTATGGAGTGAAGAGTTGATAAAAGAATATGGACAAGAAGCATCACATTCATCAAATACATAGATCATAATAGAAGACAACTCACTATTATACAACTCAACTTGCAATGAGTAAAGGAAAAACAATAAAGATACACAAAGTGAATCATAATTGGTAATGGCAAACTTAGCTCTTGGTCGAAGAATAGTTGATAATTTGCTGGAGTTCACAAATAGCTGGTTTTTCAATGATAGCTTTCAAAGTAGTAAACATCAAGATAAGAGCAAAGTGAAAACAAGGAACATAAGAAACATGATTGCATAAATCACCATATGAATGAATGAAACACATCGACTCAAAATACTTGCTGAGATAGAAGGGAGTAGGTTTACTAACTCAACTACAAAGTAAAAGAAAGGCCCTTCGCAGAGGGAAGCAGGGATTGCAAGTCTCATAAAGAGCTCCCAAAAATTATGATACTTACTAGCTTTCAGCTCTCATTGCCCCCATCATAGGCATCTTTAGGTGATTAAGGTTAAAGTGATCAAAAATGAGGATATCCATTGACAAGTTGTAAATTGAGAATCTCATGTCCCTTGAATACGAGGGCCGCTCCTCATGCTACTCAAGTTTAGTCACCGGTAAGTTCTTGTCATCGTAAGCATATGTGTATCATTGAGAACCGCCAACGGGGTACCCCTTGCCCGATGATACAGAAGAATCCCCATATCAAAATGACAAGGCAAGCAGACAACAAGTATCTCAGCAATCTTCTTATTTACCATGGGAATATGGTGCTTTTTTTCTCTCTTTCCTCTTTTCATAATATCTCTTTTTTTTCTTTTTCTCTTTTTTCTCAATCTCTATCTCTTTTTTTATAAGAAGAATGCTTCATAGATACTCGTTATGGTTACGCTGCAGGTTTCCACCATGTCAGCATGGATTAGACCAGCGGCCCAGGCGTTTCTCTAACACACATGCATAACTCCATGGACTTACAAGATCCCCTTTCATTTCACACCGACGAAATCCATAAACAAAAGAACATGATATCAACTTGGTACAAAGTACCAGTGCAATGTTGAAAGCGTTCATCATGACAACATGGTTCTGCTAATTCACAACTTACAAAGCGCAAGCATATACGCAACATAGGTGAGCACAATGGTTCAAGTTTATTAAATGCAAGAAAGTAAAGTGTGCCATCAAGTTCATGAGAGCTTTAATCACTAATTTTCACATAACAAGTTTAATTTGGGAGGTAGACAAAACAAGAATTTACTTGGAATAGCAATAACGCTACTAGGTAGGTATGGTGGACGCAAATGGCGTGGGTTTTGGTTTAAAGGAGGGGATGCACGAGAAGAATACCATCTCAGTACAGGTTTTTGGCTAGCAAGGCTAGGTAGAAAGTACAAGAGTTGAAGGAAACAACCAAACATACAAATGATAAAAATGAACATGGAATCTTCCTTGGAAGCACAAAAGATCTTAACTAGAGAATACTAGACTTATGAGCAAATCAAGAAAGAAAGATGATGAAATTATTTTTCTTCTCTAGGGTACTTCTATCTTTTTCTTTTCAACTCTCAAAAAGGTGTTGCTACTGACCGAGCCAGGTTTACCAAAACCAGCTAAATTAACTCAATGATCCCAAAGTGATACCAATACTAACAACAAGATCAATCATATAACCACGAATTGAAAACTAATATAAGCTATGCAAAAGAGTGGATGAAAGAACTTCTCATTAATATTCCAAAACAACAACTCACACCAAGGGATACATATCTAACGAGAGAGGGGACACTTCCATAATGCAAACCATACTACATAATAACTCCTCTATTCATGATATGACTCTACTAATAAGGTAAAAAGATAGAAGATAGTGATGTGATACCGCGGCACTCCCCCAAGCTTGGAACAAACCAAGGGGATGCCAAACCTGATGACGAATTACTCCTTAGGTGGTGGGGGTATCCTCTTGATGAGATCTCTGATCATTTTCCCCAAGTCCTCAATCTCAAAGGTGAGATTACGAATCAGCTGTGAGTTTTGCTCAATGCGGCTCATGATCATGTCGTGTTGAGAATTCCAGCTCTTGCTATTCTTTCCCCACTCTTCCTCCTTGAAGTCTTCTTTTCCTGCATGGCTAGAACGAGGCAAATCCCAATTGGAGGGTAATTTCCCCTTGGGCATATTATGGTATTGATGCTCATGGATAAGGGTCTGGAAAGGATTCTTGATGCGTGGAGGACGTGACCAGGGATCTGAACGGTGATGAGGAGGTTTCCCTCCAATGGCTGGATTTGCCACCACTCCAATGCTTGCAACGGTAGTGCCGGTGTGCTTTGCCTCCTCTTCACCTTCACTCTTGATCTCCTTCTCCTTCCCGAGGTCTTGGAGGTCTTCCTCCATAGGCTCTTTCCCTTTATCCTTGGAGGACACCATTGTGCTTCTAAGCCTTCAAAGAGTATGTCCTGGTAGAAACAGATCGAAATGAAAACACGACGAAAACACGACATACGAACCTCGGAAAATCCGGGGGGTTATATATTACAAAGTTTCATATCAAAAGGAAGGTACTGGGAGAAAACGAGTCGGAGGAGGAGTCCGGGGTGGACTCACCACCTGGTGGCGCGGCCAGGGAAGGTCCCGCGCCACAGGGTGGTGTGAGCCACCCTGGCTCTGTTTTCTTCCCTTTTTTGCTTCATAGCTTTCCTTATTGACTGAAAACTTCAAATATATAGTTGGATTGTATTTTCGTGGAACTTTTCTTACCAGAACTGTTCCCTAGTTGGAAACGGACTCTGCAGGTCTCTGAATTTGGTATTTAGTGGATCCTTTCAGAGTCACCACTTGAATCATCAATATCTTCATATTCATACACTTATTATTGGAGTCATAAAACCCTTCTCTTCCTTATACACCATTATCTCCACTTCCTAGAAATTTCTTTCACACAAAACTTCACACAGTTCCCATTAGCAACATTAGTATAAGTGAAGTGATAAAAACTTTTGAATCCAACTTCAACTGAAAACCATCAAAACAAAAGCTACTGTAGCAACTCCTTCCGAAAGCCCAAAAAGAATTCAAAAAGGAAATCGAATAAAGAAGCAAATGCAAGATTGGCAAAATCTGTCAAAACAGACCAACAGGTAAAGATCAATTTTTTCGAAAATCTTCTGTTGCTCAAATCAAAAAGTGCAAAACTAACGAGAGTTAAATAACAAACTGGGGCAGAAGCACAAAAAATTACAGCTCCATCAGAAATACAGAGATCTCTCACGAATTTTTACGGTGAAGCACAAAAATCTGTTTCGAGACAACAACTTCCCCAAATATTACTTCTCTCTTATTAGAGGTTGATCTTGACACAAAAACCAAACAAAACGGATAAGTAGAGGTTATTACCGAAGTAATAACTTTCAAGACTCAAATAAACAAAAACAAACTAAAGCAAAACCAATTGGGTTGTCTCCCATAAAGCTCTTTCTTTATAACCATTAAGATGGGCATGATAATTTTGAAGAAGCTCTCATAGGGATATGGATTGAAGTGAAAGAGAGCATTAAGAAGCAAAAACACACACACATTTAAGTCTAACCCACTTCGTATGCAAGGGGATTTTGTAAGCAAACAAGTTACTGAAACCACAGGCAACTTGCATAAGAAGGCAAAAGAAGTGCAACATAAAAACTTTCAGCATAAAACGAGGAAACTTGATATTATTGAGATACATAAGAACACTTTTCCCTCTCTCATAGTAACTTTCAGTATCATGCATAAACTTAACAATATAGCTATCACAAGGACCATCATAGCAATGATCACTTATTCTAACAGAAAACACAGGAATACTAGCTCTCATAATACTACTATGTGAAACAATATTAGAGGTATCCTTACAAAGGATAGTGTGTCCCTCTTCCTCATACTTAGTGACAAAGTCTTTCACATTTGCTATTATAGGTCCATCAACCATTTGTTTATCAGGTTCAATAGCCTTATTCATAATTTCTGATCTTCATGAATTCTGCCTCCAAACAACACCTTTTCCATCAGAATCCTGACTACAGCGGTCCATGCTCCAAAAGTCATCAACCATGCAAAAATAGATGAAATAACATAAGTATCATCTCTCAATATGAAATAATCAATGAATAATAGTGAATTAAGACATAGAATAGTGATGCAAAATGGACGTATCAGTGCACGATAGACTTCCAGATCATATTAAGATGGCCATAGTACATATATAGTAACTAGGGATCATATTAGATGATACTAGCTATGACAATCTCACTATGAGTAGTCTAGATAGAACTACATCCATTTCAAAATATAAGATGTTATGGATTTTATGAAACGAATGTATCTAGACCCTCTTTAGTGTTGGTAGAGTAACTTGGACTAGTATTGTATGCATTTTTACTAGTCCAAGTTACTCCCCACCTGTCGTCGGATTGAGGACAAGTACGCCATGAGGGGGTCCTCGAGGCGTGCGGAAGAGAGGGGTGTGAGACGTACGGTATTCTGGGATGATGAGCACACAAGTTTACCCAGGTTCGAATCCGCCGGCTTTGGACGAATCCTACTCGTGCTAGCAATCCAGTAATACGGTAGAGCCGGAATATGGGTTACAAGGGTTTTGCCTGTGCGAGTTGAGATTGTAGACTATTGTGTTGCCCTAAAGGCTCTCCCTAGGATGGCTTATATAGATATCCGTCTAGGGTTTACAGGAGAGATAAATTCAGCTACGACTAAGAGTTGGTTATAGAGTACATCTTGAACTACAAGTAACATTATGGGCCTAAGTCGGTAAGTCTTCTGGGCCTTCCCGTAGCCGGATTGGACTTGGCTTCTCTCCCTGACTGGGCCGCCCGTTAAGAAAAGCTCTAACCCGAAGTGGGCCACCCTGGTCAGTGAGGAACTGTGAGGATACCCAGAAAGTATATCCGCAACAGTAGCCCCCGGAGGCCTCCAAGATCCAAAGTCGGATTTTATCATCGTCTAGCTTGATCTTCGGCTTGGAGAATCTTGAAGGGTTCCTGAAACTTCACAACAAAAAATACGATCCGGGTCTTAAAAATAAATCGGACCTATCAACAAGTTACTCAGATTTTCCAGCTCGATTTTAAACTAAGCCGGAACTTGGTTTCTAACGCCACCTGACACAAGCATGGTCAATTCACGTCATCTGACAGGCGTGCTGTCAGCACGACCGTTGGTGGCCCCGCAGTTCGTGGAACCGAGGTGCCATTTCAATGCGTGCGTGGAGATCGAGGAGACGCAATCATCGCGTGGGTCCTTCCCAGTTCTTTCCACGACGCGTGGCGGTTACACTGTAGCATTTGCATGAATCTTGGTGCAGTTAGGTGGATATAAGGGGTTTGGATTTCTCCTTCTCCTTTCCACCATTCCTTTGTCGTTTCCTTTCTTCCCAATCCTCCTGCACGCATAGAGCTCCCTCGTCCTTCCCCCACAGAACTCCCAGCGCTGCCACTTTCAGGTCATCTTCTCACCGGAGAAATGGCTTCATCATCTTCTTCCTCCGGCTTGGCGGTAGCAGCGGCGGCGGTGACGGCGGAAGTTGCAGCGGAGAAGGAGAGCTTCCGGGGAATCTGGATCCCCTGCGCCCTCACAGAGGAGGGCCTTAGGAACGTGGAGAAGGAGGGGCTTCTCGTCACCGGCGACTGGCGGAGCGGCTCCGGTGAAACCGTCCCCAACCCGCGCGACGGCGAGCGGGTCCACTTCGGCACCCATCTCGACCGAGGTCTGTCTTTTCCTCCCTCAGGTGATAGATCATTACGGAGTTCAACTCCACAATCTTCCTCCCAACTCCATCTTAGAGATGAGCGCGTATGCATTGCTTTGCGAGGGCTTTCTCTGCATTAGGCCGAGTTTTCTTCTCTTCCGGTACTACTTTCACGTCCGGAGAAATTCCATCACTGTCGGTGTTCCTTATATCACCGGCACTATTAGTTTTTCACTTAGACGTGACCGGGCATATCCCAAAATTTCTGCCAGTGACTCGGTCAAACAATGGCCAGCCACATTTTTCTACCATAGGGATATTCCGGCTCCCGGCAAAGCTACTGCTTTGCCGGCTCTTGTCGACGGAGCCACCACAACCCAGCCTTCCTGGGACGAGGCTGCTCCGACTCTCACCAATGATCTGATCCTCCCTAAGAGGCGGATCGAATATTTGATCAAACACAAGGAGCTGAAGGGATCCGACTTGGTCTAGTGCTGGGTCTCACGTCGGATCCAGCCACTTCAGTATCACGGGGATAGACTGATGCACTCCATCACATCCTCCAAGAAAGACTTCCTCCGCATCAGCCCCAAAGCCTACACCACTCAAGGCTATATCAGCCAGATCAAGTGGCTGATCAAGGAGCGGATCGAGAGGAGAATTCCAGAGATTTCTCTGGATATGCACACGGTGGAAAACCCTGTGGTGCCGGTAAGCTTCCATCAGTACACCTTTTATGTGTTTCAGTCTTCAAGTTATACTGCAATACTGATATGCTTTCTTGTTTTCAGCTTGCTGACCTCCCCGAGTTGGAGCTTGCTCCGCTCGAAGGATATCCTCCTGAGCTTTCTCAGGGGACAGAAGTGTTCCCATTGCCGGACCTTGCGCTCAAGAAGCGCAAAGCTCCGACAGTGGCTGTTGGCACAAAGGAGGTGCCTGTTGTGAAGAGGTAACCTTCATTCAATATTTCCGCCTTTGTACCTTTCTCGAATTTCTTTCTGAGATGTAATGTTTTCCGACTTTACTACATTCTCAGAGCAAAGCCTCTCATCAAGGGCAAGGGGAAAGGGATTCCTTCGAAGCCCCTGCGACAGACGAAGCTAACCATAGCTTCCCCTATTGTGGCTCCTCCGACTCCTGCCCGTCAACCTTCTGCAACTCCGGCGATCATTCCTTCTCCGGTGGTTACAGAAGATCCGGCTCCTCCAACGGAGCTAGTGATCCTTGGGTCACAAACTGACGTCACCGTGGGTGCGTCAGACCAAGATAAGGGTAAACCCTCTTCGGGTAATGATCCCTCGGCTGAAGTCTTTGCCGAAAACCTTCTCAGCAATCCGGGTCTTGCCAAGTTTGGCCTGTCCTGGAAATCTGCAGAGGAAATCCAGCGGCTAGCCAGGCAAGTCCTGGACAAAAGCCATTTATCCCCCAAAGAGGAAGCGCAAGAAGCAGAGGACGTCAAGTTCTCCGACCTTCTCGCTCAAGTCCGCCTTCGTGACGAGAGGATTAGGGCTGGCGAGCTTCCAACAGCCCTAGTGATCCCTCTTACTCTTGCCGAGAAGGTGGCAGTTGAAGTGAACGCGGGTTTAGATAAACTCACCCGCGAGCAATATGTAAGTCGGAATTCCAACTCTTGTTTTTACATTATGTTATATCATATCCTCTAGCCCCCAAGCATGAAGTATGATACATAATCCGGGTTTATGCTTCATTAGGATGCCAAAGAACGAACTAGTGTAGCCCCCAAGGCTCGTGCTGATATTTAGCAAAAAATATTAGCCCGAGTCTTAAGTAGCTTTCTGACTTTGGGTATTCTGACTTACAGAAAGTATGTTCCTATAACCAGGAATTACTGACCAATGTCTGCAATAAGCGGAGAGAGATCAAGGCTCTCCGGCTTAAAAATGCCGAACTTAAAGTAGCCAAGGATGAAGCCGAAGGTAAACATTCCGAGATTCAAACCTTGTCTTTTCCTTTTTGAATGTCGAACTTTTTCTGAACTGTTGTTCCTTTTTGGACTTACAGTGCTGGTGAAACAATCCATCGCTATGATTGAAGAGGCCGAGAACCTCAAGACCCTGGTGGTGGAGAACAAGGGACTTCACCAAGAGCTGGATAAGCTCAAGGCGGATCATGAAAGGAGCATAGCTCAAGTCCTTGAATCCTCCTCCATGTCCACCAAAGAGCACGATCACGAGATTGCCGCTGAAGATAAAATAATCTCAGACCTCAAAAATGAGCTTGGCAGAGAGAAGGACATCTCCCAGGCGCTCCGGGCTGAACTCCAGAGTCTCCGGGAGGAGAAGACCAAGATTGACGACTCACTCTTGGTACGTTCCATCTGTCTGACTTATCTTTTCTTCGACTTTTATCAATGTCGGATTTTTCTTGACTTGTTCTGTGTATAGATCCTCTGAACTTGACAAACTCTCCCTCCTCTAAGCCCCGCACCCACCGGCTTACCCAAGTCGGTGATCTTCTTCATGACTTCCGCCAGTCCCTTGAGGACATTAGCGAGTGTCTCAGGATTCCGGACATGCCAAGCATGTCAGATTTTCAGGTGCGGGACAAGGCCAAGGAGATGCCACAGCTTGTTCGGGACTGGAACATGTCCTACGCGCGGACTGCTGCGCAGAACGCTCTCACCATGGTCATGAGCCACCATGGAAACATGGAGATATGGCAAGTGACCAGAGGGTACTGCAAGGTAGACGAAGACGGCCATGAGCAGGACCTTCAAGCCATCATGCACTCCTGCGCCGGATACGGGTGTCACGTAGCTGATCTGACCAGCTACGAGATCCCCTTCTTCACCCGCGTAGCTACTCCGCCACCTCCTCCAGAAGAAGCCGAAGAATTTTCCGACGATGAACGGACCACCTCAGATCCGGACATCTTGGAAGGATATCAAGGCAGAGTAACCAGCCAGCTAGCAGCTCCTTCATCTCCTCCTGCATCATAGACCAGGAAATTATGTATTATTCTGGAAAGAACATGATGCATTTGTAAATATTAAGTACTATTGATTTTGCTAGTGCTAAGCTTTTTATCTATTCAGCACTTTTGGCTTTGTTTTTTTTGTGTGCCTGAAAATATTTTTCATAAGCACTTGAACTTTTTCGTCTCTACTTATCGTTTATCTGGCTTTCCGCCTCGTCCCTTTCGTGAGCCGGCTAAACCTTCAGCCGAAAACTTTGCCGAGCAACGGAGCTCACTTGCTAAACCAGTTTAAACTCGGAAACAAAGCCGGCTTCCAGTACATACATTTCACTACTCGGAAAATACCTGCATCCAGCAATGAGACAAATAACCAAAGTAAAGACTAGAAATTTTAGAGTTATACCCGAAGGTAGCAGTTTTAGAATCCGAAATCTAGACCAGAACGAAAATGAGCATAAAGTACTTTCAAGCATTCTGGGATTTTCGATTATAACACGATCATTTGGAAGTAAGATGGTAAAAACTTCTCATAAAAACTTGAGGCAACCAAAACTTTTATTTCTCAAAGAACATGTACATATATATGATTACAAAGAAGGATAAACTAAGAATAAAAGGGACGTAGCTGAGCAATATTCCACGGTCTGTCTAACTCATCCAGATTTGTACTACCTCCAGCTCACTTTCTCTTCTTAGTAGCAGGTCTTTCTTTGACTCGCCTCATGTCAGTTAAGTAGTACGATCCATTGTGCAATACTCGACTAACTAAGAAGGGCCCTTCCCATACTGGGGAAAGTTTGTGCTTTCTTTGTTGCACAAGCCGGAGAACCAAATCATCTTTATTGAAAGATCTATTACGGACTCTCTAGCTATGATACTTGCATAACTTCTGCTGATAGGCTGTAGATCTCATTTCAGCAACGACACGAACTTCTTCGACTAAGTCGAGATCATTTTGTCGAGAAATCTCGGCATCCTCTTCGATATACGCGGCCACTCTAGGAGAAGTATGAATTAAATCACTAGGAAGAACTGCTTCTGCGCCATAGACGAAGAAGAAAGGTGTGTATCCTGTTGACCTGTTCGGAGTTGTTCTTAAACTCCAAATTACAGACGGTAATTATTCGTAGTGGTGCTTCGAGTCTCAGTTTTAAGCCATTGTAGGATTAAACCATTTGCTCTTTCGACTTGTCCGTTAGCCTATGGATGTGCGACTGACACAATGTCAAGCCGGATATTTTGCTCGTCGCAGAATTCAGCCAATTCTCCCATAGAGAAGTTACTCCCATTGTCCGTGATAATGCTATGTGGATAACCATACCGGATTATAACATTCTCGACAAATCTTTTGGCTGTTGCTCCATCACAACTAGTGACAGGTTTAGCCTCGATCCATTTGGTGAATTTATCCACCATCACTAAGAGGTGAGTAAATCCACTTGAAGCTCGTTTAAATGGTCCTACCATATCAAGCCCCCAGACCGCAAAGGGCCATGTTATAGGTATTGTTCGTATCTGATCAGCTGGGACATGAGCTTGCTTGGCGTATTTTTGGCAGCCTTTGCACGTCTTGACTAATCGTTCGGCATCTGCCTGAGCTGTAAGCCAGAAAAATCCGTGTCTAAAAGCTTTTGCCACTAAAGATTTGGCTGCAGCGTGGTGACCACACTCGCCTTCGTGGATTTCCCTTAAGATTTCCACTCCTTCTGGAGATACGCAGCGCTGAAAGACCCCAAAAACACTCCGTTTATGGAGCTCACCTTTAACAATAGTATAGGCTTTTGCTCGTCGGATAATCTGCCGGCTCAGCACCTCGTCTTCGGGTAATTTTCCATCTACCTAATAATTGAGGTAGGGTTGAGTCCAGCTAGGAATTACAGCCAGAACTGCTATCAAAGGTGGGTCGGATTTGGTTGGATATTCCTCATCTACTCCCTTTATCGAGGGGACTTTGAGGTGCTCTAAAAAAGCGCCATCCGGGACCTCTTTCCGCGCAGAGCCTATGCGAGATAGTGCATCTGCTTCCTCATTTTCTGCTCGAGGGATGTGTGGAACTCCAAACTCTTCGAACGATTTAGATAGATCATCCACGACAGCTTTATATGTTGCCATGTGTTTATTTGCATTACAAATATCCGAGACTTGCTGAGCAACAAGATCCGAATCTTCGTAACACATCAAACGCCGGATGACAATATCCTTAGCAATCGGGATTCCATGCAGTAGTGCTTCATACTCGGCAATGTTGTTTGTCGCTGTAAAGTGGATCTGCAACACATATAAAAGTTTATCTCCTTGGGGTGATTTGAGCACCACGCCAGCCCCCGAGGCCCCTCGAGCCTTAGACCCATCGAAAAAGAGGGTCCAATATTCCGACTCAGGGAGGATCATTTTCTCCTTCGTCTCTGTCCAATCAGCGACAAAGTCCGCAAGGATCTGGGATTTGATTGTTGTCCAAGGTTTATACTCAATGTCGAAAGCTGAGAGCTCTATGCCCCATTTGGCGACGCGTCCTGTGGCGTCACTATTATTGATTATGTCTCTCATGGGAGCTTTGCTCACCACGGTAATTAGATGCTCCAGAAAATAGTGTCGTAACTTACGAGATGCTAGGAAAACACCGTAAGCCAGTTTTTGATAGTGCGGATACCGCTGCTTTGATTCTGTCAGGACCTCACTAACAAAGTACGTCGGACGCTGCACCAGGTGTTCCTGATTTTCCTCTGGTCTCTCCACCACCATGACGATACTGACAACCTTGTTAGTCGCAGCAATGTAAAGCAACATTGGTTCCTGAGGTTCCGGCGCTGCAAGGATAGGAGCAGATGAGAGTACTCTTTTTAGATCTTGGAGTGCGGCTTCGGCTTCGTCAGTCTAGACAAAACCTTGGTATTTTTAAGGAGTTTATATAATGGTGCGGCTCTTTCACCAAGCTGGCTTACAAATCGACTGACCACAGCAATGCAACTAGTTAATCTTTGTATGTCCTTCAGGCGAGTTGGCCAGGAAATATTGAGTATAGCCTTAATTTTGTCTCGGTTCACCTCTATGCCTCTTTGAGACACGATGAAACCTAACAATTTTCCGGCTGGTATTCCAAAGAAGCATTTCTTCGGGTTAAGCATGATGTTGTATTTTCATAGATTGGCGAACGTCTCTTCCAAGTTAGAAATCAGTGTTTCCTTCTTTTTGGACATCACCGCGATATCATCCACGTATGCATGTACATTGCGTCCGAGTTGGTCATGGAGGCAACGCTGCATCGTGCGCTGGTACGTAGCTCCTGCGTTCTTCAGCCCAAAGGGCATTGTAACAAAACAGAAGGTTCCGAAGGGGGTTATGAATGAAGTTTTGACTTTGTCAGATTCCTTCATCCGGATTTGGTGATAACCAGAATATGCGTTGAGAAAACAGAGGAGTTTCGAGCCTGCCGTAGAATCAATAACTTGATCAATTCTAGGCAGAGCGAACGGATCTTTTGGACAAGCCTTGTTCAAGGCAGTATAATCAACACACATCCTTAAATTAGTGGTGTCCTTTTTAGGGACCATTACAGGATTGGCCGACCACTCAGTGTGGATGACCTCTTCTATGAATCCGGCTAACTCAAGCCGTGCTAGTTCCTTAGCTATTGCCTTACGCTTTTCATCGCCAAACCGTCATAAAGACTGTTTGACGGGTTTAGCGTTCTGGTATACATTTAGAGAGTGCTCGGCAAGTTCCCTAGGTACTCCGGTCATGTCAGATGGCTGCCATGCAAAGATATCTTGATTTGCTTGGAGGAACTTGACGAGCGCGCTTTCCTGGTTCGTCACTCCAGATTTGGCTTTGTCACCTCCTTCTTCGTTGCGAGCATCTCGGACGGATCTATGCTCTTCTTGATCTCCTGGTACTCCTGGGCGTGTAGCACGGCTTTGGCAAAGGCGGCATTTCCGCACTCTCGCACTTTCTTCGGGTCTCCCCTGATGGTGATCACGCCGTTGGGACCTGGAATTTTCATCATATTGTAATTGTAACACGGACGAGCCATAAAAGACTAGTAAGCCGGACGTCCGAATATAGCGTGGTATGCGCTCTTGAACGGGACCACTTCGAAGGAAAGTGCCTCCGTCCGATAATTCTTTGGTGTTCCAAAGGTAACATCCAAAGTAATCTCTCCTAGGGAATTAGCTTGTCTTCCCAGGACAACTCCGTGAAAGATCACAGAGCTATGGTTCAGCTGTGTTTCCGAGATCTTCATCCGGCATAGCATTTCGACATAGAGAATATTTATGCTACTACCACCGTCCATGAGGGTCTTGGAGAAACCATAACCGTCAATAAGTGGATTGACGATTAAGGCGTATTTTCCTCGCCTGTGTAGCTTAGGCGGATGATCAGCGTGGTCAAATGTGATTGCCACCTCCGACTAGTCCAGATATTGAGGGACAGCCAGAACTGTTGCATTGATCTCGTGGAGAACTTCTTTTTGGACCTTTGCTGGTTGAGATCCAAGGAAGGTGACGTAAGTGTCCTTCTTAGTGGGAAAAGTTTTCTTCCCTTCCGACTTGGAATTTGAAGCATCAGCTTCCTCCATGTCGGAATCTTCCTTGGTCTCTTTGTCCTTTTCGGGATTTTTCTTTCCCTTCTTCCGCTTAGCTTTGTAGCCCGCGGTATCATCTCTCTTGATGTCGTCATTAGAATGACATTAGGCGTTGGTGTGGGACGAGCCCCCATTGGCGTCCAAGTGATGCACGCATGGGTTATTGGCAATGTCGGCCCAAGTGTAGGTTTTGCCTGGTTGTTGCTCTCCTCTACCTTGGAACCTTGATGTCCCACGGCCACGCCCATGGCCTCCGCCATGTCCTCCTCGTCCTCCAGACCCGAAAATAGTAGTGACCACCGCTGTCTCCGCGTTGGGTTTTTCTTCCGAGGTATTTTTGCGCTTTTGAGCTTGTTGCTTTGTCTTTGCTGACTGAGGTACAGCCAGGACGTTGAGTAATCCTTCTGCGTCGTCGTCAGCATCTGCATACTTGCTCGCTGTTTCTATCATCTTTCCCAAATCAGTGACCTTGTCACACTTCAAGCGGTGACACAGTAGACCAATTGGCAGTCCTGCGATGAAAGCTTCAATCGTGGTTTGATCGTTTACTCCTTCACAGGAGTTCTTAGTGTCGATCCATCGTCCGAGGTAATCCCGGCAAGTTTCTCCGGCTTTCTAGGTGCAACGCTGTAGGTCTCCGACCGAACAGGGCCTCCGATATGTGCCTTCGAAATTCCGAAAGAACGCACTTTGCATGTCATACCAGTTGTGGATGGTGTTGTCCAGAAGTTCATTGAGCCATGATCGCGCCGTCTTCCACAACATAAGTGGGAGATATCGGGTTGCGACCAGGCTGTTTCCACCTTTGGCGATGCAGCAAGCTTGGAATAAATCCTGTAGCCAGGTATCTGTCTGAGCAATGCCGTCGTAGGCTTGGATGTGCCTTGAGATAGCAAATCCTTACGGGAATTTTGTAGCTCTGACGCGTGGTCCAAAACACTTTGGGCCCACGTAGAAATCATTGTTTTCATAGCGCCGCGCCTCTATATTGGAGTTGATCCTATGCCTTGCATCGTTCGGGGATAGAGATCGTCCCGAATGTCGGCTGTGGCTGCGGTGCCTTGGAGCCGGACTTCGGCTTCTGCCACCACCTCCTCCGCCATGTCGGCCTCCTTGCCTTCCTTGGGGGCCGTTGTGGTAACTGCCTGGTGGAGGGGGTGGGGCAGCTGAATTGTTTCTGGCTGATCGCCGGTCTCTGTCCGGAGCATCATTATTCCGGTTCCGGGGAGGTTCTTGACTACGACGAGCCCCCTACCGGCTTGTTCCAGCATGGTTTCCGTCGTTCCTTCGTCCGTCGTTCCCACCATGGTGGGGCTCAGCCGGACGACTCTCATATCTAGGAGGTGGCATTCTTTGACGATCCTCCTCCCGACGTTTCTCCTTATCTTCTCCCTTTCGATCGTTGAACTCTTGTCGGGGAGGATTCCTCGGATTCAGTGCAGCGATCGCGGCTTTCTCGGCCGCTGGAGCAACGTTGCTCCAGTTATGTGTAGCTCTATGATGCTGTCCCGACGATCCGGTTCTTGAATAATTGTCTTCCCTGCGTTCGGGGTGATGGTATTGCACCCGAACGTAATGGGATCTTACGTCAGCCCATGCCGGATCTGTGCGACATTGGTCAGAATCCGAGACCAATTTTTGACTTCCGGACAAGGCGACCTTCTCCTCTGGTCCTCGATTAGCTGATAGAATTTCTCGGGCTGCCACGGTATACTGTACTGCGGTTGGGTATACCCAATCTCCGTTGCTGTCTTTCCGTGGCTTCCCCATCTCATCCCCAAAAAGGACGGCACGGACACGTGGGAATTGGTCATCATTGGTGTGACGCTTACGTGTCTTCTGGTGCAACCGAGACATGTATTCCTTGGTTGACATGCATTTCTTCTCCACCTCGATGTTCTTGGCCTCATCAAGGAGTTGTGGACGACGCGCTTCTAGGGCTTGTGCCCTTTTGTCCAGCTCATCTGCAGTAAGTTCTGCAGCTGTAGGGATAGGTGTGGTTAATGCGGCATCGATGAGTTTACGTGCACCTTCTGTGATCACGTGTCCATCCACCGATGCTTCTTTTTTCGGCTCGTCTGGGATAAGTGCTCCATCCGAGTCTTCCTCGTATTCCTCGGCAATCACCACTTCTGTGAGAGGGTCTTTTGCTGGGGTCTTGTTCTTCTTGTTCTTCTTCTTTGCCTTCTTGGAAGCACCGGTAGCAAAGACGGCTTTGGGTCTGTTTCCCGGAGTCAAGCTCTGATCGGTACTTTTGGACATCTGTACTTCGGGATTATCTTCGACGTCCATGTCATCCTGCGCTTTGGGAGAGTGTTCCCTGAATCCTTCATCCATGGCTTCTCCTTCTTCTGTAGCTTTGGAGTTGTACTCCTCTTCATACTCCGCGAAACTTTCGGAAATTTGTCGACGTCATAGACTCATCCCAGGATGCAGGAGTCCAATTGCCTCCAGCACAGAGTCGGTGTTTTCTCCAGCATCGGCAGAGCCGAATCCGGATCCTACGTATCCGACGAAGTGTGATGCGTGCTTCCTGAGGTACCTGCGGCTTTCATGATCAGCCATATCGAAACTTTTAATGGTCTCGAGGATTGCATCTGTGCTTTCGCCTTGCAGTATCATACGTCTTAATGTGTACCTGAGGAAAGGCCTGTCTGTCCCAGAATCGTCAGAGCCGGAATCAGTGTCGTTGATATGTTCCTCCTGGATTTCGACTTCCACGGGTGGGTCGATCTAGGATCCGGCTTCTCCATTGAGATCCACTCCAGATTCGACTTGGACCATGAGGTCTTCTTCAGGCTCGGATTTCTCCACTATCTCCGCAACTGGTGCGGGCTGGGTGGGATTAGGGTTTTCTAAGATCCGGAACTCTGCCGCCTCCGCAGACAAAGGGGATCTAGAAGATTCTTCTGCCTCTATCATCACCGCTGGGGTGGGTTGGGCAGGTTCAGCGAAACCGATGTAAACATTGATCTCGCCAAAAGACATGATTGTATAGGCAGTCACGGCCTCTCTAGCCGGAATCCAAGTCTCGTCGAGAATGATGAGAGGGACGTCGCTGGCGTAGAGGATGCGACCGACGGCGATGGTCTCGCCGATTCTGATTCTTGCAGATTCCGCTCGGAACGCAGATCCGAAGCTCACTTTCCCCACAGTGGGCGCCAACTGTCGTCGGATTGAGGACAAGTACGCCATGAGGGGGGCCTCGAGGCATGCGGAAGAGAGGGGTGTGAGACGTACGGTATGCCGGGACGGTGAGCACACAAGTTTACCCAGGTTCGAATCCGTCGGCTTTGGACGAATCCTACTCCTGCTAGCAATCCAGTAATACGGCAGAGCCGGAATATGGGTTACAAGGGTTTCGCCTGTGCAAGTTGAGATTGTAGACTATTGTGTTGCCCTAAAGGCTCTCCCTAGGACGGCTTATATAGATATCCGGCCTAGGGTTTACAGGAGAGATCAATCCGGCTACGACTAAGAGTTGGTTACAGAGTACATCTTGAACTACAAGTAACATTATGGTCCTAAGTCGGTAAGTCTTCTGGGCCTTCCTGTAGCCGGATTGGACTCCGTCTTCTCTCCCTGACTGGGCCGCCCGTGAAGCAAAACTCTAACCCAAAGTGGGCCACCCCGGTCAGTGAGGAACTGTGAGGATACCCGGAAAGTATATCCCCAACACCACCAAGACCAAGTAATTTATACTAGTCTCATACATATACCGCTAGACTATGTTACTACCTCCAGAGTGCATATAAGCTCAATCATGGTGGCGATTTCTAATATTATAATAGAATATATATTAGCATAAAAGTGGATATACTTCAATCACCACCACCTAATCATGGTCTAGTTAAAGTATATACATCAGTCAAATATAGCAAAAGGAGATCTCCACCATGATTGAGTGAGCAAATTGAATTATTAATCAAGGGGTTTACGTTTGGTCTTTGTGCAACACCGTTAATGGTCATCTTGTTCTAATCATTGGTCAACTCATCTGGTGCTGACACTATACAATGTGACTACCTCCAGAGTGCATACAGACTCTTAAATATAGCAGAAAAATACTATAATAGACTATAAATTATCATAAAAGTGGATATACTTTAATTACCACCACCTAATCATAGTCTAGTTGATGCATATATGGATAGATCGATATGATGATGAGTCAAATATAGCAACGAATAGATCATCATGATGATTGAGTGAGAAAAATGAATTATAAATCGAGATATTTACATTTGGTCTTTGTTACATAGCAGAAAATACAACATAAAAGTGGATATACTTAAATCACCACCACCTAATCATGGTCTAGTTAACATATAGATAGATAGATAGATGAACACAAGTCAAATATAGAAAGAATAGATGATCACCAAAATGAAGTGAGCACATTGAATTATAAATCAAGGGATTTATGTTTGGTTTTTGTCTAGTCTTGTTTAAGCTCAACCTTGTTCTAATCATTAGCCGAATCATATGGTGCCTCATACAAACAAGCATCTGACACTAAGCACATCTTAGTAAAAACAAGAGACTTACTATTTCTCTTTGTGCTGCCCCATTGGAGGACATCTTGTTGTTAGTTCGTTCTTTGAAGACATCCACCGCATCCAGTACTTGGATAGACGATCCATCTAATTTATTGTTGCTCCTCTTCATATAGGTTTAGGACAGTCATTCACATAAAACAAGTTTGAATTCAGCAATAGAAAGCAACCGATACTTACAATATTGTAGGGGCAATTCACTGTATGATTCTCCGTGTTTCCTGTGAGAGGAAATAATATCAGATAGTGGTTGTTACTGTTTACAAAGAACTATATAGACATTATAGTATAATCACTTGTGAACACGTAGAGCAGGGAATGGCAGAATATAAACAGACATTTAAATGACATAAAATTTGCCATGGCGACAAAATAGAATGCAGTTATAGTCACTCCTTAGCACGAACAAGAGAGAAATTACAATGATTTAACTTGTGAAATAGGATTGCAAACAAATATGAAAAGTGTCATAAATTTTTTCACCATCTAAAGAGCAGACAGTTACTGTACTAACATTTGGATGAACACGATAGACATTACAATGGTATATCTCGTGAACTTATAGAGCAGGAAATGCTAACCCATGTGTGAAGTGACTTAAAATGCCATGAACTACATAGTAGAAGGTAGATACTGCTGCTACAAAAATTATAATTGAGAAACTTGAATTTATAAAGCAGGGCATGCAAATAACCATGTTAAGTGCCTTAAAACATGTCATATAATACAACATCCAATCGAAAGTAAATAAGGCGTATAAATTTTTCGCAAGTCAATCGACGCAAAATGGGACCTAGTTTCTAGAACATACCAGGAACATCTACCACGCCCAACGAACCCCATTTGATACATCGAGGCATATATTTTTATAGACGCAAATTCCACAAATTAACCCTTAATATATTTTTCTACGAGCTTGCTCAAAGTTATCATTGTTTGACTTTAAAAAAGTATAGGCCTTCTTTTACAGAACGGATGTACTCCATCTGTTTCAAAATATAAGATGTTTTAGCTTTGTGAAAGAAGTGTATCTAGACCACTTTTAGTGTGTAGGTTCATGTAGGTTTCGAGTAAACCTACACCCTAAATGGTGTCTAGATACACTCCTTTCACAAAGCTAAAACATCTTATATTTTGAAACGGAGGGAGTAGTACACAATAGGCAGCAGCTACTATCAGAGCTTAACTGAAACAAACAACAATGGCATAACTTGCAGAGGGAATGCAAAACCAACAAGTTCAATGCCATAAAATTTGTGATGAATTATGTATGTGAGAAGGCGGTTACTGTGGTTGCTTAGTACAATGAGATTGAATTTAAAATAACATAAATTCTGAACTTGTAGAGAAGGGAATGTTAACCTACATGTTTAGTGGCTTAAAACTACCAATGAACTCCAAAATTACATGCAGTCAGTATTGTAGCAACAGACAAAGATAATGCACATTATGATGACATAACTCGCGAACTTGTAGAACAGTTAGGCAGCTTTAGATGTTCAGCGAATTAACATTTGCCCTGAACTGCATAATACCAATGAGCTCTAATGATGTCAGTTTTGTACTACCAAAATTGTTTATATATATTAAGAGTAATTGTTGGTCAAAGAAAAAAACACGCAGAACAAGGATGCCTTATACCTCGAAACAGAAGGAGTAGTTAAATTAAGCTAGTATTGAGGTAGGAATTTACCACAAATACAGAAATGCAGTTCAGTATCGTAGGCTTATACCTGCTATATTGAAATGAACAAGCAGATCTGGTTTACCTAGGTCACGGCGTCGTCTACACATACATGACATCTTTGTGGGTCACGTCAAGGATGCCTAGGGTTCCCGGTAGTGGTGAGTCGCGCTGAAGCAGATAAATATCAGCGGTGTCAGTGAAGCAGATCTGTGGAGGTTGTTGATGGGTATGGCTTGCTTGAAAATATGGCCGGTGAAGGAGATCCGGTGTAGTGCACGACGTCGTTAGTGAAGTAGATCTGTTATGGCCGATTGTGGATTTGAGGTGCTGCACAAGAGTGTCGGTGAAGCAGATCTGGTGTAGTGGATTGTTGATTCCATGAAGCAGATCTAATGGAACAAACACCGACATAGGTGAAGCAGGTCAGGTGCTATGGATGAGGGAGTCGGCAAAACTAACACATTTGTATGGAAGATGGTGTCAGCAAACTAGGTTCAGAAAGGTGGACATCGGCTGATCCGGTACAATGGTCAGGAGTATAAAGGTATCGAGGTATGGCGTGTAGGCCGGCGAAGTGCAGTGGTGCATGAGCCGGAGGTGGGATAGGGGGTTTGGGGTGGTGTGTGGGTAGGCGAAGTGCGGCGGTGATGTTCGTGTGCGGTGGTGCAGGAGCTGGAGGTGAGATAGTGGGTTGGGTGGCGTGTAGGCCAACGAATCGCAGCGGGGATGCTCCGGTGTGGTGGTGCAGGAGCCGGAGGTGAGATAGGGGTTAGGGTTTTTCAGAGTGCTATGGGGGAAATTGCGTCGGTGGAAGGTGGACTACCCAGCTTCAGAGCTGTGGGGACCCCCGGGGAGATTACGAACCATACCCACGCCTCGACATTAGTAGATATGCCATTGTCTAGGGTAGAAAAGGAATTTCATATGGCTAAAACATGGGGCGTGTGACCACTCGAAATATTTCAGTGGAGGTGAGGCGGGAGAATTTACTGCTCTGGGATTTTGAATTTGGCTATACAGTTCAAAAGATATAGAATAATAATATTCTATCCTAGGAGTAGCTATAGTACAATGACTAGAAAAAATAGTTTACGGTAATGTCCATCTAGGTACGGAGTACTTCCAGAGCCATTTCTGCAAAAATATGGTCTCTGCCTTCATCTTAATTACGTACACACATGAAGGTACTAACATGAATATGTTTCCCACCATGACCAGCCTAAGAGCATCTCTAGTGGCTACTGTATCCGGTAGTCTAGGCCAAATATAGACCACTGCGGACTAAAAAATGCCTCCGGTGGCTTGTGTATTCGGTGGTCTAAAATTTAGACATCCTCCAAACTAGCTACTCGTTGTCCATATTTGGACAACTGAGCCACCATGTCTAAAGCAAAGTTGGTCACTCACGAGCTTGCTCCCGCGCCAAAACAGAGCATTTGTTATACTGATTTGCTGTGTATATTGACTGTTTGTGTGCAGATGGACATATAGACTATCAAATTTCGACCATCCACTAGAAAACTAAAGTCATGTAAAAAGGAATCTTTTTACACCATTATCTATGAAAAGATGTAGAATACCAAATTTATACAAGCCACTAGAGATGCTCTAAGAGACTACCAAATTTAGATAAGCCACTAGAGATCAAGGAAAAAATACTAGCGTGCTATTTAATTTAGCATGACTTTTCTCCATACGACATGAAAGTTATAGCGTGCTAATAACGCGCTATTTTACAAAATGTTATTTTGTAAAAATTAAAAATATAACAGATATATCATGAATATAAAGGATTTCAGCATCTAATGAATCGCCTAGAGTAATACTTGTAAATGCATAATAAATTATCGCGCTATCCAAGTTGGAGGAGAACCGACAGGGCTGAATCTAGGTACATCACCGGGTGCTGAAGGAGGAGGCGGTGGCTTGACACGATCACTTAAGTTTAATAATCAAATTTTTATCGTATGTTTGCTTACTCGACACATTCATCATATGCTATCTTACTCCACACCTGCCAATAAAAAATAACGTCTTATACTTGAAATAGCGCTAACTCTATGATGTTTTAGCACGATATAGCAAGCTATTTAGAAAATAGCGCCATAGCGAGCAAAATATTAAAAAATAGCATGGACTCTCCAAATATGCTACATCACGCTAAATAGCGTGAAATATCAAACTATTTTTTCCATGCTAGAGATGCTCTAAGGTTGGTCTGAGTGGTAAGTAACTTGGAGTAGTAATATGCATACTTTGTGCTAAAGACTATCAAAAGTACTCCCTCCATCCAGAAATAACTGAGTTGGTTTTGTCTATATTCGAATGTATTTAGACGCATTTTAGTGTATAGATACATTCGAATCTAGACAAACCAAGTCAGTTATTTATGGACGAAGGGAGTAGTATCTTTTAGATGCTAAAATGAAAAAGAAGATCCAACTGCTGGCAATGTTGGGATTCGAGAGTCTTGATCCAACGCTCAGTATGCGAAGTTATTCGTACACTATATGTAACTAGTAAATTGCATGTGCCCTACACGTGAGACTTAGATAATAGACGTCTGACATATCATCACTATATAAAATTATAATAGGTAAGGAAGAAAAAAATTGATCAACATCTATAAAGTATGGGTGTATATTTGGTTCTTGTACTTTGTATATCATGTAGAAGTCAACGATTATTAGCTATCTATATCTTGAAATTTTTGGTAACATGGTCTAGAGAATCGAGGGAGAAGATTCTAGAATGATGATGAAGTGTGTTTTGAGTTTTGTACATAGCATTCATTGTGACGAAGACTATCAATAGAATCTTCTAGATGCTAGAATGGAAAAGAAGATCCTACAGCTGGATTTTTTTGAATTCGCGAGTCTTGATCGAACAGTCAATATTCAAAGTTATGCGTATACTATATAATGGTAAGATAATACTAGTAAATGTTGGGATTCACAAGGCTTGACATATCATTTTTATATAAAATTATAGTAGGTGAAACTCAAAAAATATTTATAATTTCGAGCCACATTCATAAAGTATCGCGTGTGTTTGGTTCTTGTACTTTTTGTATAACACAGAAATCAACCTATAGCTACCTAAATAATGTGCATCTATAAAATTGATCCATAAATAAATTATATTCTATATGAGTATGTGGGTGGGGCTGGGGGAAACTGCATGCCCTTTCGTCTCCACAACCGCTCATGCATGCATCTCCCGATCTTCCTAGCGGTTCCTTTGTTCTCGATACTATTCCTTTTCTATCACCCGGTCGGACCTCTATAAAAAAAAGAAGGTGCCAATCACCATCCATGGCGCTGCCGTTCGACAAGATGTACTCCTTCTTGGACCCTTGCAACACCACCATACTACAGGTGGCATATACCAACAGAGCGTCGCTGGAGGAAATGGACGACAAGATTTTTGGCTTCAAAATCGAGTACACCAACGAGCAATCATCGACATAGAAGGTTGTTGTCATCCAACTATGTGTGGGCATGGATTGTCTGGTCTACCAGATCTTCCAGGCCGACCAACCATGCTCCAAGCTAGTAGAGTTCCTCGCCAACCCTAACATTTCCTTTGCAGGTGTCGACATCGGCAATGATGCTATCAGGCTTAGGCGTTCTCTAGTGCTAGTGATGAACTTCCTGGACATCGAAAAGAGGTAGAAGCCTGCCGGATCCACAAATGAGAAGGATTCTTTGGCTGACTACGCGGTATCCCTCATAGACATCCGTTACAAAGCCATGAAGAAGAAGAAGGATGTGGACCACAAGAAGTGGGGGAACATGCCCCTGAACGAAGAGAAGATCCAGTATGCAAGACTCAATGCCTACACGACCTACGAGGTATACAGGAGGATAGTGAACTTCGAGAGGGGTAAACAAACTCTCAAAATGTTCAACAAAAAAAAGAACTAAAGAACAAGGGAAAAGGCAAGGGAAAGCGCAAGCAGAGCTAAGAATAATAAGACGAAGACTCAGAATGGTACACCATGTGACCTACAAGTATATCTTTGCGTTTCTGTCTATCCTTGCTTGATACTACTCCTACTTGTACTACTACTCGCAGAAGTTAATGCATGTATATACTGTAGGCATGCAAGGGGTGGAGGCAAGAATTAATGCAAGGAATTGCATCCATGTATTTTATTTTCACTATAGAGTGATAGTAGGAGTAGGCATCATAGGATGCCACTAGCCCACCCCACCCAACCTGTCCCCACCCCCGCCCCACCTCAATGAATCATCTTGTCAATAAACAACCATGGCAGATTATAATTTTATAGTGGTAGAGACTTTCTTTGAGTAATTCTATTTATACTGCCGAAGGGCGGAGTAGTACTGAAAGACGTAGGGTGAATGCGCACCTGAAAAACTAATAGTAGCACAGTATCGGTAGAACTGCAAGATGAACTTTTTTCGATTGCCCAAATGTATGTTGAGTAGTATAGTATAAACATATATAGTACTTCTACCTGTTATGTACTAGTACTACTACTAGCAAAAAACCACCTTTCCTACTACGGAAAGAATATGATTTCTTCCAACCAAACTAGTACTACTCCAAAAATGGCTATATTTACTTGTCGTGAAAATGGATGTATCTAGACATGTTTTAGTGCTAGATAGGAGTACATCCAATCCAGTGACAATTAATATGAATCGGAGGGGAGTACTACTAACATACTCCACTATTGTACTACTACTACGTAGTACTCCCGAACGTATGTTGAGCAGTACTCCTACCTCTGTTTGGGATTATTAGGCCAGAGAGCTTTTTAAAATTGTTAGAAATTATAAGACCTATCTTCTTTATTATCTTAATTCCTGTGACTTATTAATTTAGATAGCTCTCCTTTTTCTCAGTCTCCCAATGCATGTTGTTTCATCTCTCATCATGTCCCCTATTTTTTATCTAGCATATCATGCATGTAAAGCTAGTGGTGCATCGATAAATTAAATAGAGTGAATAATTCATCTACTTGGTAGTATTAGCGAATTGGCCCTATGTGGTGACCCAACATACCACTGCATGTTGTGGTATACTATAGTCGTGGACAAAACACTGATGGAACACCATTCCGCAAATATTATATCCTCAAAGTGGTATAATAAAAAAAAATGGGTCCACAAGCATACATTATTATCATTACAATTAGAAATTACATGACAACTTTGAGATTCTCCTAGGTCCATAGAGGAATCTCGATCACTCAAAGCTATACTATAATAACTTGAGAAGAAGATAAAGAAGAAACTACACCTTACGATTTATATGAGATTGGTAGATAGAGGATAGAGACCTAAACTACTAGGCTTAACAAACTATATCCAACACATCTATGCTTTAGACTCTTCGGCCTCCATTCCATAGTTATTTTCGTAGTTGTTTCCTTCGATGCTTCCAAATAACTCTAGCTCCTCATAATGAAATTATGTTTGGTCTTCAGCTGAATATAGTGTTTCATCTTCTTGGTCATCAATGTCTTTAGAATCTAGCAAGGGTTAAGAAGGTACGGTTTAGTACGAGCGTACGCAGCAAGTTCACTAAAAAGGAGTGTTTGGTGCACTAACTACAACCACATACCATAAGTCATAGGCTATGCAAGTTTTCGTAAACATTTCTTCAAAGGTTTCTTTTATTCTAAAATACTATGTCCGACAGCCTTCACAGGTTGACCAGAACCTTCGTGGGGTTCCTTTCCTGCCGCGTTCGTAGCTCCTTCATGGAATAGGGAGTAACATGTCACAGTTCTTACACTCTGCAGAGGTGCGCTACATTACCCATAAGAGATCAAATCCTTGTTGCACAACCGGGTGATCTTTCCTGTCCACACTTCCTTTGGTGTGGGGCCCAGTTAGATGATCCAAGCCAGTACTGCCCTTCTCCACGACCCCATATACTCACCCTTTTGCTAGCTCAGGACAACAGCTATGTCGGTTTACACTCCTGAAGAGAGCAATAGTCGACATCTAATATCGGGGAATTGACGGTTCCCACCCTTGCACATGCCTAGATGTAGGATCATGGCTCCAATAAAAGTTGTCCATCAGCATACGAAAGGGAGAAGATCTAGCTGACTTCCCCAGATCCATTATAGATCTTATGGTTAACGCGTGATATACGGTGCTAGAATCACTGGCGACATTGGTTGTTAAGTCCTAGATGATATATTCCTAGACAATGGTATTCCAATTGCGAGGATTAATAGATTAACTGATTACCCTAGACCAGTAACCAATAGTTCACATTATTATCAAAAATAGTGTTTTTCGACCTTTTTGGAAATGCAGGTGATGACAACAACAATTTGCAAATACTTGATATAAAATAACCAAAGGACATGAGCAAGTGTGAACTTGCCTTGGTATAGCGAAGTATTGTAGTCGAATGTCTCGACTTGACCCTGGACCTCGGGTTATACAAAATACCATCATTGCCCTATAAGGACAATGTTTAAAGAAGCAATATGCTGATGTGCATAAGTAATGAGATGCATGTTTAAAACCCCCAAAGTACTCCTAACATTACAAGTGAGTTGGACTTAGATGATTTATTTAAGATTTCATTTATCTTCAAGTTTATTTCACAAAATAGTAAGATGTGTTGATTTAAGAATTTGTGAAAGGTTAATGCTCCTGTCTTTATGGACAAATAACAAAGATGTGTTTTTTTATTCCAAGAATTCCTTCTAGGAAAATGATAGAAACTAGCTAGTTTTAATGATCTAGATGAATGGCTAGTATGGAAAAAATTACTCTAGTCGTTTCTGTAGATGATCTTGCTGCTGTGATACCTCTTTAGAGGATGCACAGTAGCCAAGATCATCTGCATGATCTGCTACTTTAATGCTCGTCAAAAACTTGGACGGTCCCTAGACAATGATGCAAAAGGCTGAGGCCAACTTCTTTGAGAAATAAGAACACATACTCCCATGTATTTCCATATCCTAGGTTGATCTTGTACTCCATTTGAGTACAGATCTGAGGATACAACAACTATTTCATTTATCATGCCTATAACTATTAAGAATGGATACTATGCATGATTTCTGGATGCCAACCTGCTATTGTAGAGTGGAAAATAAAGTTGGTGATGTTGAATTGATTAAACTAGCTTGATATGTTGTTCTTGATGTAGCTGCCTTGTTCTAGACTTGGTCTTGCTGCTTGCTGGCCGACTCCCCTTCAGATGATCATGATTGATACTACTTCTTCTATTCTTGTATACTGTAATTGTGGAGATAGTGGGATGGTTGTATGATGCGTTGAACTGGTGAGAACCATGTGATTCTTGAGAAGAACATGTGGTGTGAGCAGAAATGGATAGATGTGGCTGTGAAGTGGAAATGTGGATGGTGCCACGGTCGTCCTCTCTCTTTTACATTCCCTACGGAGCCTCTTGTGTCGACAACACACTAGCATGCAGCTGCGTGTGAGCTGCTTGCTTGCATGCGTCATGTGGATCAGATCAAGCAAAAGCTTGATATTTCCTGATGTTCTACCTTTTTACTTTTTTATTTGGCTTTGGTGAAACTTGCCCCTCTGCCTGTGAGGTTGTAATGAGGAAAGGTATACTGATAAGAATAGGTACTTAAATTGGTGAAACTTGCCACTTTAAAATTTAGCTCAGTGATGAAATAATTACAATGCATTACACTGTTCATTCTGAGAGCAAAACCACTACACTAACCCCCTTTATGCTTTTATTATTGTTTGTCTTTCTATTTTGTGTTGCAGGAACCCACTAAGATGAAGAGCTCCAAATTAGATATAGGGTTTAGTTTAGGACATCAATTCTGTAAACTTTCTTTCAGTTGTACAATCACTATAATATAATTTATATAAAAATATTCTTTTATTCTTACTTGAGTAATATATATTTATTCATTTGTTTACTGTAAAGACAATGTAATAGGTGTATTCTTGTAATATGGAATTCTCTTGTTTATTTACTTTTCTATTATTTGTTTAATTACTTAATTGTAATTTACTTTTATTCTTTTGTTATGATAATCATTTCTTTTTACTGAGTTATAGTATGATTATTCCTAAATTTCTAAATTCAAATATGAATTGAATTTGGAAATTCAAAGTAAGTTTCAAATTCTACCCCTCCAAAAACATAGATAATACCTAGAGGTCATGTCAAAATCTCCCGCACTCACTGAGATGGCTAATCTCTAATCCATCGAAGGAAGAGAGACTCTGATCGCTCTAGAGTTTTCGATTGCGAAAAATTTACCTAGATTTTCAGATGCATGCATGTAGATGCATAAAATCCTAAATCTACCCTTTGTTTAGTCCTAAATGCTGGGATGTTATAGACTACCCCCCTTAAATTAAACTTCGTCCCAAAGTTTGCGATTTCTGATCCTGAAGAGTGTCGGATAGATTCATCTGGAGTTTTCTTCCTTCCTATCAAGATTCCTTTCTTCTAGCATGATGTTTTTAATGAACTCTATACTCCTTGAGTTCACTCTACCTGTTGATTCAACTGTGGATAATACCTAATACTAGGTTTAGACTCAACCCTTATGCTCCATGAGATGGCTTTTACCCTTGGATAATATTACTGAAGAAGGGCTACTAATACTAAACATACCTATTATGGATTGCTCGAAAAAATTCACTTGTTCCATCGTGTGATGATGTGATCTTCCGAATGACCTTCCCTACTTTCGGTTGTTGTTTCTTCCAGAGTTTCTACCTCTGAATATTGGTTCTCCATCATCGAGTACTTGCTTATGAGGGCAAAGATGTCTCATGTGCTCATCTTATCCACAAGTATAACAAACAACCTTAGACCTTTTACAGTCCCTCTTGATATGTCCTGAATTCCAAAATTTCCACATATAGTTCTTTTCTTCCGTCTTTGAACACTTTGATTTGAACCATTTCCTACAAATAGAATTCTAGGTTTGAAATCTAGGTTAAGCCTTGGTTCATTTGTCTGGAACTTCATTGGTTCAATCTTAGCTCTTTTCCTAGCTAATTTCTTCCTCTCTTGTACTACCATGTTGTAATCATCCTCGAAGGTAATTGCGGCATCAGCCAACTCTTGAAAACATCGTGTTGGAGCCACCCGTAACTTCATATTCATGTAAGTGTTTAGTCCCCTCAAGAACATTTTCTTGTGCTTCTCCTCTGTGTTTACCTCATCAGCAGCATAACGAGATAACTAACTAAACTCTCTAATATATTTCATCAATGTTGCTTTATTTGTCGTAAGTCCTGAAATTATCTTCTCTTAAACTCCATAATACTCTCTAGAACATGGTACTCATGAAACTTCTTCTTGAACTCTTCCCAGGTGAGTACCTCTTCTGGTGAGTGTATAGCTAATTGATTCTCCCACCAATTCGCGGTTGGTCCTGATAGAAGAAATGTTGCATAACGCAACTTCTCCTCATCATTGCATCCAACTGTTTTCAGCTTGCTCTCTGTATCCATCAGCCAATCCACCGCATCCATAGGTTCTGATCCCGATGCAAAAGGAATTGGGTTGGCAGTTTGGAAATTAGAAAGGCTTACTCTTGTATCTTTGTTTTCTTTTTCGGATCCAACTCGTTTAAGTACCTCATGCATGTACTTATTCTGGTACTCTTGCAGTATTTGCATGTATTGCATGAAATTTTCCTCCGTCAATGGACGAGTTGATGGTGATCCAGTCATGTTTACATCCGTATTGCCTTCCTTTTGCGTAGCTTCTTGCTCCAAACATTGTCCTTCAGACCCAGCTTCTACTCCCGGATCCATACCTGTAACATCCCAAAAATTTTACAAAAAAATCATCATCATAGCATTCATATCATCATGGCATGTACTACTTTGCATTTGGTTTGTCCTCCAAAATTTTGGTGAAATTTAGAGACATTTTGGAGCCCTTTTGCTAAATTCAAAAAACCTATAAAAGAAATTCTAAAGGAAAAAGAAAAGGAGGGAAAAGAATTTTTAAACAGCAGCAGTTTTCTGGCCTTTTCGGCCCAACTGGCCCAACCAGCCCACCCGGGCCTCCCTCTCCCCCTCTCTGTATTTTCCCACACCCCCTCTACTCACCCCCACCCACTTACCTCCTGGCCCCACGCCACGTCGACGCCACCTCAGCTTCTTCCACGCGAACGGCCAGCACCCCCTCCTCTGCCGTTACCAAGCCTGGCCAAATGCTGGTGTTACCGCGATTAAATCGCAATCACCACCACCCCTTCTTAATCCCCTCCCCCTCCTCGATAGATTCCCCTAGCCACAGCCCCTGGAGAGCCCCTAGGCTCCCCAATTGCCAGCTCAAACCACCGCCGTCCGAAGCTACTCCAGCGACAATTCCGGTGAGCCCCTGCCACGCCGTGCCCTCCCCTCTGCCCTGTATTGTTTGCCGTGTCTTGGCGCGTGTTTTAACCCTGGCCACGTGCCTTCTCTTGCCCCAAGTTGACGACGCGGTCTACTCCGGCGAACTCCCTCTGCCGCCGCCGTCCATCGCTTTTTTCGGTGAAGGTAGGGTTTCCGCCGCCCCCTTTGGGCCTCTCCTAGATCGTGCTGATCCGAGCGCGTCTCACTGACCCCTTATCTTGCTTGTTCGAGCCCCAGGCCATCGTCTCCGACACAGAGCCGCGAGCTCCGCTGTCGACGCAACTCCGGCGAGGGATCGTGACTGAGACCGAGCACCCCCCACGCCACCGTAACCTCCATCGAGACCGCCATGACCTCCTCGACCTCTGGTATGTGTCCACGGACTCCCTGCCCCTGTAGAACCGCCGGAACATCGTCGGCAAATGCTCCGCCGCCGCGCGCAACTGGTCAACGCCGCCCATTTCCGGCCAGGCCACTAGGAACCGTTACATCCATCGTCTGCGGCTAGGATTAGATCGAGGACGAAGAGGCATGGGCTGATCAGATCCCTCCGTTGTTACTTAAGATCCAACGGTCTGCAGCAGTCGATCCGACCGAACCGGTACGGACCAATCGCATTGCGCCACGTCGCCCAGGCTATTTGTTTAAATAGAAAAATACACATATTTTGTATTAAATTTAGAAAATCAATAACTTTTGATCCACACTTCAGAAAAATGCAAATTTGGTGTCTATGGATTCAGAAAAATAATACCTTTATTATAGAGGCCTTGTTTCGCACTTTTGCTTCTGAAAAATTGGAATTATAGGCAGAACCTTTTTAGGAGTATTTTGCTCATAAAAATTATTCCATAAATTGTTTGGGGATATTTCTTATGCCTTTAGATGGGGTATTTTAACCTCTATACTATAGAATCTGTAAGTTTTAGAGTTGTGATCATATCATTGCATTTTGCATGCATTCATATTTTTGTAATGTTTTATTGATTGAATTATTGTTGTTGTATTGTTCTTTGTGTAGATTGTGTGGATTGTGAAGTTTGTTGCTATGAGGATTGTACCTATTCCCCTAGATACCAAGGCAAGTGATATTTCATCTCATGTCCTATTATTTTCACTATTGCACTAGTGTTATTTTGGTAGATCTTAGCATGATAGGATTATTTATTTGTTACTACTATGCTACCCTATAGACTATATCTTGGTAGTATCTCCTAGTTGTAAGACTTCGTATGCTAGAGTGCTTAGCCATGCTATTAGAATTCGTCGGTGGAAAATACATATCAAGATAGTATGGAAAGATATTATTTTGTTTGACTAAGAAAACAACTAATGTTAATGAAACACCTGGGTGGAATGGGACTTGCTTGGATTATGTTGAGTGGTTACTCAGGGGCCATGTCTATGGTCAGCTGGTGTACCACACTTGTGGACGGCCACCCAGGAACAAAGAGATTGGAGACGTTCTTGTCACGAAGCTTCCAGTGCAGCCACATGGCATATGGGCTCTGCCTTGACCAACTAAGTTGCAAGAACTCAGCCAGACGGACAGAACGTGGTAGTTATGATAGGATGGAACACGTCCGTGGTGGTCTGAGGGATTGCTTCTGAAAAGTCTTGTCTCGATGCATGTCGAGTCTTGTGGGGAAAGTGCACCACCTCTCGAGAGGGTAAAACTAAGTACTTAGCCATGTCCCCGGTTATGGACAATTTCTGAGCCTCAAGACAGTGAAGCAGTTCAATAATCTCCTCATCCAAATTTCTCTAAGTTAAAACTTGTGGGTGAACATGGGTAGAGGTTCAGTGATGTCTATCATTGGTACATTAGTGTTTGAATGAGAAAACTTACTCTTCAAAAACTATAAGTTAAACTAGCTTTTAGCAAAGTCAGCCAAAACCCCACTTAGCCATATATTTATGTAGTTGTTGGCTTATACTAAGTATTTATGGTATCACTTGCCAATACAATTCCAAATGTATTGACCCTTGTGTCTGTAACTTATGATGTTGCAGGATATTCTGATGATGAGTAGGGTTGCGGGTCTACACTCGACATGTTTGCCTGTGGCGCATGAAGACAAAAGACTCTATTATTATTATGCTATGTAATGTGAACCTTGAGTATCTTAGCCTTGGGCTAAGTGAGTTTTAAGAACCATTATATTCCGGGATATGCACTGTAATAATGACCTTTGTTTCTGTGTACTTCATCTTAAACTGTGGGTGCTAGCATTTCGATCCAGGGACTAGCACTGCAATCACAGGGATCTTACCTTATTATGGTGAGATCTTACAGATGGTATCAGAGCACTGTGTTGCCTGTAGGTTCATGACCCTAGAATGGATTAGACTAAGGAAAAACCCTTAGGAAAAATAACTTTATATTCAAACTTTACACTTGTCTTTCATCTCGTAAAACTTTCCCTAATCATCCTTTCTCATCTATTTTTGTAGATGTCCACCATCAATGAATCTGTCAAGAAGGGACCACTGATGACTATGACCCTTGAGTGTGAGACAGAATTTCCCAAAGCACTCAAGAACCTCATGATCGGCTTGGGAATGAATGGTGAAGCCGTGTACAAGGGATTTTCTGTGATAGACGAAGGACAAGAGTATTGGTGGGTGCAACTCCATTTGTACAAGAACAAGGAAGATGATCCCAAGAGTACGGGATTCTGCATGTTCACCAACTCTGAAATGCACACGTCATTCTTTGACTCTGCAAGGAATGCTGCGTGGAAAGGCATTGAGGAACATGGGGAAAGACTCAAGTATAGAATGCTCAATACTCAGGAGGATCTCAAGGAGGAGAAACGTCTTGTCCAAGACTCAAAGGCCACTATAAAACACCTAAGTAAGGATATCATAGGCTTAGCCTTGGAGCTATGCGACCAAGACAAGCAGATTGCTGCCAAGGATGCCCAGATTGATACCATGGTTAAGAAGGAGTGAGATGCTAGTTGGACCACCACCCTTGGCGTTTTTATCACGTTAGTATTTTGATCATACCAACCTATGTGGTATGGCAATAATAAGTTATGCCTGGAACCTTGACTGCTTGAGTTGAATAATGTATTGCTACTTGGAATGTTTTATTGGTTGATTTTTATTTTGTGACTTGTGTTTTCTTTCCCTAGACTTGTGTTGTTACTAATTTTCTCCATACTATGCAAAAGATGCCGAATTTTGTCTACAGCACGGCCGAGGATTTTAAGGGGACTCGCTTTGCGACTCGTATGTTGGAGCTAGTCCAGGTGCTCGCTCTTCCAATCCCTACCATTCAGGGACTCCAGCTGAGGAAGTTTCAGAGGAAGGACTTATGGGGATTTAGAGTTACCCAGCCAGGACGTGAGGCAGAGCCCCAAACTGAGGAGATTGCCTTCAAGATACTCCATGATGACATGGAGAGGGGCCTCGACGTCGCTATGCAGGAGCTGTTGGGACGCCTATGTGGACGTCACTCTTCTGAGATTAGGAGCCACTACTTCCACTTCTTTGGGAGGCGTGACGAGGATGGAGAGCCTATTGTGTTGGACGAGGCCACTAAGGAGTCTATCAAGCCCGTGCGTCACTACCTCCAGGACTTAGAGAGCCTTATCAGACACCTTGATACTGATAGGACTAATGTGATGCTTAGCAACGATGAACTACGAGTCCAACTTAAGGAGAAGGACAAAGCCTTCCAGGAACAGGAAAATCGAATCAAGGAAATGGAGAAGAAGTTTGAAGACCAAGAGAAGAAATTCAAGAGCCAAGAGAAGAGAGTTCAGAAGAAGAACAAGAAGATTAGAGACTTGGAGACCGAGTTAGAGCTTGAGGACATTGAGCTGGAAGCGGATCACGAGGTGATTGAGAGGCTATGCACACAAAAGAGAGATTTACAGGCAAAGATCGATGCTCTAACTACAAGCTTGGAGGAATACAAGGCAGGATTCGCTGCAGTAGGACTTCCACTAGTGGAGGAGGAAGTCGACATGGAGGAGTAGTGATACTATTCCATCTACCTATCATTTTATTATTATCGAGTTGCATAGATCATACCGACTTGTGGGTGACTATGCTAATATGTTTATTTTCGCAAACTCTGTCATTGTTGTGATGTTGAACTTGCATGTGCTTGTTTGTTTGATTGTTGTTACTTTATTGGGTTATGTATCATTACTTATGCTTATTAAACCCACAGATGCCTCCCCGACGCAACAACAAGGATAACAATGACAATGGCAATGGAATGCAGCAGATGATGGCTGCACAGACACAATTGATGCAAATGATGACTCAATTCATGGCATACCAGAATCAGAACAACAATAATAACAATAACAACAACCAGAACAATCCACCACCTCTGGATATGCTTACAAGATTTCTAAGGCTGAGACCTGCTAAGTTCTCTGGTACCACTGACCCCATGGTAGCAAATGACTGGCTACGCTCTGTGAATAAGTACCTAGTCACAGTTGGATGCACAGATGCAGAAAAGGTCAGATTCGCAGCACACTTATTGGAAGGTCATGCGGCTACTTGGTGGGACAATTTCCACGTTACCCACCCTATTGAGGAAGTAACTTGGGCAATGTTTGAGGATGGATTTCGTACCACTCACATCTCTTCTAGAATAATGGGGTTGAAGAAAAAGGAGTTCCATAACCTCAAGCAACGCCACCGTAGTATTTCTGAGTACATCGAAGAGTTCAATAATCTGTCACGTTATGCACCAGATGATGTTGACAATGACGCCAAGAGAAAGGAGAAGTTCCTGGATGGGTTGAATGATGAAATTTCTATGCAACTATCTATTGCATATGTTCCAACCTATCAATCTTTGTGTGATAAAGCTACCATCCTAGAAAACAAGATGAAGCAAGTGGAGGGTAGAAAGAGAAAGCACCATTTTGATAAGTTTGGATCAGGATCACCTCACAAGCGCTCTTATGGTGAAGGAAGTGGGAGTTCAGGATTCCACAAGAATGGGAATCATAATAACCATCGTAACAACAACCATCACCATGATGGAAACAATCATCGTGGACATAAAAATGTGGATTCAGGAACAACCACAATGGTCATGGCCACGGGAACCAAAATGGTCAGAATCATCACAGTCAGCCAGCAAAGAAAGACATCAGTCAGGTGGAATGTTTCAAGTGCAAGAAGACAGGGCACTATGCTAATGAATGCCCAGAGAAGAAGGCTGATGGGGCTAAGCCGAACCCATTCCAAAAGGGTCATGTGAATCACATCAATGTGGAGGAAATTAAAGAAGGATCTGATGCCGTGATCGGTAAGTTCAAGATTAATTCCTTTCCTGCACTTATCCTTTTTGATACTGGCGCAACGCATTCATTCATTTCAAGAGCATTTGTAATCAAAAATGAACTCTCCACTGAAACCATTGGATGTCCCATTAAGGTAAGCTCCCCGGGTGGAGAAATGATAGTAAATTCTGGGTGCCGACAGATAACCCTAGAAATTGGAAAGAACAAGTTTCCAGTTAATTTAATAATCCTAGAGTCCCAAGGACTGGATGTAATATTAGGGATGGACTAGTTGACCCGTTATGAAGGAGTGATTGATTGTGCCAAGCGAACTGTTATGCTCACCACCCCAGAAAAGAAAAGGATCGGGTTCAAGTCTAATTTTGAACCCAAGGGGAGCAAGGTTAATTATCTTAAGGGGGTTAGCCTAGACAGTGTGCGAATAGTGAAGGAGTACCCAGATGTGTTCCCTGAAGAATTACCTGGCATGCCACCAGATAGGGATGTGGAGTTTCTGATAGACCTACTGCCAGGAACTGGGCCTATAGCAAAGAGACCTTACAAAATGTTGGTGGATGAGTTAAAAGAACTCAAGAAACAGCTAGGAGAACAGTTGAAAAAGGGATTTATCCAACCAAGTTCTTCGTCTTGGGGAGCACCAGTTTTGTTTGTTGAGAAGAAGGACCGAAGTCAAAGGCTATGCATAGACTATCGATCACCTAATGAAGTGACCATAAAGAATAAATATCCCCTGCCTAGAATAAATGATCTCTTCGATCAGCTAGAGGGAGCATGTGTGTTCTCAAAAATTGATCTATGATCAGGCTACTTCCAACTAAAGATTAGAGAACATGACATACCCAAGACCGCATTTACCACTAGATATGCGTTTTATGAATATACTGTGATGTCGTTTGGATTGACTAATGCACCGGCCTATTTCATGAACATGATGAATAAGGTATTCATGGAATTCCTTGACAAGTTCGTAGTGGTATTCATCGATGACATATTGGTATATTCCAAGAGCAACAAAGAACATGAAGAACATCTACGCCTCATTCTGGAGAAACTCAGGGAACACAAACTATATGCCAAGTTCAGTAAATGTGAATTTTGGCTGAATGAAGTGGGTTTTCTTGGACACATAGTATCTGGTAATGGTACAGCTGTCGACCCAGCAAAGGTAGCAGCTGCAACAGAATGGGAACCTCCTAAATCGGTTAAAGAAATCTGTAGTTTATTAGGCCTAGAAGGGTACTACTGGAGGTTCATTGAAAATTTCTCTAAGATAGCAAAGCCTATGACTGATCTGCTAAAGAGAGAGAAGAAGTTTAATTGGACAGAAGCTTGTGAAACCAGCTTTCAGGAGTTGAAGAAGAGACTAGTGTCAGCACCAGTGTTATGTCTGCCAGACCTTGACAAAGACTTTCAGGTCTATTGTGATGCATCTCACCAAGGACTAGGAGGGGTACTAATGCAGGAAGGTAGAGTTGTAGCTTATGCATCAAGGAAACTCAAAATCATGAAGTGAACTACCCTACTCATGACCTAGAGTTGGCATCAGTTGTACATGCCTTAAAGACATGGAGGCATTATCTTATGGGAAAACGTTGTGAAATGTTCACTGATCACAAGAGCCTGAAATACATTTTTACAAAGAAAGAACTCAACATGAGACAAAGAAGATGGCTAGAACTTATCAAGGATTACGACTTAAGTTTGCAATAGCACCCTGGAAAGGCAAATGTCGTAGCCGATGCATTAAGTCACAAGGTTTATGTAAATGGCCTCAATAAAGGATAATTACCGGAGGAGTTATGTGCCCAATTTAGAGAGCTGGGACTAGAGATAGTGCCAGAAGGGTACCTTGCATCCTTGGAAGTGCAACCCATACTGATGAACAGAATTCAAGAAGCCCAAAAGATGGACAAAGAAATAGAAGAAATCAAAAGTAAGGTTAGTAAAGACAAGGCAAAAGGATTTCATGTAGACGAACAAGGAATCTTATGGTATGAAAAACATATATGTGTCCTGCAGGATCTTGAGCTTAAGAAGTTGATCTTACAAGAAGCGCACAACTCACCATATTCAATTCATCCTGGCAACACCAAGATGTATATGGATGTTAAGGAAAGATTTTGGTGGAATAATTTAAAGAAGGATATAGCAGAGCACATTGCCTTGTGCGACGTATGCAGTCGTGTAAAGGCAGAACATCAGAAACCGGCAGGATTATTACAACCACTGCCAATACCTGATTGGAAATGGGATAAAATTGGTATGGATTTTATCACCGGGCTGCCTAGGACTAAATCTGGATACAACTCTATATGGGTTATCGTTGACCGCTTGAAGAAAGTGGCTCATTTCATACCAGTGAAGACCACTTATACAAGTGCAAAGCTAGCCAAGATATACATGAATAGAATTGTATGTTTGCATGGGGTGCCTAAGAGTATCGTGTCTGATAGAGGAACTCAATTCACTTCGCACTTTTGGTGACAACTTCACGAGTCATTGGGAACTTGACTAGAATTCATCACTTCATTTCATCCACAAACTGATGGACAGACAGAAAGGACCAATCAAATATTGGAAGATATGCTAAGAGCTTGTGCGTTAGATTATGGATCTAGTTGGGATGAAAGTCTACCATACGCAGAGTTTTCCTACAATAATAGCTATCAATCAAGCATAGAAATGGCTCCGTTTGAATTCCTTTATGGAAGGAAGTATACTACACCATTGCTGTGGAATGGAGTAGGAGAAAGAAATTTGTTCAGGCCAGACCTAATCAAGGAGGCTGAAGAGAAAGTCAAGATGGTAAGGGATAGTCTAAAGGTAGCCCAATCTTGGCAAAAGAGCTATGCTGATCCAAAACGTAGAGATGTTACCTATGAGGTTGGTGATAGAGCTTATCTCAGGGTATCACCACTTCGTGGTGTGAAGAGATTTGGAATCAAAGGAAAATTAGCACCACGCTATGTAGGACCTTTCAAGATTTTGAGCCGCAAAGGAGAAGTAGCATACGAGATAGAATTACCAGAATCTCTATCAGCAGTTCATAATGTATTTCATGTCAGTCAGCTGAAAAAGTGTCATCCAGAGATGGAAGAAACTTCGTTGAAATACACTATACGATTGGAGGAAGTTCAGCTAGAGAATGATCTCACTTATGAAGAGAAACCTATTAAGATTCTGGAAACAGCAGAAAGAATTACCCATACCAAGACAATCAAATTCTGCAAAGTGCAGTGGAACCATCACACTGAATCAGAAGCAACATGGGAGCGAGAGGATGAACTTCGGAGAGATCACCCTCACCTATTTGCTAGCCAACCCGAATCTCGAGATTCATCTTAAGGGGGTTAGATTTGTAACATCCTAAAAAATTTACCTAAAAATCATCGTCATAGCATTCATATTATCATGGCATGTAGTACTTTGCATTTGGTTTGTTCTCCAAAATTTTGGTGAAATTTAGAGACATTTTGGAGCCCTTTTCCTAAATTCAAAAAACCTAGAAAAGAAATTCTAAAGGAAAAAGAAAAGGAGGGAAACAAATTTTGAAACAACAGCAGTTTTCTGTCCTTTTCGGCGCAACTGGCCCAACCAGCCCACCCGGGCCTCCCTCTCCCCCTCTCTGTCTTTTCCCACACCCCCTCTACTCACCCCCACCCACTTACCTCCTAGCCCCACGCCACATCGACGCCACCTCAGCTTCTTCCATGCGAACGGATGGCACCCCCTCCCCTCCTTTGCCGTTACCAAGCCCGGCCAAATGCTGGCATTACCGCGATTAAATCGCAATCACCACCGCCCCTTCTTAATCCCCTCCCCCTCCTCGACAGATTCCCCCAGCCACAGCCCCTGGAGAGCCCCTAGGATCCCCAATTGCCAGCTCAAACCACCGCCGTCCGAAGCTACTCCGGCGACAATTCCGGTGAGCCCCGGCCACGCCGTGCCCTCCTCTCTGCCTTGTATTGTTTGCCCTATCCTGGCGCGTGTTTTAACCCCGGCCGTGTGCCTTCTTGCCCCAGGTCGACGACGCGGTCTACTCCAGCGAACTCCGTCTGCCGCCGTCCATCGCTTTTTCTAGTGAAGGTAGGGTTTCCGCCGCCCCCTTTTAGCCTCTGCTAGATCGTGCTGATCCGGGCGCGTCTCACTGACCCCTTTTCTTGCTTGTTCGAGCCCCAGGCCGTCGTCTCCGACATAGAGCCGCGAGCTCCGCCATCGATGCAACTCCGGCGAGGGATCGTGACTGAGCCCGAGCACCCCCCACGCCACCGTAACCTCCATCGAGAACGCCACGACCTCCTCGACCTCTGGTACGTGTCCACGGACTCCCTGCCCCTGTAGAACCATCGGAACACCGTCGGCCGACGCTCCGCCGCCGCGCGCAGCTGGTCAGCGCCGCCCATTTCCGGCCAGGCCACTAGGAACCGTTAGATCCATCGTCTGCGGCTAGGATTAGATCGAGGACGAAGCGGTTTGGGCTGATCAGATCCGTCCGTTGTCACTTAAGATCCAACAGTCTGCAGCAGTCGATCTAACCGAACCGGTACTGACCAATTGGGTTGCGCCACGTCGCCCAGGCTATTTGTTTAAATAGAAAAATAGACAGATTTTGTATTAAATTTAGAAAATCAATAACTTTTGATCCACAATTCAGAAAAAAGCAAATTTGGTGTCTATGGATTCAGAAAAATAAGACCTTTATTATAGAGGCCTTGTTTCACACTTTTGCTTCTGAAAAAGTGTAATTATAGGCAGAACCTTTTTAGGAGTATTTTGCTCATAAAAATTATTCCATGAATTGTTTAGGGGTATTTCTTATGCCTTTAGATGGGGTATTTTAACCTCTATACTGTAGACTCCGTAAGTTTTAGAGTTGTGCTCATATCATTGCATTTTTCATGCATTCATATTTTTGTAATGTTTTATTGATTGAATTATTGTTGTTGTATTGTTCTTTGTGTAGATTGTGTGGATTGTGAAGTTTGTTGCTGTGAGGATTGTACCTATTCCCCTAGCTACCAAGGCAAGTGATATTTCATCTCATGTCCTATTATTTTCACTATTGCACTAGTATTATTTTGGTAGATCTTAGCATGATAGGATTATTTATATGTTACTACTATGTTATGCTACCCTATAGACTATATCTTGGTAGTATCTCCTAGTTGAAAGACTTCGTATGCTAGAGTGCTTAGCCATGCTATTAGAATTCGTCGGTGGAAAATACATATCAAGATAGTATGGAAAGATATTATTTTGTTTGACTAAGAAAATAACTAATGTTAATGAAACAGCTGGGTGGAATGGGACTTGCTTGGATTATGTTGAGTGGTTACTTAGGGGCCATGTCTATGGTCAGCTGGTGTATCACACTTGTGGACGGCCACCCAGGAACAAAGAGATTGGAGACGTTCTTGTCACGAAGCTTCCAGTGCAGCCACATGGCATATGGGCTCTGCCTTGACCAACTAAGTTGCAAGAACTAAGCTAGACGGACAGAAGGTGGTAGTTATGATAGGATGGAACGCGTCCGTGGTGGTCTGAGGGATTGCTTCTGAAAAGTCTTGTCTCGATGCATGTCGAGTCTTGTGGGGAAAGTGCACCACCTCTCGAGAGGGTAAAACTAAGTACTTAGCCGTGTCCCCAGTTATGGACAATTTCTGAGCCTCAAGACAGTGAAGCAGTTCAATAATCTCCTCATCCAAATTTCTCTAAGTTAAAACTTATGGGTGAACATGGGTAGAGGTTCAGTGATGTCTATCATTGGTACCTTAGTGTTTGAATGAGAAAACTTACTCTTCAAAAACTATAAGTTAAACTAGCTTTTAGCAAAGTCAGCCAAAACCCCACTTAGCCATATATTTATGTAGTTGTTGGATTATACTAAGTATCTATGGTATCACTTGCCAATACAATTCCAAATGTATTGACCCTTGTGGCTGTAACTTATGATGTTGCAGGATATTCTGATGATGAGTAGGGTTGCGGGTCTACAGTCGACATGTTTGCCTGTGGCGCATGAAGACAAAAGACTCTATTATTATTATGCTATGTAATGTGAACCTTGAGTATCTTAGCCTTGGGCTAGGTGAGTTGTAAGAACCATTATATTCCTGGATATGCGATGTAATAATGACCTTTGTTTCTGTGTACTTCATCTTAAACTCTGGGTGCTAGCATTTTGATCTAGGGACTAGCACTGCAATCACAGGGATCTTACCTTATTATGGTGAGATCTTACAATACCCCTTTAGTCCTGTTACATAAAGTGAATACTCATACTTACATCATGCATATGTTTTCTGAGCTCAACTCTATGCATAGTGCTAGTCAAACAAGGAAATCAAGAACCAAATCCAAATAACAACCAAACTTATACCATGTATTATTCATGGGTTTTATAAGCTATTCCAAACAATCCTCACCACTACGGCTTGACTCTCACCTTATACAATACATGTATATTACTAGACCTTACTTTCCCATGTGAGCATACTCTCACTTATTACGACATGCCTCTCAAACACTGCAATACGCATTTCCAAATATGTACCTTATTCAAGCTCTCTACTTCTACGAATTCTTTCTTCTTACTTTTCTCCCCTTATTAGTACTTCTTTGGATTCCGTCATGATGAAGGGAAGTCCGATGACTATCTTCTGGAGCATATAAACATCTAGAGGATGCACACTCTTGATTAGAAGTATTATATTGAGGCTAGTCATTGAAAATGACAAGAAAATGCGTTGCCTCCTATGGAATTTACTGTCCACCTTCAAACACACTTTCGAAGTAAGATATGTTCTCCGTCTTTCCATTGATCCAATATTTCATAGTGGTGTAACAACTACCAATGCACTATTTCGGGTAAATAGGATTGGTACTACCCCCGATATGGACCATAGGGTTCCATGGTATTGTAATTGGTTTCGTATTTGTTTCCTTTGATGCTTCCGGATAACTCTAGCTCCTCATAACGAAATTTTGTTTGGTCTTCAGCTGAATATAGTGTTTCATCTTCTTGGTCGTCAATGTCTTCAAAATATAGCAAGGTTAAGAAGGTATGGTTGTGTACGAGCGTACTCACCAAGTTCACTAAAAAGGAGTGATTGATGCACTAACTACAGCCACATACCATAGGTCATAGGCTATGCAAGTTTTCGTAAATATTTCTTCAAAGCTTGCTTTTATTCTGAAAAACTATGTCCGACAGCCTTCACAGGTTGACCAAAACCTTCGTAGGGTTCCTTTCCTGCCGTGTTCGTAGCTCCTTCATGGAACATGGAGTAACATGTCACAGTTCTTACACTCTGCATAGGTGCGCTACTTTACCCATAAGAGATCAAATCCTTGTTGCACAACCAGGCGATCTTTTCCGTCCACACTTCCTTTGGTGTGGGGCCCAAATAGATGATCCAAGCCAGTACTGCCCTTCTCCGCGACCCCGTATACTCACCCTTTTGCTAGCTCAGGACAATGGCTATGTCGGTTTACACTCCTGAAGAGAGTAATAATCGACATCTAATATCGGGGAATCGACGGTTCCCACCCTTGCACGTGCCTAGATGTAGGATCACGGCTCCAATAAAAGTTGTTCGTCAGCATACGAAAGGGAGAAGATCCAGCTGACTTCCCCAGAGCCATTATAGATCTTATGGTTAATGCGTGATACACGACGCTAGAATCACTGGCGACATTGGTTGTTAAGTCCTAGATGATATATTCCTAGACAATGGTATTCCAATTGCCAGGCTTAATAGATTAACTGATCACTCTGGATCAGTAACCAATAGTTCACATTATTATCAAAAATACTGTTTTCTGACCTTTTTGGAAATGCATGTGATGACAAAAATAGTTTGCAAATATTTGATAGAAAATAACCAAAGGACATGAGCAAGTGTGAACTCTCCTTGATATAGCGAAGTATTGTAGTCGAATGTCTCGACTTGACCTTGGACCTCGGGTTCTACAAAATACCATCATTGCCCGGTAAGGACAATGGTTACAGAAGCAATATGCTGATATGCATAAGTAATGTGATGCATGTGTTTAAAACCCCCAAAGTATTCCTAACATTACAAGTGAGTTGGATTTAGATGATTTATTTAAGATTTGATTTATCTTCAAGTTTATTTCACAAAAGAGTAAAATTGCAAGGATGTTAACATTAACTTATAAGACATAAGCGGTGAAGTAAAATCATAATACAAGATTGAGGTTGAGTGGTATCTTGTAATTATTATAAGGACCATGTTTAAAGTTGTTATGACTTAAAATAATTATTTTAGTGTTTCTTCTGAAGTGACAGAAAGAATAATAGTTGTCAAAAATATTATTTATGATAAGTCTATCAATGCTGAAGATTAATAAGGCTAAAGTTATGGTCTTTGATAAGGTTCAAATGAACTTGAGTTATTATATTCTTAGTTTATGGTGTATTAGACCAAAGTTAACTATAAAAGAGTAATGATGGTTTAAGACATAGTGTTTAAGGTATCATCAAGTTTTAAGGGTTTTCCTAAACATAATCAAAGATAAAATCTTATAAATATGTAGTTTAACCTTAAGGATTTAGATCTAGCATGTTTAATATTCATGGATTACATGATAAGATTTGTTTATGAGAAATAGGTAAATTTATTATATAGTTTATTTTGTTAATACCAAGTTTAGGAGTTATATAATATATATATATATATATATATATATATATATATATATATATATATATATATATTCAGGATGTAAATGGCACGAGTCCGCTGGACTATGTGGTTGTTGCCGCTTTGGCCGCATCTCACTTAACTGGATTTTGCGGCAACCGTTTAAGAATTCCGGTGGATTTACATGGTTAAATGGCGCCGCCATGCCGCTTCATGGTTTACTGCTTCTCACTCGTTTGGAGCGTGCTCATTGTACTCGCGCTGTCACACGCTCTTCATGCTCCGCAACGATTATTGTTGGAATAGAACCGATGAACATGCAGGTGTCCCTCTGTTTCAAAATTAAAATATAAGATGTTTTAACTTTATAAATGGAGTGTACCTAGACACCTTTTAGTGTGTAGGTTTACTCTAAACTTACATGAACCTACACACTAAAATTAGTCTAGATACACTCCTTATACAAAGCTAAAATATCTTATATTTTCAAACGGAGGGAGTAACTCGTATGATCCACCTCTTACGGATACTATTATTCCTACTTTCTTCTGTACTTATTAATAGCCTCAATTTTATCTAAATTCATGTATATCTAGTTAAATATTTAGTCTAGATGTATCTAGATAAAATTGAGACCATTAATATGGATCGAAGGATGCCCCCACCCCCACCACGATGTGAGTTTCCGCTGGATTAGACCGAAGTTTCGGCCAGCATTACCATGCTAAACCCAGTGCGGGGGGCCATGCGATTCCGATAGGAGGGCTGACGGGCGCATGTACCCCTTCGGTCGGGAGTGGGTCTGCTGGGCCGAACAAGTGACTAGGCGGGCCACTCTCCGGTGGCATCGTCATCCATCTCTGTCGAGCGGCAGCATCCGCCTCGTCAGGCCGAAGAAGTAGCAGGACTCCGGCTGGTTGTCATCCAAGAAGACGAAGCACTGGTCGCCGCCGCGCGAGTACCTACGGAGCGCACTAGAGGTGGAGGCCGAGCCGAGTACCTCCAGAGCGCGCGAGTACCATGACGATGATTTATTTTAAATTTCTGTGAATCTTGTATGAACTCACTTGCGTTTCTATGAATTTCCTCTTAATTTATAAATTCCGTTCGAATTTATATCGTGTCACCGTGCTTGACCTGGGTACACGGTCCCAAAACGCTCGGTTTTGCCCCTAAATTTGGCCTGAGGTACTTTGGTTGGATATGCTCCTAATGCATCACGTCTCTAGCTGCATGCTGAATCTTAACGCCTTGGTGATGTCGCGATGATCGAAACTATGTACGCTTGGTGTTGTCACATGACCGTAGCAGGTAACATACAGTCCGTCCGTCTCGCTAGCTTACTCATGGCCGGCTGCGCAACTTGTAGCCCAGCCATGTGTTGGTCAGCCGCTCTCTAACCTGCATTTTCGCTGTTTGTATGTAAAACGATGTATCCGGTGGCACCACTGGACTAGGTGGATTTAGCCGCTTTAGCCACTTAAGGGCAGTGGCTAGCCGCAATTGCCACAAACGTGTTTTTCCGCGGGCGGCGTATGTGGGTTTGGCGGATGCCGCTGCCACTTACATCCTGAATATATATAATCGAGGTGACTCACTTTTAATATAAGTTAATGATTTGGAAAATGAACTTGTAAATCTTTGACTTATAGTTAGTTAAAGTTTTTAAAGGATTATTATATAGTTAACAATTTACTTTTTTTTATATCATTATATTCATAGTTAACAATATAAGTTATTTGGACTACTTAATTTATTAAGTAATAAACAATTTTGGAGAAAAGATTAATCTTTTTTAAAAGTAATAAATTCTAAATGATTGAAATAAAGTTGTAAAGAATTTATTCGTGGTTTATAAAAAATAAAAGAAATATATTTTAGGAAAATACTTTTTATACATCTAAACACGAATTTATATTCTATAAATCCTAAGATAACTTATAAATTCATAAGTATCAGTTTTCTAAGATATTACACTTTTCTTTCTACCTAAACATGATTTTTATTTATTTTTAGGACTTTTCTTTGATGTACTATATTTCGCTTAGAGATTTAAGGGTGTTAATATTTATTTGCATTCTATTTAACTCAAATCACCATTATTATATTTTTCCTAGTTAGATATTATTTTTGTGAGCACTATGATATATTATAGGTATTTTTATGAGTTTTGTACATTTTTCTAGGGCTCAAAATGTTTAGAGCGTATTTTGGTCATTTCCTTATCTCTATTTTTTAATTTCTTCATCTATTTATCTCTCAGTCTTTTTTACAACTGGGCCTAGCCCATAACCCAACCCAGTCCATCAATCAGCACATTTGGTTGGCCTCCCAACATAGGCCGATCAACCAGGCCGATCAAATAGACCGAGCCGGTTAGTCTCTCACCCCTCACTGCCCTCACGTGCGACGCAAACAGCGCCGCCACCATCGCCCGTGCTTCCGCCGGCCCGACTCCGGTGATGCTGGTCATTGCGGGCATCGGCGCCGCAGCTAAAAGCTCCGCCGCACTCTGCTAATTCTTCTGGTCCAGCTTGATTTGAGATCCGCACCTCCTGCTACACACTCCCTTCTCCTCTATGACGCTAGGGTTTCACCGCCCATGACTCCGGCGCTTGCTGGCTACCTCGTGGCTTTGTGGTGGTGGTTTGGTTCTGGTAAGTCCTGGACTCTTCGTCCTCTCCTTCGATGCTGTCAACACCCGGATTTTTAAGTCCAGATGCCTATTATGCCATACATCGCAATCCTAGGATTACCATTTTTGCGAGACATAACAGAATTGGTACCACAGTACATCATCCATTCCAAAGCATAATAGTCTTAAAATAGTTGATCTCATGATAAATTCTTAATACAAATCAAAGCAGCGGAAATAAACATAGAAGACTCCATCCTCATGGTCACAGGCAATGCTAATGATGGGAGATGATCCTAGTTATCATAGACCTCCTTGTTGGGTCTGCAGCATAGAAAACAAAAAATTTCCTACGATGAGAACTACACGCCAAGATCTATCTAATAGGTACAAAGAAACGGGTGGACATACATCCAACGAGAACTTACCCTCGAAGACAATGAGTTTTGTTGACGAGTAGGAACTCGTGGTTGATGTAGTTGTAAACTTGCCGATCTCAAGATCGTGAGGAAGTCCGAGCGCCACAACTCAGCAGCGCATCCGTACTCGCACACACGTTCAAGCCACCGGACAACCTCCACCTCCTCTCTCCAGCGATCCAGCGGAAACAAAAACTCCTTCCAGACGAAATGCAACCGGGAACATGTATCTCGCTAATCCGAGACCATGGGGGAATAATTCTAGAGGGGGAGAGAGATCCTTCACAAGGAGGTGTGAGGAAGAAGGAGGAAGAGGGTGGCCTTTTATAGGAGGAGGGGGGGTGCCCCTCCTCTCCATGGCTGGTGCATGGGGGGTGACCCCTCACCTCCCCCATTCATGTGGTGGTAACCCCTCCACATTAAAATGCCTCTTCACGTTCCCCTTTAAAGTCCCTACTTTAAATGCATTAAAATTCTTCAAGTTTAGTGCTCTCTCATTTAATAAAATTCTTTTATTAAATTTATTCAGAATTTTTTTAATTACTTTAATTAACAAACATTCACATATAACCCCTTGCAATATTTCAATATCACATGCAGAACCACTTTCTTTAATTTCACCCGAAACAATTTCCGGTTTCTATCGAAACAATTCCCGCGCTTTGCAATTCTTTCGTCTGAAACATATGTGCTCCAAAATGGTGTCCGGTAACTCTTAAGTGTGTCACCCTATGGTTCGCGAATAATGCAGACATGATTGAGACTCCTCTCAGATCAATAATCAGAAGCGGGACCTGGAGATCCATACTGATTCCTACGCATTCAACGATGACTTCTGTGATCGTGAGAACCTTTAACGCTAGTAACTAAACCCCTTTGTCTCGCGATATATTACATGTCCGAGATTCGATCATTGGTATCTCCATACCTAGTTTGATCTCGTTACCGACATGCACTCTTTTCTCGTTCCCGTGATATAACATTCTAGTGATCACATCACTTGCTTGCAAGTTATCTTAATGTGATATCACCGGGAGGGCCCAGAGTATATCTATCCGTCATCGGGATTGACAAATTCCACTCTTGATCCATGAGCCTCAACATAACACCTTCGTAGTACTGAACCCATCTTTATAGTCACCCTGTTACGGTGTGACGTTTGATGTTATCAAGATACTCTTCAGGTGTTAGCAATTAACATGATCTCATGGTCTAAGGATAAAGATTACTTCATATGATGTTATAGCAATATAAACATAATGAGTTGATCGTAATGCTATACTTCGGATGAATGTTGATCACATCATTCCACCAATGTTGTGACCTTGTTATTAACAACATCCAATGTCCATGATCAGGAAATCTTGATCATCTTGTTAATCAACAAGCTAGTCTATAAGAGAGGCATAACTAGAAACCCTTTTTGTTTATTAAACACACATGTATTGATGTTTCCGATCAATAAAATTCTAGCATGCAAAATAAACATCTATCATATATAAGGAATACATAATAACAACTTTATTATTGCCTCTCAGGGCATATTTCCTTCAGTCTCCCACTTGCACTAGAGACAATAATCTAGTTCACATAGTGATAAATCTAACACCCATGGAGTTATGGTGTTGATCATGTTTTGCCCTAGGGAGAGCCTTAGTCAACGGATCTGCTACATTTAGGTCCGTGTGTACTTTACAAATCTTTATATCTCCATCCTTGACATGCTCACGGATGGAGTGAAAATCAGCGCTTAATATGTTTGGAATTCTTGTGAGACCTCGGTTCCTTTGCGTTGGCTATGGATCCATTGTTGTCACAATAGATCACCATTGGGTCCAATGCACTAGGAACCACACCTAGTTCCATAATGAACTCTTTCATCCAAACCGCTTCCTGTGTCGCTTCTAAAGCAGCAACATATTCCGCCTCCGTCGTTGATCCAGCCACCACAGGTTGTTTGGAACTCCTCCAACTAACTGCTGCTCCGTTCAAGAGAAATACGTATCCAAATTGAGACTTAGAGTCATCCGGATTGGTGTCAAAGCTAGCATCGACATAACACTTAGCGACTAGCTCTTATTCACCTCCGTATATAAGAAACATATCCCTAGTTCTTCTCAAGTACTTGAGGATGTTCTTGACCGCTATCCAGTGTTCTGAACCTGGATCAGATTGGTACCTACTAGTCAAACTAATAGCATGTGCCACATACTGTCTTGTACATAGCATGGCATACATTATAGAGCCTATGGCCGAGGCATAGGGGATCTTATCCAACATCTCTCTTTCTTCCGCCGTAGCCAGACTTTGTGTCTTACTCAATGTCTTGCCTTGCAACATAGGTAAGAACCCCTTCTTACTTCCGTCCATATTAAACTTCTTTAATATCTTATCAAGGTATGTACTCTGCGATAGCCCAATTAGGCGTCTTGATCTATCTCTGTAGATTTTAATGCCCAATATATACGACGCTTCACCAAGGTCTTTCATCGAAAATTTGTTGTTTAGATAACTTTTAACACTGTTTAAAAGATCTATATTATTTCCAATCAATAATATGTCATCTACATATAATATCAGAAATGCCACATTGCTCCCACTCACTTTCTTGTAAATACAAGCCTCTCCAGAAGTTTGGAAAAATCCAAACTCTTTGATCACCTCATCAAAGCGGAGATTCCAACTCCGAGATGCTTGCTTCAGTCCATAGATGGATCGCTGAAGTTTTCATACCTTATTAGCATCCTTAGGATCGAAAAAACCCTTAGGTTGTATCATATACAACTCTTCTTCAATATTACCATTGAGGAACGTAGTTTTGACATCCATTTGCCGTATTTCATAATTGAAATACGCAGAAATTGCTAACATAATCCTAACCGACTTAAGCATCGCTACGAGAGAGAATGTCTCATCGTAGTCAACTCCTTGAATTTGTCGAAACCCCTTTGCGACAAGTCCATCCTTATAGATGGTCACATTACCATCAGCATCAGTTTTTCTTTTGAAAATCCATTTTTTCTCAACGGCCTTTTGATCGTGAGGTAAGTCCCCCAAGGTCCAAACTTGGTTCTCATACATGGATTCCATCTCACATTTCATGGCTTCTAGCCATTTGTTGGAATCCGGGCTCATCATCGCTTCTTCATACGTCGCAGGGTCATCCATTTCATCAACCATGAAATTCACAACAGGATTGCCATACAGTTCAGGAGCTGCACGTGTCCTACTTGACCTGCGAGGTTCGGTAGTGTCCTCTTTCGGTGTTTCATGATCAATATCATCAGGTCTCTCTTCATTAGGTGAAGTCAACTCCGAAACAGTTTCCGGTGCTGCGCTACTCGCCTTTTCATGAAGAGAAGGTTCAATAACCTCTTCGAGTTCTACCTTCCGACTACTCACACCTTTCGCGAGAAACTCCTTCTCAAGAAAGGATCCATTCTTGGCAACAAAAACCTTGCCCTCGGATCTGTGATAGAAGGTATACCCAATCGTTTCCTTAGGGTATCCTATGAAGACACATTTTTCCGCTTTGGGTACGAGTTTATTCGGCTGAAGTTTCTTCACATAAACATCGCATCCCCAAACTTTAAGAAATGACAGCTTAGGTTTGTTTCCAAACCATAGTTCATATGGTGTCGTTTCAACGGATTTAGATGGTGCCCGATTTAATGTGAATGCAGCTGTTTCCAGTGCATAACCCCAAAATGACAGTGGCAAGTCAGTCAGAGACATTATAGATCAAATCATATCCAATAAGGTACAATTACGATGTTCCGACACACCATTACGTTGTGGTGTTCCGGCAGGCGTGAGTTGTGAAACTATTCCACACTCTTTCATGTGTGTGCTAAACTCGTAACTTAGATACTCTCCTCCACGGTCAGACCGTAGAAATTTGATCTTTCTATTACGATGATTTTCCACTTCACTCTCAAATTCCTTGAACTTTTCAAAAGTTTCAGATTTGTGTTTTATCAAATAGATATACCCGTATCTACTCAAATCATCCGTGAAAGTAACAAAATAACGATATCCACCTCGTGCCGACACACTCATTGGTCCACACACATCAGTATGTATGATCTCCAATAAATCTGTCGCCTGTTCCATTGAACCGGAAAATGGCGTTCTAGTCATCTTGCCCATAAGGCATGGCTCACATGTATCAAATGATTCAAAATCAAGTGATTCCAAAAGTCCATCAGAATGGAGTTTCTTGATGCGTTTAACGCCAATATGACCTAGACGGTAGTGCCACATATATGCAGATATATCGTCATCAAGTTTAAGCTTTTTAGAATTAACATTATGAATGTGCGTAATATTACTATCGAGATCCATCAGAAATAAACTATTCAACACAGGTGCATGACCCTAAAAGATATTATCCATATAAATCGAACAACCATTGTTTTCAGATTTAAACGAATAACCACTTTGCATCAAACAAGATCTGGATACAATGTTCATGCTAAGTGCAGGCACCAAATAACAATTATTCAGGTTTATAACTAATCCCGATGGCATATGGAGAGGCAGTGTTCCGACGGCGATCACATCAACTTTTGATCCATTGCCGACCCGCATTGTGACCTCATCCCTTACTAGTTGTCGCTTGTTCCGCAGCCCCTAAATCGAGTTACATATATTAGCAACCGATCCCATATCAAATACCCAGGTGCTACTGCGAGTACTAGTCCAGTACACGTCAATAACATGTATATCATATATACCTTTGTTTTCCTTGCCGGACTTCTTGTCCGCCAAATACTTGGGGCAGTTGCGCTTCCAATGGCCAGTCCCCTTGCAATAGTAGCACTCGATATCGGACTTAGGGCCAGCTCGGGGTTTCTTTTCAGGCGCGGCAACAGATTTGCCACCCTTCTTTCCCTTGTTCTTGCCTTTCTTGTCCTTCTTGAAACCGGTGGTCCTATTGATCATCAACACTTGATGTTCTTTACTAATGTCCACTTCTGCAGTCTTAAGCATTGACAGAAGCTCGGGTAGAGTCTTCTTCATGCCCTGCATATTATAGTTCATCACGAAGCTCTTGTAGCGAGGTGGCAGAGATTGGAGAACACGATGTATGCCTAAGTCAATGGGAATCGTTATTCCCAAGGACACAAGCTTATTGGCGTACCTAGACATTTTGAGTACATGCTCACTAACGGAGCTGTTCTCCTCCATCATGCAGCTAAAGAACTTTTTAGTAGCATTATAACTCTCTACGGCAGCATGGGTATCGAAAATCATTTTCAATTCTCCCATGGTATCAAAGGCATTGCCATTTTCGAAACGCTTTCGAAGTTTTGGCTCTAGCCCATACAGTATGCCGCAATGAACAAAGTTGTGGTCCTCCTAACGAGTCACATAAACATTATTTTCCTCGTCAGGGGCATCAGGAGCTGGTGGGGGGCCTAGCGGTGCATCAAGCACATATTGCTTTTGTGAAGAAGTGAGGAGAATCCTCAAATTCATAGCCTAGTTGGTGAAGTTGCTACCATTCGCAGCAAGTTTCTCTTTCTCCATGAACACATTGAAATTAAAAGCAGGTGGTGCCATCTACAACATAATTTGTAAAGTTTATTCAGACTAAGTTAATGATAGAGTGAGTTCAACTAATCCAAATTACTAATGAACTCCCACTCAAAAACGACATCCCTCGTGCCTTTTTGGTGATTACATGAACCAAATCCACTACACCAAGTCCAATCATCACGTGAGTCGGTGTAGCTTCAAAGGCGAGCATCTATATGGGCATCATATCAACTATATGACTCATGCTTAACCTTTCGGTCCGTGTTTCGAGGCCATGTCTGTACATGCTAGGCTCGCCTAGTAAGAACCTTAGTACTCGCGTGCGTAAAATTGTCTTACACCCGCTGTATGAAATCGTAGAGTCGAGTACATTCGAGCATCACGTGATGTCTCGAAACACGATCCATAGAACAGTGCATACTCAAGGAAGAACACATTTTATCTTGATATCTAAATGAGGGATCATCTTACAATGCTACCAAAAGCGCCAAACTAGCAGTATAAGATGCTAACATCTAATGTGTAAAGTGAGATGATATGGTCCATGCATTTGATCTCTATCATTTGCATCGTGGTATGATCTCTATCATTCCTTTGTGTGTAAGGCCAAGGTCTATGGAACTTACACGTTGAATGTGTTGTAAGAGTATCTAACATACATCTACTTACAACAATACCATATCAATACACTAGCCCACCAACGATCTAAACTAGACGTCTCTAATTTATCAATTGCAAGTTTTACGTGGCTTAGGGCTTTCGGAGATAGAACCATTCTCACCTATGAACATGAGCCACAACAAGGATAACCAAGTTATTAGAAACTCGTTGTAAATCATATATTGACTATAGTAGGAGAGACAGACACCCGCCAGCCACTTATGCAAAACAAGTTGCATGTTAGTCGTGGAACCGGTCTCATGTACGATGATATGTAAGGTTGGTCCAGGCCGCTTCATCCCACTATGCCACCAATATCCAAAGTACATAGAAGATGCAATAACATGATCATCATCGCCCACATATAAACATATGTGTACAAACCGTGCAAAGCACCTACGCATAGACCAGGCTCTGATACCACTATTGGGTTCGCAGCATAGAAAACAAAAAATTTCCTACGATGAGAAGTACACGCCAAGATTTATCTACTAGGTAAAAAGCAACAGGTGGACATACATCCAACGAGAACTTACCCTCGAAGATAACGAGTTTTGTTAACAAGTAGGAACTCGTGGTTGATGTAGTCGTACAATTGCCGATCTCGAGATCGTGAGGAAGTACGAGCGCCGCAACTCAGCAGCGCATCCGTACTCGCACAGACGTTCAAGCCACCGGACAACCTCCACCTCCTCTCTCCAGTGATCCAGCGGAAACAGCAACTCCTTCCAGATGAAATGCCACCGTGAACATGTATCTCGCTAATCCGAGACCATGGGGGAATAATTCTAGAGGGGGAGAGAGATTCTTCACAAGGAGGTGCGAGGAAGAAGGAGGAAGAGGGTGGCCTTTTATAGGAGGAGGGGGGTGCCCCTCCTCTCCATGGCCGGCGCATGGGGGGGTGACCCGTCACCTCCCCCATTCATGTGGTGGTAACCCCTCCAAATTAGAATGCCTCTTCACATTCCCCTTTAAAGTCCCAACTTTAAATGCATTAAAATTCTCCAAGTTTAATGCTCTCTCATTTAATAAAACTCTTTAATTAAATTTATTCAGAATTTTGTTAATTACTTTAATTAAAAAATTCACATATAACCCCTTGCAATATTTCAATATCACTTGCAAAACCACTTTTTGCAATTTCACCCGAAAGAATTTTTGGTTTCTATCGAAACAATTCCTGCGCTTTGCAATTCTTTCGTCTGAAACATATCTGCTCCAAAATAGTGTCCGGTAACTCTTAAGTGTGTCACCCTATGGTTCGCGAATAATGCAGACATGATTGAGACTCCTCTCAGATCAATAATCAGAAGCGGGACCTGAAGATCCATACTGATTCCTACACATTCAACGATGACTTCTGTGATCATGAGAACCTTTAACGCTAGTAACTAAACCCCTTTGTCTCGCGATATATTACATGTCCGAGATTCGACCATTGGTATCTCCATACCTAGTTTGATCTCGTTACCGACATGCACTCTTTTCTCGTTCCCGTGATATAACATTCTAGTGATCACATCACTTGCTTGCAAGCTATCTTAATGTGATATCACCGAGAGGGACCAGAGTATATCTATCAGTCATCGGGATTGACAAATTCCACTCTTGATCCATGAGCCTCAACATAACACCTTCGTAGTACTGAACCCATCTTTATAGTCACCCTGTTACGGTGTGACGTTTGATGTTATCAAGATACTCTTTAGGTGTTAGCAATTAACATGATCTCATGGTCTAAGGATAAAGATTACTTCGTATGATGTTATAGCAATATAAACATAATGACTTGATCGTAATGCTATACCTCGAATGAATGTTCATCACATCATTCCACCAATGTTGTGACCTTGTTATTAACAACATCCAATGTCCACGATCAGGAAACCTTGATCATCTTGTTAATCAACAAGCTAGTCTATAAGAGAGGCATAACTAGGAACCCTTTTTGTTTATTAAACACACATGTATTGATGTTTCCGACCAATACAATTCTAGCATGCAAAATAAACGTCTATCATATATAAGGAATACATAATAACAACTTTATTATTGCCTCTCAGGGCATATTTCCTTCACTCCTACTGTCCATCTTCCGGGTACTCTTCCTCGTAGTCTGGCATGGGGATAGCGAGTGACAAAGGCATGAGTACTCTTTAAGTACTCGCAAACTATTACTTACACAAGTGAGGTAATACTAGTAGGAATCCTAAGCTCTAGTATTATTTGCAATAAGCCAATTTTATTTCATAAGTACTCCATAGTAAGCCTATTTTAGTTCTCTAGATTGCTTAAGTGGAAACCTAGTTTTCATGTCCACAACCCTGTTGTGGTCAAGTCAAAGTCATCTTTCAAGTCACAACTCATTTTGAAAACATCTGACAACGGAACAGTATGGCCACTCCAACTGTCCATAACCGCGGACGCGGCTATTCGAATAGTTTAACACTCTAAAGAGGTGGTACACTTTCACCATAAAATTTGATACATCCATTAGGGATAACCCGGAATCATCATACTTGGTATGCGGATAATCAATCCTAACCTTTCAATTACACACCCCTAGTATAGGCATCTCCCCTATGAGCATGGCCTCCCAGCCATGGCCAACTGCCATCACGGGAACTACATAGGTGGACATTCATATTCACGAGGTAGCCTCAGCTCAACCTCTTCCGCAATGGAACCCATACTACGACATATAAACTTCTAGTTAAGCCCTACCCAACTCAAGTATTGTGGTTGTACTGTAAAATTGGAATGGTATCGCATCCGAACCCAACCATCAGTTTTTTATCAAAGTCAAGGCTCATGCCTCATTTAGTTTCATCATCAAACCATTGTGTTTCATAACACATGTCAAAACATTTTAATAGAATGAATCATCATTCCAAGGTTTTTATAATCATTTTCACCAAGTGTCCCATCTAAAGTGATCAAGTTTAGTTTAGCACTAGCCCCTAGTATTGAGGGTATCACTATTGGGGGGTGCTAGTCAAGTATAAGTACCCAAGACTAGTTCTATGATCTTGGTGGTATCCATCCTATTTTCCACTAATCACAATTCATTAACTAGATAATAAACTTTAGTAAAAGGAAAAGTAAAGCTTGTAGGTAAAACTGGGATTGGTATAATCAAAGTTGCATAACCAAGCATTCATGGTGCATCTTGCATAGGTTATTTGGCATAGTGGGCTTACATAGATAGCTTGCCTTGAGTAGTGCAGTTGTTGAAGTTCTCTTCCTCCTCTTCATAGAACTCCTCTTCTTCGTACCCAGGTCGATACTAGCGTCTATAAATAATACGAGGTACACAATCACCAAAAAACACTTAACTACTTCTATTTAGCACACATGGGATCATACTAGATGATCTAGCATCATCTCAATCATCACATATAATAATGGCACATTCTTATTTATCTTATTTGGGAAAAGTAATTTCTACTTATTGAAAAATACGTAAGATTTAATATTATCCAATTTAAAATATGGGATCATGTTGACACATGCCATCACCACATATTTCAATACTTGGGAATGTGATTTAAAGGGTTTGGCATATTTTACAAGATTAAATATTATTACATTTAATAATACTAAAGTGACTGGAAATGCCTATATAGCATTCTTTTAATACTAGTCCATGATCAATGCTTGTAAAACTAAATCTTTTTACCTATCCATATAGAGCATGGCAAATGTGATTTTTGAGAGTTGGAATCAACTCAAAAGCATTTATGGTTGATTTTATAAAAATGTTTGAAGTTGTAAAAGTCTCTGTCTTGTTATTTTTACTATAGGTGATCTATAACTTCAACTTGTTTCAATCCAACGGGAGTGATTAGATATTTTTAATACCTTTCTAGAAAAATTGGAATCATGCATTTTGGTTCAGTACATCTCTTTGAATTCAATTTTGAACACAGCTATAGAACAGGGTTTTCAATAAAATAGAAAAACTAAGTTTGAATCACTAGGCTATGCGCGGGAAAGAAAATGGGTCGGCCCAACTGCACAGCTCGCACGTAGCGGGCTGCTGACAGGCTGGTCCCACGCGTCAATGGCTCTATCTAAATGAAACGGTATCAGTTAATATCAGCCCTATGATTAGAGCAAGATCTATGGCTCTAGTTCATCGTCTACGTCGAAGGGGCCTCGCGAGATTCTAAACCTAGCGACACAGTGGGGTCGTCGGAGGCTTACCAGGGCTCCAGCTAGGTCTAGCGATGGGGGCGAACGGGCTGGTAGATGACGGCTAGTCGATTGGTGGTCACGGCGCCTCCTGGGGTGGCTCCAATCAACGACGCCCTTCCTTCACTACAGTGGCAGGCTCTGGCCAAATTCTACCGACGGGTGCTCGCCCTGCTCTAGGGAAGGGTCTGGGATGTTTCTGAGAGAGTGGAGTGGAATGGTGTGCCGTTTGAGGCTGGGGGGGTCCTATTTATACACCAGCGTTGGAGGCAGTGCGACATGGCTCGGGCTCAACGGCGATGCTGCTACAGGTCGCTATAGGCATGGTGGAGGGCATAGGTTGACACGGTGGACTGTAGCGATCGTCATGCGCATAGTGGTACGGCGAGACGCGGTTTTAAACGGTCAGGTGCCATTCGTGCTCTATGCAGGTATGAAAGTGTTCGTCATCGAGTACGGTTGTCACGGGACACGGAGGCGAATGGTCGTGTCTAGGAGGTTCCTGGTGACGCACCGAGTGTGGGTACGCACGGAGAGAGCAAGGCGCGGCGTGGCTGCCTAAGGTGGCTTCGGCGCTCTGGCGTGCTCTCGGCATGGCAGAGAAATAAATGGGTGCGACGCTGCTGGCTTCTCCACTGCTCGCCGCTGGTCGAGAGGTGGACAGAGGGGTGCGGTGAGGTCATGCCTACTCGTTAGTGGTCATGGGAGAGGGAAGCACGGCGTGTGGTGTCGTGTCCATTATCGACCGGCATGGGCAAGCTCGGGTACGACGTGGCACTAGTGCAACGACGAAGGGGAGAGGCTCCACTGCACGGCCAGGTACTGAGAGTGATCATGGGTGAGTAGTGGAGTTGAATTGGGTACAATTGATGATCAATTGATGTATCAAAACAATGAATAGTTGTTGAACTTGTACTTTGTCTACTAAGTGTTCGACTAAATAGCCGCATGAACTACAGATTCAAATTTTTGAATGAGTTTTGGTGGGTGTGTTGGTCACATGCTTAGTAGTCTCTGGTTGTTGGGATTTGTCAAGTGGTATTGGTTTGAGTGGTTTTTGTAAAATGATGATCTAGATACCTACACTTGATTCAATTTTGAATTGCCTCTCAAATAGATTTAAAATTAGTTTATGTAAATTTGTAAAGTTTGCTTGGATTCATTTTTACTTGGTCTAGCAAGGGGTCAAAAGAATTAGAATTGTCTCTATTGTAAATATTTTACTAGAGATGCCTTATGTGGGCTAGTGGTTAACTTTGACCAAAATGACCATTTGATCATTATGCTTATAACTTGATTTTATTTTGATTTGTTTCTGTTTGAAAATGACCTAGATGATCTTGTTTCATCTTTAAGCTAATCCTTATCATTGATAGCAATCAAACATGGCATAGCAAGCATTCATGCATTAATAATAAACACATATGCATTCATATAGAGTTTAATAATAGAAGTTTTTGTTAACCCTAAACTTGGGTGATTAGAAAGGGATAACCCTGTTTAATATTTTTGAGGTGTTACAGATGCTGGTGGGACGGCAATAAGTGCAACCCTGGAGAACCTGGTTCTTGGTGGTCATTGATGTGGTGTAGTGGTCGGTGAAGATGACCTCAGGTAAGCTCCGCCGTGGTAGCACAGGCCCTGCCTCGCTATGCCACAGTGGTTGCTCCCCGAGCGCCAGGTACATAGCTACTTCTATCTCCCCTCTTCTCAATTCTTTCGCTGCTCTTCATCAAGTCGTCTCTCTGACTTGCTACATTTAATTGGTTTATGTAAATGTAATTGTGCTTCAAAGGCTTACTATTGATTCACTACACCACCAAATCTATCTTGTTGCTTGTCCCTACTTTGGATGCTAGGGAAACCTGATGTGAATTAGCCTGATTATTGCTGCTCTATACTGATCTATGTAACATACCATTAAGACTTATATATGATTTTGCTAGTTGTTATTATGAATACCAATAGATTCAAATAGTGGATTTGAAATCAAACACAACTTGACTGGCTTTTGGGACTAGTGTGGATGATTTTTAACTTGTGCTTCATGGAATTCTGTGTGTGGTGCTATGATCTATTGTTGCTGACCTATTGCTCGATATGGGGTGGTTTTGGTTGTTTTGGCTATGGTTGTGGTACATCCAGTGTGGTACCTCTGTTGCTAAGTGGTAGTGGTATTTGTAAATTACTGAACTATAGGTTCTATTTATAATGATTAATGGCCTGGACAATGAGCCATAGTGCTCATCAGTGGGAATTTGGTTGTGGCTAGATATGATGATGGTCTAGTGGGTTTGCAGACAGGCCATGGTTTGGGATGATTTCATAAGAATGAATTGCTCATTTTTAATTTGTGTGCCTTCAGTTGACCCACCTACATTACAACAGATGAATATTTATGTACAATGCTAGACCTAATGCCCCATGTTGGCCAATTATTTGACCCCAGACATATGTGGGTTTGTTGCTGCCCCACTCCTATCATGTATTATGAGGTTGGCCACAGCTTACTTGTTATCTAGTAACACATATTACTGAAACCTTGGTTTTGTGTTTAAGCTTATATGACAACAAATATATGATTAACTATATCCAACATAGGGATTGGTGAAATAGGTCTTCTTATGTTATCACTGATAGTCCTATGGTTGATTATTATGTGATTACTAACTTGTGCTAAAGGAATGCTTAACAGCTGTGGGACTACCAATTTCATATTTCCTTGATGTGTTGATTTAAGAATTTTTGAAAGGTTGGTGTTCCTGTCTTTATGGACAAATAACAAAGATGTGTTTTTTCCTAGAATTCCTTCTAGGAAAATGATAGAAACTATCTAGTTTGAATGATCCGGATGAATGGCTAGTATGTAAAAAATTATTCTAGTGGTTTCTTTAGAGGATGCACAGTATCCAAGAGCATCTGCGTGATCTACTACTTTAATGCTCGTCAAAAACTTGGATGGTCCCTAGCAAATGATGCAAAAGGCTGAGGCCATCTTCTTAGAGAAATAAGAATAGATACTCACATGTGTTTCCATATCCTAGGATGATCTTGTACTCCATTTGAGTACAGATCTGAGGATACAACCACTATTTCATTTATCATGCCTATAACTATTAAGAATGGATACTATGCATGATTTCTGGATGCCCCCCTACTATCTAGAGTGGACAATAAAGTTGGTGATGTTGGATTGATTCAACTGGCTTGATCTGTTTTTCTTGCTCTAGCTGCCTTGTTCCAGACTTGGTCTTGCTGCTTGCTGGCCGACTCCCCTTCAGATTGTAACATCCCAATTTCAGCAACCCTGATTAGTTGTCCAGAATGCAAAAATCAAGGGGAACAAAAACTTTTTCTTGTACATTGGTGCAGTGTTTTCTTGTTGTTTGTTTGTGCTTGTGCATGTGAGTGTATACCATTTGATACTCCTTACCTCACCATCAGTTGACAAAAGCCATTTAACAAAACTATCCTGGCTCATTTTACATATTATCAAATGTTCTGGCATTTCAAAACATGAGCCAAGATGCTTATGTAACCAAAACTATTTTAGTAGCTTCTAATGACAAAACTAGGGAGAGATATATAATACAATCTCCTTATGTTCTCAAGACTAAACCTTCAACTACTCCTACCTCTAGGATTCTCAAAACCTTGTATAAAACTTCTGAATTCTACTCTTGGTAGGGATACCAAGGACTCTTACCTTATTAAAACTCCAACCTTTCAAAATTGCCCATCCTTACCTCAAGCTAAGCTTGATTGTAACCCTAGTAGTAGTTGATTTGTTTGTAAGATGAGTTGCCTTGATCTGCTGTTTGACTTGATTGCTTAGAATTAGCATGAGCTACCCTAGGAGATCATCCTCTAGGATCAAGAAACTTTAAAATCCCCAAACCCTAAGCAAGAAACAAGATGGATCTGATCTCTAGCCACTAGGTGATCATCAAAAACCCTTGACTAGATCATTTCTGAAGTGATCCATTCTAGAAGTTCCCAAGTCAATGAAGACCAATATCAAGCATGGATCCCTTCTACTCAATCTACTCTTCAACCTCATCCACTTCATGATGCTTTGGTATCTTGCTATCCATCAAAAGCCTCCCCTCTCATAATCTATTCAAAAACCCTAAATCCGCCAAATTTGGCTAAGTCTGGAATCTGTTTCAACATCACCTTTTTGAATGCCTCCCTTTCTCAACCCTTGTGCATTTTTGGAAATGCACTTGAACCATATTGTAAACCGTCCTAAGGAATACCAAGTACCACTCTTTCCCTTGGTTAGATCATCCTCCAACCCACTTGTTCTTGATGGTTTTGTAGGCAAGAAAATAACTATTCCTGCAAATCTAGTCAACATGCCTACTTTGACAGAAGCTCACACCATCATCCGACCTTCTTTGGACCAAATCTTTGCATGGTTGTGTTCTAATAACATAGGTCTATCAATAGCGACTTCACTTGTTCCAAGTGGATCCTTGTGCTTCTTAAACCTACAAGGTTTTGAAGGCTAGTTGATAATCTGCCTTGGCAGGCTTATTTTATTCAAAGTTTGAAATCAATTCTTGGTGAGCTCAAGCAGTATCAAGCTCAAACCTCTACACCATTGCAATCTACATCACTTGGTCTATACATCCATATATCCCATGCCCCAAGGGGAGCCTTGAGGTCCTATATCCAAGAAGGTTTTGGTGGCATGAAAACAATCTTACCCTAGATCCTTAATCTCTAGTTTTTCACCAAAATCAACTTTGATTCTCAAATCCCAAGGTTGGAAATGCTTGTTACACCTTGTCTACATCATCTACCTTGATCAATAGGATTAATACAATCCTATCCCTATTTATTATGGACCAAATATATATAAATCCTTTAATAGACAAAATCTCCAAAACTCCTTTCCCAATGGAAAGTTGGTTTTTGTCAAAGCACTTCCCCAACTTTTGGCTCAGTTGAGATCCATATATCATACCCTACCTTCCCATCCCAAAACTAAATATTCTGAATAACTTTATTACTTCTTCTTGCCTACTTTCTTAAATGGCAGAAATGGAATAGTAATTATCTTAAATACTTTTAAGCCACAATAAACCTCGGGAAAATTCTCCTAAGTGTGTATTCACATTTGGAACCACCTCACATCAAAATCGAACAAGGTCCAATGTAAAAATATCAAATGAGCTCCAATACTTCACTTCTGCAGTTTTTGAATAAATGGATTTAAGTGGACTTCTAATCTTCTAAAAAATCCCAAATAAATCCTAGAGATGCATCCTAACCATACCCATCTACCAGTACCATATTACCACATTGCCCAATGCAAATTATTCAACTTCCTTTACAAGAACCATTCTGATCAAATGGTGCAAACTCAAAACATGATACAAAGCCTTCTCCAAGTCCCTCCAAACCTACAAAGCAATGTACCACAGCAAACAGAAATCTCTCTGGTCGTGCTACACTGTAGCTCACCCCTCTCTTTGTCCCATGTGCTTGTATGAGAGAAGGAGAGGCATATCTTGCAAAATATCTTGTGTATTAAAGTAGTTGCAGCCACCACCACTCCCCTCTCTCTCTGGTCGAGCACCAGGCCCACGCTGCCTCCCAGCACCACCCAGCTTGACCATCCAGTGACCAGCTCCCTCCCCATCCTCTCCTTGGACTAAATCCACCATGAAACGATCCATCTCGAGTTAAATAGGCTAGAGACCACCCCGTGCCTCCCTCATCCCCTCATTTGCTACCTCCCTCTCCCACTCACTCTCCTCGAGCTCCACTCCCCTTTCCTTGCTCTGGTTTAGCCGAGAGAGGAAGAAAATGGCCTCTCGGCCATTGTTCAAAAGATGAGCTTAGCCTTCTCCCCTCTACTCCTTTCTCTCTACATGTCATAGTACTGCGACCCTCTCCACCCCTTACTCCTTCCCCTAGAAGCTTAGACCCTCTCTCCCTCTCCACTGTCCGGGAGAAGGGGAAACTACCTTCTCGACATTCTTCAAGATCTGCTCGTAGTGCTCTCTCCCCTGCCTTTCTTCCTTTGCATGTCTCCCTCCTATACCCTCCTTGACATCCCCTAGCTAACCCCGCTCTTCTTTCTATCTGCAGCAGCCCCAGACGGCAGCGCCGGCGAGCACCCGAGCGCGCCTCGCTAGTGTCCTCGCGCGAGCACCCTCCCGGATGCGAAAACCCTTGTGCCGCCCATCACCGGGGTCTCCTCCGTGCGTCGCGTCTCCTACGTTGCTTCCCGGCCGCCAGCACGCCCGAGGTAAGCCTGCCCGTCCCCCACCGGAGCCCCCTAGGGTTCCCTCCCTGCGCCCCAAGTCGAAGAAGGAAGACGACCTAGGGCCGTCGATCGTAACTTGATCCAACGGTCCCCAGCGTCCCGTACCCTTCGGCGCCCCACTCTGGCTGACCGACGGGACCCACCGTGGCCCGTTTAAAAATACTCTCCCGTGCCTGGCTACACTCGGCTTTGCCGAATCCTCCACCTGCGGCCCATCTTAGCCTAGTTCCCAGCCTAGAGAGCCTCTATGTTTTATTCTTTTTGCATAGATCCAAATTGTTGCCCTCCTGTTTAAATCGAATTGAAAATGGAAATTGACACAAAATGCCTAGATCTATATTTTCCTAGGTACTTGTATGTTCTTACTAACACACAGTACCCTTAGTTATCTTAGTTCATGTAAATATTAAATATATAAAATCAGTTTCCAGAAGCTATCTAAAACACTTCTTAATTCCTACTGGTAGTTTTACAACTCCAATTGGAGTATATCCTTTTTGCACTGCAAGATATTAGTCCTACCTTGCATGTCACACCATCCCCATATTAAATTGCTTCCAAGTTTGCCTCTGGTAAAAATAGCAAAAACAGACCATTTCTGCAATTAGGAAATTCTCCAAGTCAAATAGAAATAGGTACTGACCCAATTCCAACTCTCAAGAATCCTAAAACATATTATCCTTCTAACCCCAGGATCCCAAATTTAATTGAGTCTTGGTTGATTTATTAAGATTTAAACTATTCTGTGTAGGGTTAATTCTCTAATAAAACCATCTCAGTAGTTCTGTAACTCCAAAAAAGTTAATTCTAATTTCTAAAGAAAGGTACTATATATTCCTACCAGGTGTCCTTGGAATCAAATCCAAAGCTTCTGTAGATTTAATTTGGTGAAAAAGACAAAATAGCTCCAGAACTGCATTTTGGAATTCCCTGAGGGCATTCTGGTAACTATTTTGGTGCGATTCCAACTCTCATATACTCAGTACATCAATCCCTACAAAAACATACAAGGAAATAATTTTATCAAACTCTTCTGGTGAATTATTTCCTAAAACTAGAGCTTTTATCACTAGAATATTCATAAGAAATTAAAGAAAAGTGATAAAGTAGTGAAACCACTTTTGTTGGTTTCATTTTATCAACACCTATCTATTGGTATCATTTTTACAAAATGTTATCATACAGAATAGGTCCTTGGTCCAAAAACCCCTCTTAGGTAGTTCCTCGACTATAAACCCTAAGGGATGTTCTTCCATACCTCCAAAAACTATCTCAATCTTCTAAATCCAATCCTCTCAAAACATACTAAATCTTAATTTGGTATTATTCAATTGCTTGTATGCTGTATGGTATTGTTGCTTGTATTCCTTGTGTTGATTGTGCTCTTGCTTGTTTGCATGTGTGCTCCCTGACGACGATAGTTGCGATTATCTTGGAGATCAGAAGAAGCTGGTTATTATGGGATATTATTGGGTATTCTAAGAAGAAGTCCAGGGACAATTATGCCATATTGCTGATCTCAGGTAAGCCACCTTCTTGCTCATAAGCCTTGTCCTACCGATTTACTTATGCATGTTTTATCTACTGTTTATCAAAACTGCATTGTTTAGTATATGTTGATGTATATATGGTAGTGGTTTGGCTCCTCCGAACTATTACACGTTCGTACTACTAAGTACAACGTCCTTGATGACACCTACTTGTCCCTAGTATGGTAGATGGTGTAATACGCCATACCCCTTTTTGGAGACCCTGTTTTAGCCAAAGCAAAGCTAGAGGATGGGAAGACCCCAGAAAAAGTTTTACCAAATGTTTTATGATAAAACCTTGGTGAGGTGGGACCTCCCAAGATATGTTGAGAAAGAAAAGATTTTGTTTTACAAAATGCTGAAGGAAATATGGAGGAAAAAGGTTTACGAAAGTGCACCCGGTTCTTTGCAGTTTTGCTAGAACAATTAACCCTGTGAAACCACATTACTCTGGAATGGGACATTGCTGGATTTGATGTTTTTTTATTCTGGTATAAGCTGCCTCACAACAACTATAGGGGATAAAAATCCCTGGAGGGTGGGCCTTCTCACATAAGGGTCCATGTGGGACATTGACCTGGAGAAGGAACGAAGGGTCTACGAGCCTCCATACTAAAGTGCCCATGCTGTGCAGTGTATAATGCGCTCTGGTTGGTCCTTGGTACCCGACGTCCCGGTGTTGAGGCGAACAACACTCATAGGGTAGGCACTTATATTGGAATGGGCATCCGGAGAGTCTTGATCGGTTACTCGACCTACGATCGATGTAGATCAGGGTAGTGTACCCGGATGGTGTGGGTAAAGTGTGCAACCTCTACAGAGTGTAAATCTATTCAAATAGCCGTGTCCACGGTCATGGATGGTTGGGAAGGTTGTTGTATAGCGGTGCTGGTTTTGTTTTCAAAAATAATTTCGGAAAAGAAATGGCTTTGCAAATGTTTTGACCATGGGATGGTCGTAAAGGAGAAAGGTTTTGATCATGGGATGGTCGGAAGGGGGAGAAAGGAGTTTGGTCATGGGACGACCTGAAGACGGGAACAAATGGGTGACCCAGTCCTAATGTTTGAAAAACTTTTCAAAAAGGTTTCCACTATATTTACAAAAGTTTTCAACAAAGATATGTAGATGCTATATCTACAAGAGAAACTATTTGTTAAAAGAACCTCTCTTGGAGCCCTCCTACTGCCACAACCATATTGCATATCCTCTTGTTACTATTACTTTCCTGAGGTGGTTTGCGAGTACATTCAAAGTACTCACTAGCATTGTCCCTAGCTATTAACTTGGTCAGATATCAAGAAGAGGATGAAGTTGACGGCTAAGCGAGCTAGGACGTTCTCCTAGTCACTTGCCTATAGGTTAAGGCATGGCTCAGGCACTACGCTTAATGAAGTTCCGCTGATGTTGATCGATGTAGCCATAATGGCAACTAAGCTATGACATGTATTCGTTATGTATTGGATGTTTACTTTGATACTTGTCTGTTATGTGCCATGACTAACTGATCATGGGATCGTGGTTGTATGCATAACAGGGATTCTCGGAGGATTAATCTGGGGGCCCACACAGATGATCATGATTGATACTACTTCTGCTATTCTTGTATACTGTAATTGTGGAGATAGTGGAATGGTTGTATGATGCGTTGAACTGGTGAGAACCATGGTGTTTCTTGAGAAGAACATATGGTGTGAGTAGAACTGGATAGATGTGGTTGTGAAGTGGAAACAGTGGATGGTTCCACGACTATGCTCTCTCTTTTACACTCCCTGTGGAGCCTCTTGTGTCGACAACACACTAGCATGCAACTATGTCTGGGCTGCTTGCTTGCCTGTCTCAAGTTTGATATTTCCTGATGTTCTACCTCTTTACCTTTTTATTTGCATTTGGTGAAACTTGCCCCTCTGCCTGTGAGATTGTACTGAGGCAAGGTATACTAACAAGAACATATACTTCAATTGGTGAAACTTGCCCCTTTAAAATTTAGCTCAGTGATGAAATAACTATAGTGCATTACACTGTTCATTCTGAGAGCAGAACCACTACACTAACCCCCTTTATCCTTTTATTATTGTTTGTCTTTCTATTTTGTTTTGTAGGAACCCACTAATATGAAGAGATCCAAATTAGATATAGGGTTTAGTTTAGGACATCAAATCTGTAAACTTTCTTTCAGTTGTACAATCACTATAATAATATTTATATAAAAATATTCTTTTATTCTTACTTAAGTAATATTTATTTATTCATTTGTTTACTATAAAGACAATGTAATAGGTGTATTCTTTTAATAAGGAATTCTCTTGTTTATTTCTTTTTCTATTATTTGATTAATTACTTAATTGTAATTTACTTTTATTCTTTTGTTATAAAAGAACAATGTACTACTTCATGTCTTCCTATTAATGAAGAATTATTTTATATTATTATTATACTCATTTCTTTTTACTGAGTTATAGTATGATTATTCCTAAATTTGTAAATTCAAATATGAATTGAATTTGGAAATTCAAAGTAAGTTTCAAATTCTACCCCTCCAAAAACGTAGATAATACCTAGAGGTCATGTAAAAATCTGTCGCACTCAATATGATGGCTAATCTCTAATCCATCGAAGCAAGAGAGATTTGATCGCTCTAGAGTTTTTGGTTGCGAAAAATTTACCCAGATTTTCAGATGCATGCATGCAGATGCACAAAATCCTAAATCTACCCTTCGTTTAGTCCTAAATGGTGGGATGTTATAGACCTCCCCCCTTAAATTAAATTTCATCCCGAATTTTGTTGATTTCTAATCCTGAGGAGTGTCAGATAGATTCATCTAGAGTTTTCTTCCTTCCTATAAGACTCCTTTCTTCTAGCATGATGTTTTTAATGAACTCTATACTCCTTGAGTGCACTCTACCTGTTGATTCAACTGTGGATAATACATAATACTAGGTTTAGACTCAACCCTTATGCTCCATGCGATGGCTTTACCCTTGGATAATATTACTGAAGAAGGGATACTAATACTAAACATACCTATTATGGATTGCTCGGAAAAATTCACGTGTTCCATCATGTGATGATGTGATCTTCCAAATGACCTTCCCTGCTTTCGGTTGTTGTTTCTTCCAGGGTTTCTACCTCCGAATAGTGCATCATCGAGTACTTGCTTGTGAGGGTAAAGATGTCTCATGTGCCCATCTTGTCCACAAGTATAACAAACAACCTTGGACCTTTTACAGTCCCTCTTGATATGTCCTAGAATTCTACAATTTCCACATATAGTTCTTTTCTTCTGTATTTGAACACCCTGATTTGAACCATTTCCTACAGATAGAATTCTAGGTTTGAAATATAGGTTATGGCTTGGTTCATTTGTCTGGAACTTCAATGGTTCAATCTGAGCTCTTTTCCTAGCTATTTTCTTCCTCTCTTGTAGTACCATCTTGTAATCATCCTCGAAGGTAATTGCGGCATCAACGAACTCTTGAAAATATCATGTTGTAGCCACCCGTAACTTCATCTTCGTGTAAGGGTTTAGTCCCCTCAAGAACCTTTTCTTGTGCGGTATTTAGGCCAGTATCTCTAGTATTCCGAAAACTTGAACTACCATTGCTTGTCGGTAACTTTACTCTACAAAGAAAAACAAAACCCTACCTACAAGACGCTCTTCCAAACAAAAACAATAATGCCATGGAAACTGTCATGGTGGTGGCATAGCAGATGTCATGGATAGGCCAAAGATGGGGCCAATGAGTGCTAGGCGAATCCAGGGAGGGAGAGCATGGTAATTCCACACACTGAAGTTCTTGTCTATTCTCTATCAATGGTGTTTACAAGTGCTCCTGAGGCTCTCAGCAAGAAGGAGACAATGTCTCTTACTCATTGTCAACTAGCCCTAGAGTTCTACCTTAGACAGAGAATGATTGATCGATCGGCCGACCCTCTCTATGGAGGCCCCGGTGCTCCTTATATAGGGAAGCCCGGGTTATAATTCTAGGGCACAGGTGGCAGCATATTCTATGAATATGCTCCTTTCCTAAAGCAGATGCTTCTTTATTCCCTTTAACGGCTCGTCCAGGCTTTGGACGTAACCCATGGCGTAATCCTTGTCTTTTGGCGTCACCAGACACGGGCTACGTCATCCGGCTTTTCCCGCATCACCTTGGTCGCCCCTGACCCGCTGATCCTCTTCTTTACTTTACTTATCTCATGCTACAGCTAATAAAGCCACCTTTTGACCAGCGGGGGATTCCTTCTCTTGGAAGCTAAGATAACCCAGCTAGCATATAGCTAATCCGGCTTACCAAGTTACCTGCAAAACAAATAGACAGGGCGGCATAAATCCTATGCCGCTGGACCATTGTCAAGGAGATGCTCCATGGGTCGGGTCAAACCATGATTCGGCCTGCCTTGAGGTGACCCGGTGAGCACTTGCTTTTGACCGTGTCGTACCCTGGCTAACTCGGCCCTTATACCCCGGTGTTACCCTACCCGGGGGTATCCCCCCAACATTAGTCCCCGAAGCTGGTGCGGTCTTAGGAACTTTTAGTTGCTAAGTCCATAGCACGTTCCCATATCCGGATCATTTACTCCTTAGGACGAGTTACCTCTTAGCCCGGAGTTTCTCATCTTGCGACCCTTTGCTCTTTCCGAGTTATTCCTCGTTGGCCAGGTCTTTTGCTTGCTTATCCGGGTTACCTTTCCTTCTCTTGTACGCTTCTCCACATCCTACATGGAGGGTAATCATCATTATTCATCATTTTAAGGGCCACACACATTTAATGCGCCGGTTACTATCGCAATGTCAGGAATAACTGCTGTAAACGTCTCTTCACTGCAGCGCCTTGTTAACTGTAACATCGTGTCATGTCGTGGGGTTATATGCTCCCGTAGCCTTTCCTATGGCCTTGCTCTGATTGGCTGTTCTGGCCGCGCACACGCTTGTTGCGCGCGGCGTGTCACCCGCAAAGGATCCCATGACGCGCGTATAGCGCGGTTAAGTACGAGGCATGGGGCGATTTTAGGGGAAGTTCCCCCATTTCCTCTATGCTTCCCAACCTCTCTCTCTTTCACAGCGACCTCGCCGCCGCCGCCAGTTTTCTGCTTCACGAGCGCCACTGCGGCCGCGCTCAGGCAGCCACTCACATCTGCGCCGCCGTTCCCATTCACACTTTCCATCACAGGGCCATGCGCTTCCCGCTTTCCTTCCGCTGGCTATCTCTACTCCGATTACTCCCTGGAAGACCTCGAATCCACCATGTCAGAGGCAGAGGCAGCGGTGGTGGCGCAGCAGGAAGAAGGAGCGAAGGGCCACGAGCGTGGCTATTGGGACGGCTCCACCGTCCGCTAGGAGGACCTTGATTGGCTCCGTGCCACGCAGCACATCCCCGCCGGTGTCGCCTGCCGCCTCGCCTCCGGTGAAGTCACTCCTTCCCCCAAATCTGGGGAGTACGTTGTTTTTCTGTCGCATTTCCAGCGTGGTTTCGGCCTTCCCACTTCTGGTTTTTTCTTCGATTTCATTTCTACATATAAGCTGCAACCGCATCACCTCCCTGCCAACGCCATTACCTCTCTGCCCTCCTTTGCTTCTGGCATCGAGGGGTACATTGGCCTCTGGCCAACCAAAGAACTTTGGATTAAGTTCTTTGGCCTCTGGAGGAACGCAGTTCTGAATAAGGAGCATGCCCCGGAGGACAAGGACCGTACCCAGTGTGGCGCCGCCTCCATTTCTCCCCGGAAGCAGTACGTGTTCCCCCGGGTCACCAGACTCGAATCTTGTAAGGGCTGGGCCCAAACTTTCTTTTATGTCCAGAACACCACTAAGGAGGACCTGATCCGGCTGCTCCCCTTCAAACTTGGCCCTCCTGACACCTCGCGTTGGGAGAGCATTCCGAAGCAGCCCACGACCCTGGCAAATCAAGTAGAGCGCAGGATCAAGGAGCTGCTCAAGGAGAAACTCTAGGGGGAGGACATTATGATCACTTTCCTCCGCAGTCGGGTCTCCCTGATACATTGTAAATGTATCTATAATTTTTGATGTTCCATGCTTGGTTTTATCCACTTTCTTGTGTTTTGTTCCAACTTTGGAGTACTTTTCATATGATTTCTTGGACTAACCTATTAACAAGATCCACAGTGCCAGCTGCCTGTTTTCTATTGTTTTTGGTGCCAGAAAAGTCAGAAAATGAATATTCTCGGAATTGGACGGCACAAAAGCCAAAGTGCCTATTTTTCTGGAAGGGATCAAGTGCCAGAATACGAGAAGGAGAAGGGCTGGGGGCCGGCCACACCACCTGGCCGCGTGGCCAGGCCTGGCCCGCGCCAGGGGGTGGTCTGGCCGCCCCCAGCACCCCCTCGGCCTCTCCTTCCGCCTATAAGTTGCCCTCGGGACGAAAACCCTAAGTAACTGATCACAAATCCACGAAAGAGTCTGTAGCCGCCGTCATCTCTGTCCCTAGATCAAGGGGATCTGAAGCTCTTCCCGGTACCCTGCCGGAGAGGGGAATTCACCCTGGAGGCCTTCTTCATCACCATGCAAGCCTCCGGTGTGATGCGTGAGTAGTTCATCCTTGGACTACGGATCCATGTAGTAGCTAGATGGCTGGTTTCTCCTCCTTTGTGCTTTCATGTTTAGATCTTGTGAGCTCCATTCATGATCAAGATCATCTATTTTTAATTCATACATGTTGTGTTTGCGAGGATCCGATGGATATTGAGATGCTATTTTAGATTGATTATTGATTCTATCATGTCTTTGTTATTTGAGATCTTGCATGCTTTCCGTTGTTAGTAGCTATCTTGTCCAAGTAGATGCTAGCAACTCCAAGAGTTAGTATTTATGCTCGATAGTGGGTTCATGCCTCTGGTAATCTGGGGAAGTGACAGAAATCTCTAAGGTACTAGATGTGTTGTTGCTACTAGGGAGAAAACAACGATCCTTTGTTCATAGAACAATTGTATTGTTTACTTTACACGCAGTTCATAAAGCAATAATCTGTTGCTTGTAACTTAATACTCGAGGGTGTTCAGATGATAACCTGAAGGTGGATTATTAGTCATAGATGCAGTTGGATGGCGGTCTATGTATTATGTTGTAATGCCCAATCAAGTCTCAAAGGAGTCAAGATGATTAGTATATGCATGTATTGCTTTCTCGGCGTTTGTCAATTGTCCCGCTGTAATTTGTTCACCTAGCATGTTTTCTATCTAAGGAGAGCCACCTCTAGTGAACTATGGATACCGGTCCTTTTTCTTTACATACAATCTACAATCTGTTTATGCTTTGTGTTTACTTTCTACAAACTTTTACTTATTTCCATTCGATACGTTTAACCCTTTGTTTTCTGCAAAACACGGTGAGATTGACAACCTCATCGCAAGTTGGGGACAAAGTTCTGTGGTTGTGTTGTGCAGGTCTCCACGTTGCTACTAGCACCGGTAGTGCGCCCTTCCAAAGCTCATCTAGTAACACCTTTGGGGTGTTTCCTTGCTCCTACTGGTTTGATTAAACCTTGGTTTCATAACTGAGGGAAAACTTGCTGCTATATTCATCGTGCCTTCCTCTTGGGGTTCCCAACGAGCTCTACATCGAAAGTCGAGCGCATCAAGGTTTTCTGGCGCCGTTGTCGGGGAGTCAAGGACATCTTCATAAGGGGAGTCCCTCATAACCAATCTCTTTACTTTGTTGTTTTTGTTTTGCTTAGTTTCTTTTTTTGCTTTGTTTGCTTGTTTTGTTCTTCAAAAATCCAAAAAAAATAGTTTTACTTGTTTTGCTTTCTTATTTGAAAACCCAAAAAAAATGACTACTCTTGAAAACACTAAGTTGTGTGACTTCACTAGCACCAACAACAATGATTTTATGAGCACTCCTATTGCTCCACCTGTGGCTGAAAATACTTTCTTTGAGATAAAACCTGCTTTGCTCAACCTTGTTATGAGAGAGCAATTTTCTGGTATTGGTAATGAAGATGCTGCTTCCCATCTAAATAACTTTGTTGAACTTTGTGAGATGCAAAAGCATAAGGATATAGATGGTGATTTTATTAAACTGAAATTGTTTCCTTTCTCTTTGAGAGGAAAAGCTAAAGAATGGTTGAATTCCTTGACTAGGAATAGTATTGATTCTTGGACTAAGTGCAAAGATGCTTTTATTGGAAAATACTATCCTCCTGCTAAGATTATATCCATGTGAAGTGAAATAATGAAGTTTAAACAACTTGATAATGAGCATGTTGCTCAAGCTTGGGAAAGAATGAAATCTTTGGTAAAGAATTGTCCCACTCATGGACTGACTGCTTGGATGATCATCCAAACTTTTTATGCAGGATTGAACTATTCTTCAAGGAACCTATTGGATTCTAGAGGTACATTTATGACCATCACTTTGGGTGCTGCAACAAAACTATTGGATAATATGATGGTTAATTATTCTGAATGACATACTGAGAGAGCTCCACAAGGTAAGAAGGTAAATTCTGTTGAGGAAACCTCCTCCTTGAGTGATAAGATTGCTATAATTATGTCTATGATTGTTAATGGGAAAGCCCATATTGATCCAAATAATGTTCCTTTAGCCTCTTTGGTTGTTCAAGAAGAGCAAGTTGATGTGAACTTCATAAGAAATAACAACTTTGGCAACAATGCTTATGGTAATAATGCTTATAGGAACAATTTTGGTAACAACAATTATAAGACATATCCTCCCAACAATGGTAATGCTTATGGAAATTCTTACAACAATAATAAGAGTGCTCCCTCTGAACTTGAAGTTATGCTTAAAGAGTTTATTAGTAAACAAACTTCTTTCAATAAAACTATTGAGGAAAGCTCTCTAATGCTGAAAGAAATATAGCATCTTTGGCTGAAGATCAATCTAGTTTGAATAAAATGGCTGCTAAACCCAAAACTAATGAGAATCGCTTTGCAGCTACTAATTCTATACAAGTAAGAATTGATGAAAATGTTAGACTATTAGCTGAATTACATGCTAAGTGGGAAAGAGAAGATGAAATTGCTAGAAACATTAGTGTTTCTACTATTACCACCACTAGTGTTGAGGCTAGTAATAGTTCTACTACTTTAGATGATAAAGTTGATTTTGATCTTGATGGTTACAACATCTCTGAAGTTATTAAGTTCCTATAAAAGCTTGCTAAAAGTCCTAATGCTAGTGCTATGAACATAGCTTTTACAAAACACATTACTGATGCTCTCATAAATATTAAAGAAGAAAAAATGAAACATAAAGCTTCTATTCCTATAAAACAAGAAGATGGCTGGGAACCCATCATTAATATGAAAGTGAATGACTTTGATTTCAAAGCTTTGGGTGATCTTGATAGTAGTGTTTCTATTATGTCTAGAAGGATTTATGATATGCTTGATTTGTCTCCTCTTGAAGATTGTTATTTGAATGTCCCACTTGATGCTAATGCTAAAAAGAAACTCATGGCGAGTCTTAATGATGTTCTTATTATGGTTAATGATTCCTATGTCCCCGTTGATTTCTATGTTTTGGATGTTGAATACAATGCTTCTTGTCCTATTACTTTGGGAAGACCTTTTCTTAGAACTGTTGGTGCCATCATTGATATGAAAGAAGGCACCATTAAATATCAACTCCCGCTCAAGAAAGGTATAGAACACTTCCCTAAAAAGAGAGAAAAGATTTATTTTGCTTCTCCTATGAAAAAAAATTTTGGTCTTAATGCTTCTTCATTTGAGAACACTTGATTCTTTCTTTGCTTCTTATGCCTAACTTAAAGGCGTTAAAGAAAAGTACTTGTTGGGAGATAACCCAAGAGTTTTAGTTGAGTCTTGGAAGTTATTACCTCTATAATAACCTCTCCTCATCCTTTTTATTTGCTTTTTGTGCCAAGAGTAACCTCTAATGAGAGTGAAGTAATGATTGGGAAAGTTGCTGTCCCGAAATAGATTTCCGTGCTTCACCGTAAAAATTTCTGAGAGAGATGTATGTCAGATTGAGCTGTAATGTTTTGTGCTTCTACCCCAGGTTGTTATCTAACTTTCGTTAGTTCAACACTTTTTGATTTGAGCAACAGAAGGTCTTCGAAAAAATCGTCTTTACCTGCTGGTCTGTTTTGACAAATTCCTGCCATTTTCTGCATTTGCTTCTTGTTAGTTCCTTCTTGAGTTCCTTTGGGGAATTGAGCTTTCTGAGGGAAGTGCTACAGTATCTAGTGTTCTAATGGAAGTTTATATGGTGTTAGAACTGAACCTTGGGACTTATTTATCTTAAGTGCACTAATGTTGCTAATGAGATTGTGTGAAGCTTTGTATGAAGGAAAAATTTCAGGTGTATGAAAGGAATGAGTAATCAGATGAAGAATGGACTAAAGCTCAAGCATGGGGTGCCACGCGTGTCACCCCAAGAAATATCCAAGAAGTACAAGAGTCATAGCTTGGGGATGCCCAAGGCATCCCCTTCTTCATCAATAAAAATCCCAGGTTTCTTCCAAACGCTTCATTTTTATTGTTTCATGCATAGTTGTGTTTTTCTTGGAGCGTCTTCTTTTTCGTTTTGGTTTTTAGTTTGCTTGGTTTGCTTAGTTTTCTGAATAAGTTGGTTGCACCTCCTCTTCCACACATTGGTTTGCAAATAGTTTGGTTTGGTTTGGAAAAGAGTAGGAAAGTTCATACTTATGTGGTAAAAAGAGCTCGTTTTTGACTGTGGCGTATGCTTTGTCATGCCATGCTTCATATTGTTTTGGATTTATGCTTAGTATTCTTTGCTGTAGCATGACTTGTTATAAACAATTGAGATTGCTTAATGTGCCTTGGATCGATCATGCATTGTTTTAGCATATTAAAGCATAGTATAGTGGTATTCTCCTTTGGTGCTTTATTTGGGTTGACTTGGCGCATGCTCACACCAAGTTATGACTATCTCAAGTCACCATAGCCTTTATGATCCTTTAGTTTTCAACTTGTAGTATCACTTTATCCTTTGATCAATGATGTTTTGTCGCTCTGCATGATTATGGCCAGTATTGCTCTCTTAGTTTGTCGCTCCTAGTCTTTTGCTAGCCTCCACAACAAAGTATGAGTTCCACTCATGCATCCAACTCTCTAAACCAAGTTATTCCAAAGAGTCCACCATACCTACCTACTAGCTTATGCTATTCCAAGTATATTCATGCTTTTGTTTACCTTCCACTTGTTATGAAAAAACTAGTGATTAAAGCTCTCACGAACTTGATGGCACACTTTACTTTATTGCCTCTAATAAACTTGAACCATTGTGTCTTCTATGTTGTATATGCTTGCACTTATTTGTTGGGAATTAGCAGAACCATGATTTCATGGGGAACACTTTCAACATTGCACTTGGTACTTGTACCTAGTTGATATCATGCTCTTTTGTATATGGATGTCATCGGTGTGAAATGAAAGGGGAGCTTGTAAGTACATGGAGTTATGTATATGTGTTAGAGAAACGCCTGGGCCACTGGTCTAATCCATGCTGACATGGTGGAAACCTGCAGCGTAACCATAATGAGCTGTCTATGAAGCATTCTTCTTATAAAAAAGAGTCATATTGAGAAAAAAAAGAGAAAAAAAGAGATACTATGACAAGAGGAAAGAGAGAAAAAAGCACCATATTCCCATGGTAAATAAGAAGAATGCTGAGATGCTCGTTGTCTGCTTGCCTTGTCATTTTGATATGGGGATTCTTCCGTATCATCGGGCAAGGGGTACCCCATTGGCGGTTCTCAATGATACACATGTACTTACGATGACAAGAACTTACCGGTGACTAAACTTGAGTAGCATGAGGAGCGACCCTCGTATACAAGGGACATGAGATATCTGACTTATACTTCGTCAAGCATGTACACCATAGTTCGTTCACTTTAACCTTAATCACTTCAAGATGCTTATGATAGGGGCAATGAGAGCTGAAAGCTATAAGTACCATAATTTTTGGAAGCTCTTTATGAGACTTGAATCTCTACTTCCTTTTACAAAAGGCCTTTCTTCCACCATTATATTGAGTCTCCACCTTCTATCTTTATGCACTACTTTGAGAGCATAGTGTCCATTCTTAGTTCTATGTGCATTGTCCCAAGACTAGTTGATTGATGCATAACTTGTTATTGCTTGTTTGAAACTATTGTATCTAGTCACTCTTATGAACTTTGAAGGTGTCCTGTCCATTTATATTTGCTACTCTATTGAGGGACAAGCTGAATACTTTTATGCTATGTTTTCTTTATGTGAAACAAACAAACGTCTTGCAAAGCATTGTTATTCATGAATCTTTTGTTTGTGCCTTTTCATGTTGCATCATAGTTTCTTTGCTTATTGCTAGAACTTTGTCTTTCATGTTATGATTGAAGTACTATGATCCCAGCTTTGATGTTTTGCAAATACTTTGATAAAGTCTTTGATGGTGCATGTCACCTCAATTTTTTTTCTTTTTATCACTTACCTACTCGAGGACGAGCAGGAGTTAAGCTTGGGGATGTTGATACATTGTAAATGTATCTATAATTTTTGATGTTCCATGCTTGGTTTTATCCACTTTCTTGTGTTTTGTTCCAACTTTGGAGTACTTTTCATATGATTTCTTGGACTAACCTATTAACAAGAGCCACAGAGCCAGCTGCCTGTTTTCTGTTGTTTTTGGTTCCAAAAAAGTCAGAAAATGAATATTCTCAGAATTGGACGGACAAAAGCCAAAGTGCCTATTTTTCGGAAGGGATCAAGTGCCAGAATACGAGACGGAGAAGGGCTGGGGGCCGGCCACACCACCTGGCCACGGGGCCAGGCCTGGCCCGTGCCAGGGGGTGGTCTGGCCGCCCCCAGCACCCCCTCGGCCACCTATAAGTTGCCCTCAAGACGAAAACCCTAAGTACCCGATCAAAAATCCACGAAAGAGTCTGTAGCCGCCGTCATCTCTGTCCCTAGATCGGGGGGATCTGAAGCTCTTCCCGGCACCCTGCCGGAGAGGGGAATTCACCCTAGAGGCCTTCTTCATCACCATGCAAGCCTCCGGTGTGATGCGTGAGTAGTTCATCCTTGGACTACGGATCCATGTAGTAGCTAGATGGCTGGTTTCTCCTCCTTTGTGCTTTTATGTTTAGATCTTGTGAGCTCCGTTCATGATCAAGATCGTCTATTTGTAATTCATACATGTTGTGTTTGCGAGGATCCGATGGATATTGAGATGCTATTTCAGATTGATTATTGATTCTATCATGTCTTTGTTATTTGAGATCTTGCATGCTTTCCGTTGTTAGTAGCTATCTTGGCCAAGTAGATGTTAGCAACTCCAAGAGTTAGTATTTATGCTTGATAGTGGGTTCATGCCTCTGGTAATCTGGGGAAGTGACAGAAATCTCTAAGGTACTAGATGTGTTGTTGCTACTAGGGAGAAAACAACGATCCTTTGTTCATAGAACAATTGTATTGTTTACTTTACACGCAGTTCATAAAGCAATAATCTGTTGCTTGCAACTTAATACTAGAGGGGGTTCGGATGATAACCTGAAGGTGGATTATTAGTCATAGATGCAGTTGGATGGCGGTCTATGTATTATGTTGTAATGCCCAATCAAGTCTCAAAGGAGTCAAGATGATTAGTATATGCATGTATTGCTTTCTCGGTGTTTGTCAATTGCCCCGCTGTAATTTGTTCACCCAGCATGTTTCCTATCTAAGGAGAGCCACCTCTAGTGAACTATGGATTCCGGTCCTTTTTCTTTACATACATTCTACAATCTGTTTCTGCTTTGTGTTTACTTTCTGCAAACTTTTACTTCTTTCCATTCGATACGTTTAATCCTTTGTTTTCAGCAAAACACGGTGAGATTGACAACCTCATCGCAAGTTGGGGACAAAGTTATGTGGTTGTGTTGTGCAGGTCTCCATATTGCTACTAGCACCGGTAGTGCGCCCTGCCAAAGCTCAGCTAGTAACACCTTTGGGGTGTTTCCTTGCTCCTACTGGTTCGATTAAACCTTGCTTTCATAACTGAGGGAAAACTTGCTGCTCTAGTCATCGTGCCTTCCTCTTGGGGTTCCCAACGAGCTCTACGTCGAAAGTCGAGCGCATCCCCCTCCAGAAGCGAGCCCACAAGATCTGCTATCGTAGCGGCCCTCTCGATCCTCACTGGACTTCTTACATCGAGTTGGATAACTCGGCGGTAGAAGGAGTTCTCCGAGTATTGGGAGTGGGGACTCGAGCCCTTCGCCCGGGTCAACCCTCCACCATAGGTGAGTTTTCCTTTTCTTGTTTTCCGAATCTTCTTTGTATGTCGGTTTAGTCTTGTAACTTGTCAAATGTTGCCTTGTTCTCAGCGATTCCTCCAGCAGCCACTAGAGGATGGCGAGGTGCTGGCGAGCAAGTGGTTGCTGAACCGCACCGAGGAGGAGGAGGAGGAGCCTGATCCGGAGGCCTTCCTGCCTGCCCCAGACATCGTCAGACGCATCGCTGGTAAGGGCTCTTCTCTATGGATTGGCCAGACGATGATGACTCGGACGTTGAGGTCCTTGAGGTATTTGATCCGGTTCTCATCTCTTACTCGCACCTGGATTATGTTCGAATGTTCAGCTAACCCGGACGATCAGGTCCACGAGGTTCCTCCCCTCGCCACTAGTGGCCCGGCCCCGGCTCCATCCCAGAAGCGTGCAGCTACCTCGGCCGCAGCTTTAGAGGTGCCACCGCCCAAGAAGAGGCAAAAGAAGTCCGGGGTTAAACCCTCGGCCAAGCCTGCGGCCAAGAGCACGGTTCGGAGGGCGCCCAAACCTCGGGCTCCTCCTATCGCGGATGAGTAAGTTCTTTAATACTGCTTCTTGGGATATTTTCCTTCACTTGCCTTTATTTGTTATTGACTCTCTTTTTGACTTGGTGCTTTTTCTTTTTCTCAGACCTCTTAGGGATATCCCTCAGAGCGGCTCCAGCATTGCCTTCCCACTCCGGAGCAGTCCCTCTTCCCCCCGCAAGGACCATTATCGTCCACTCATCCCTATTCAGCAGGGCTCCACGGTTGCGCTTGACCAAAGCCCACCTCGGCAAGAGGAGGGCAACGTTGGCGTGGGGGATAGTGGGGAGGATCTAGATACGGCAATGCCGGATCTCCCCGGTTCCTCGGCCTCAGCGCTAGATCCTGAGGTGCCAGCTTCATCGGCACCGCCCCCAGCAAATCCTTACCAGCATCAGCAGCACCAGTAGCACCAGCACCAGCAGCACCAGTACCAGCGGCACCAGCAGTAGCAAAGACCTCCCAAGGGAAAAGCTCCATTGGCTCCCTCCCGGTCTACCCCTTCCATGGCAGATATGTTTCAATCAATTCCTCCACCTTCATCTGCCAAAGTCAAGAAGACTTCCGGGTCAGCAAAAGTAAATTCATCTAGGTCTGCCGCTTCCGGATCAGAGGGCATCCAACAACTGGTTCTGCATACCAGCCTTGCTGCAGCTCAATCCGTCAGGCGGGAGGCCCACGTGAAGGGCCTTGTGGCGAGCTATTCTCTGAGCGGCGAAAGCTATAGTCCACTACTCCTTGAGTATGTGAAGAACTGGAATAAAGCAGAATTCGTCGACCCTCAAGACGATATGCCAGAGAAGTTCAGCCCAGCCGAGTTCAGCGCCCAGATGAACTCAGCTACTAAGGCTATCTCCTTGGCTGGCCGGATGATGGAGGTAATTCTTTTTCTCTGCTGTTGATGTTTTACATAACTGAACACTTGTAGATATAGCCCCTAGTCCCCAAGCTTCCGAGGGAGTAACTTGTTATTCGGTCGGATGCTTCTCGTAGAACTTAGCTTTTGTTCATAATGACATCAAATTTTAGTAGATTTTGAGCCGGGTCTAGTTCCCTTGGCCCGTATCTTATGTACTTCGAATATCCACAAATCTAGAGCCGGGTTAAGTTCCACTTGGCCCGGGTTTTGTAAACTTCAAATATCCACACACCTAGAGCCGGGTTAAGTACCATTTGGCCTAGGTTTTGTAGACTTCAAATATCCACACACCTAGAGCCGGGTTAAGTTCCACTTGGCCCGGGTTTTGTAGACTTCGAATATCGACACACCTAGAGCCAGGTTAAGTTCCACTTGGCCCGGGTTTTGTAGACTTCGAATATCCACACACCTAGAGCCGGGTTAAGCTCCACTTTGCCTGGGTTTTGTAGACTTCGAATATCCACACACCTAGAGCCCGGTTAAGTTCCACTTGGCCCAGGTTCTGTAGACTTCGAATATCCACACACCTAGAGCCGGGTTAAGTTCCACTTGGCCCAGGTTTTGTAAACTTCGAATATCCACGCACCTAGAGCCGAGTTAAGTTCCACTTGGCCCGGGTTTTGTAGACTTCGAATATCCACACACCTATAACCGGGTTAAGTTCCACTTGGCCCGGGTTTTGTAGTCTTCGAATATCCATACACCTAGAGCCGGGTTAAGTTCCAATTGTCTCGGGTTTTGTAGACTTCGAATATCCACACACCTAGAGTCGGGTTAAGTTCCACTTGGCCCAGGTTTTGTAGATTTCGAATATCCAGACACCTAGAGCCAGGTTAAGTTCCACTTGGCCCGGGTTTTGTCAACTTCGAATTGCCTTTCTCTGTATTTGAACTTTGCCATTGCCTTGCTTATTTCAGATTACCACTAACCGCCGAACTGCTGAGTTCCAGCGCCTGCTGGACTCCTACAAAGACATTCACGCGTGTTATAGTAAAGTCCTGGTGGAGTACCAGAAGAGGGGTAATTTCCCATTCTTAGTTTTCCTTGTTCATTCAGACTTCTTAGGACCCATATGAATTTCTCATCCGAATCATGCAGCCGAGGTTGAAGCAGAGAACATAATCATGAGGAAAAACCTTGCGGAAATCAAAGGTAAACTTATCCCCTTCACATGATCGTTGTATTTTCCTTGCTTTATCCGGTGGACACTCATACTTTGGGTCCTCCGGATCATTGTGCTGTTGCAGTTGCTCTCATGGATAGTGTCACCATGACTGAAATGATGACTCACTTCCTCGAACAAGCAGGAAATCATGAGGCTAAACTGAAAAAGAAAGATGCAGAGATAACTCGGCTCCAATAGCAGAACTCGGAGATCACTCGGCTGAATGCCGAAATTCAACGGCTTAAGAGCTTCCATCAGTCCGAGTTGGAGAAAGCCGACCAGGAGTTTGCCGAGGAGAAGGAGCATTTAACCATGCAAATCTCCAAGGATAAGAGCCTACTAGAGGAAGCTGACGTCAAGCTTACGTCGGTGACCACCGAATACGAGAAACTCTAGGTCCATAATGCCAATGTTGATTCTGAGCTTCAGCGACTCCTCTTCCAAATTGCGCGTAAGTTTTCTGCCCTTGCTTGATCTTCTACCATCCGGATTTGGTCCTTTTGTTCACTATCTTTCTTCTTATCTTTAGGCAAATTTCTAGAGAGCAATACGCTCGCTGCCTCTGCTGTACGCCAGTCTCGCGAACATCATGGAATTCCTGCTGCACTTGGTGCTGAGCCAATCCCTTATACCACAGAGGATCTTCTGGAGAGTCTCACCGCTCGTCTAGAGGTAGTAAAGAATCATGGCGCGGATATCATCCCGACGGCAACACAGATGTTCAGCTGCCTCTGGCCTAGTGAAACCATTCCCAAGAAATGCTCGGCTTTCATAGCCAAGTTAATGGAGTGTGACACGCAGTTGCATTTGTGGCGCAAATCTGCCGCACGGGCTAGGGCCGACATTGCTCTGAAATTTGCGCTCTTGTGGTACGAAGGAATTGACTTGGCATTGCTCACTCGCATGCGCACCAGGTCTAAGTGGTGTGAGGATCCGGAGTGGATTGTGCGCCGCCAGGCCTGTGCCAACAAGCTCATCCAGTACTCCTTCTGCCATGCTTGGAATGAGGGGCCGAGTTATCTTGATGCTGTTGACGATGAAGTTGTCTCTGGAGCTGAAGAGGAAGGGGTGAAAGCGAGGGCTCCGAACTGAGCAACAAGGCTGGAGACCTGGAGGATAGTGAGGCTAACCCATAGGACGAAGCCGAAGCTAGGGCTCCTCCCCCACACTCCGGAGTACCTCCCTCCTCGACAGATGAATCGTCTGCTGCTCCTACTCCTTGAAAAACACTGGTTATATTTATAAGATCCCTGGAATGCCGGGCGCAGATGTATTTCAATACTTTGGTTTGGTTGTGCTACAATTTTAAGTTCTAAACTAAGTTTTATTGCTGGATTATCGTGGGCGAAGTCCCCGAGTTTAATTTTCTTGTTCTTCCATTTTTTGACTCGGCTTGCGTCTACCTTGATTCGGTTTTTCGACTTACGAGTCCGAGGTTCAAAAAATTGACTTAACAATACTTGAAACCTTGAGAGTAGCTCAAAATTATTCGGCATTTTAGTGAACAAAACAAACTAAGGGTTAGTCAAAAAACCAATGTCGGCCCGTTTAAGTTCTTTCCCTTAGTCGTTTTTCATGTGCCTTGCCATTCCAAACTTGTTCTCTTGCTTGCCATGAAGCCAATTCTTGTTGGACAGCAGCAAAGTCGAAGAGTTAGGTTTTTGGTGCTCACACATTACTAATCCGACTAGGATATAAGCGTCTTAACCCAGCCGACACAAAAATACGAAAACAAGAGACAAGTATTAGAGCAGTCCCCGAGTCTCTACTCGGGGTGGCAAAGTTTTTATTGATAAGCTCATCACCGACATACGAGTAGTTCGGACATTCACCTCTTAGTTAGGTGTAGAAAGGACAAAGCAGTGCTATGTTGCATGGTCTTTTGGATTCTTCTCCGGACCTGTCCGCCTTGTTCTTTTCCTGGGGCTATGCATCAATGGATAGTAGGAGTCATTGTGCAAGGCTTTGCTTACAACGAAAGGTCCTTCCCATGGCAGGGATAACTTATGCATGCCAGCAGTGCGCTGCATTAGCCGGAGTATCAAATCACCTTCGCAGAAAACTCAGGGGTTTACTTTCCGGCTATGATAGCATCAGAGATTTTGCTGATATATGGTGGATATGGACAAGGCCAGTTCTCTCGCTTCTTCTAGCAGATCAACATCATTCTGCCGGGCTTCACACACTTCGGCTTCTGTGTAGTGGGTGACTCTTGGCGAATCATGCTCTATGTCGGCTGGTAATACAGCTTCTGCCCCATATACCAGAAAGAATGGCGTATAGCCTGTTGATCGATTCGGAGTTGTTCTTAAACTCCACAGTACCACTGGTAGTTCTTCTATGCAGCACCCCGCTGATCTTTGCAGCGGCTCTATAAGTCGGGGTTTTATCCCGGACAATACTAGTCCGTTGGATCTTTCCACTTGCCCGTTCGGTGTAGGGTGGGCGACTGAGGCAACATCTAACTGGATCTTCTTTTCTCGGCAGAACCTCGCGAATGCTCCTTCGGCGAAATTGGTTCCATTGCCAGTTATGATGCTATGGGGATAGCCATATCTTAGGATTATATCCTTAAGGAATTTTACTGCTATTGCCCCATCACACTTTCGGATTGGGTTTAATTCAATCCACTTGGTGAACTTTTCAACCATAACTAGGATATGGGTCATTCCTCCTTTTGCCGGCTTAAATGGCCCTACCATATCTAGGCACCATACAGCAAATGGCCAGGTAATAGGGATAGTTTTCAGCTCTGACATTGGTGAATGAGTTTTTGTGGCGTATCTCTGATAGCCATTGCATTTTCTCACCAAGTCCTCTGCTTGTTCTAAAGCATTGGGCCAATAGAATCCATGTCGGAAGGCTTTTGCCACTAACGCCCTTGAGGAAGCGTGGCGACCACACACCCCTTGGTGAATATCCTGGAGTATGTCAAGTCCTTTCTTTGGATCAACACACCATTGTAGTACTGTTGTCACACTCCTCTTGTATAGTTCAGCATTAATAATTGTATAGGCCGTTACCCTTCGTTGGACCTGCCTTGTGCTTAACTCATCATCCGGTAGAATTCGTTCTTTCAAGAAATCAAATATTGGCTTGGCCCAAGATGGTATAGCCTGGACTAGAAACGGCTCCTCCTCAATTTCCATCGCATCTACCGACATAACTCCTGTCAGATCAGGTTGATCAGTCCCCGGGTTTGCTGAAGCAGTCCCCGGGTTTGCAGAGGTATTTCCCTACTCTATATCCATAGGTGCAGCTCCTTATCCGGGATGTGACGGGATATAAATTGAATCTGTTTCGGATGACGGTGTGATAGATGGTTTTCTCAAGTGCTCCAAAGCCACGTTTGGCGGAATTGGTTGCCAGGATGAGCCTAGCTTGGACATCATATCTGCTGCCTCGTTTTCAATCCGAGGTATGTGATGGAACTCACATCCTTCGAAGAACCCGCTTATTTTCTGAACATGGAATCTGTATAACGCCATGTTAGCATCCAGGGCATCCCAATTTCCAGACATTTGTTGTACCACCAAATATGAGTCTCCAAAGCATTGTATCCGACGTATTTCCACTTCTTTTGCTACTTTTAGACCATGTACTAATGCTTCGTACTCCGTCACATTATTCGAGGAATTGAAGTGGATCTGGAGGACATACTTCAGCTGATCCTTCTTGGGCGAGGTCAGCACTACTCCGGCGCCCAACCCATCTTTGAGTTTTGATCTGTCGAAATGCATTCTCCAGTAATTAGAGTCCGGCAGGGGTGGTTCGTATTGGATCTCGGTCCAGTCCACAAAGAAGTCCGCCACAACTTGTGACTTGATGGCATACCTTATGTCGTAATTGTGGCGCATAGGGAGCTAACTCGATTGCCCACTTTGCTATTCGGCCGCTCGCGTCTTTTTTACTCATAATCTCCGAAATGGGTGCCTCACATATCACCTTGATGGGGTGTTCCTAAAATAGTGTTTGAGTTTCTTGGCCGACATATATACGCCGTATGCCATCTTCTGATAGTGAGGATAGTTCTGTTTTGAGGCTGATAATACCTCGCTCAGATAGTACACTGGCCTTTGCACGGATTTTCCTTCCTCTTCGCACTCCACTATGATTACTGCACTTACGACTCGGTTGGTCGCGGCTACGTAGAGCAACATTGGCTCCTTAGGGAGTGGTCAGCTAGGATTGGCGTGGTAGATAACATCTTTTTCAATTCTCGAAATGCAAGATCCGCCTGTGGCATCCATGTGAACTTGTCTGCCTTTTTTATTACCTGATATAGGGGCAAGGCCGAGACTTCTTGTATCTTGATTGCAGGATTGCTTGAGAGGGAATCCTTTGACCACTTCCTCCTTGAGTTCGATAAACCTTGGGTGATCCACTTAAGGGAAAACTTGCGGCTGTTCTACAAACCTCTGCACTTGGAGGACCAATAACTGTCTACAAGAATAGAAGTGCGTAGACATCAGACCATCGCAGAATGCCCGCGCTCTCCGCCTTTGCACCATGCACAGACCGCGCCAGAGCGCTGCCCCCGATAGCCTCACATAGCCCCCGCCTTGCCCTCATCTCGCACGTGCCCACCTGCCTTAACATCAGCATGCCCCTAGACATCCCCGTTCGGTGCCGTTTGACCCTCAGCCACCGCATGCCACGTCGAACGCCGCCTCTTCCGTGCAGAGAACGAGCCGTGCCTGACCACATACCACCGCCCCTAGACGTGCCATTACACCGCAGAGGATCGCCAGGAGACTGCGCATCGACTACTGCTCGCAACCACGCCTCTAGGAGCCCATAGCCATGTTGCCACCATCGCCGGACCATGCAGCGTTGTCCCGTCATCGAGCCTATAAATGGAGGCCCCCCCAGCCTCATTTTGCACACCACTGACCTCCCCTCTCACCAATGAGCCTTGCCCACTTCTCCCCGGAGCAAGGCGAGCAGCCGTTGGCCGGAATTTCGCCGGAGCTGGCCGCCACTGGAGGAGAAGGGCGTCGTTGATTGCGACTGCCCCAGGAGCAGTCGCGACCATGCCTAGAACCGCCGTTGTCCACCAGTTCGATCACCCCATCGCCACGTTAGTTGGAGCCCTGGTAAGCCCCAATCGACCGCCACCGTACTGCGTTAGGGTTAGTTCTCGCCGAAGCTGTTCACCGGAGACGATGAAGGTCGGCTGTCGATTTCTGTTCTAATCGCACGGTTGATATCGCCCCGTGTCACTTCACGTTAGATGCACCACTGACATGCGGGACCCCCTTGTTAGTTGCCCTCTACGCTGCTGAGCGTCACTGAGCCGGCCCGTTAGATTTCCCGCGCTAGCCCACAGATTCAAATATAGGTTTTTCTATTTAGAATTAAACTAGTTTTTGTCCACTTGTTTGAAAATCATTTCAGAGAGATCCACTTAACCAAAATGCATGATTCAAATTTTGTTAGAAAGATAATAAAAATATCTATCCAAGCACGTTGGATTTAACTCATTTGGGGTTATAGATAATCTATAGCAAAAATAACAAGACATAGACTTTTCAACAATTCAAACATTTTTCAAAAATCAACCATAATAGCTTTTGGGTTGATTCCAACTCTTAAAATTCACATTTGATGATACCTATCTGAATATGTAAAAATATTTAGGTTTGTATGCAGTGTCTTTGGACTAGTACCAAAAGAACGCTATTAGGGCATTTCTAGTCACTTTAAATTGAATAAATAATAAACTTAAACTTTATAAAATGTGACCAATACTTTAAATCACATTCCCATGTATTAGAATATTTGGTGATGACATGTGTCCACATGATCCCATATTTTAATTGGAGAATATTAAATCTTCATTAATTTCAATGAGTAGAAATTACTTTTCTCTAATAAAATAAATGAAACTTGTTCATTACATCTTGTGATGATTGTGATGATGCTAGATCATCAAGTTTGTGCCTTAGTGTGCTAAATAGACTAGTTAAGCATTGTTTGGTGATTGTGTACCCCGTATGTATTTATAGACGATAGTACCGACCAGTCTACGAGGAGGAGGAGTTCTACCCCGAAGAAGACGAGGAGAATTTCAACCACTGCACCAACCAAGGTAAGCTATTATTGGCAAGATAGAATTATACAAAATGACCTAAGAAAGATGCCTTAGGCATGCTTGGTTATTCATTTTTTGATTTATACCCATCCCAAGTTTTACTTGCAAGCTTTACTTTTTGCTTTACCAAAGTTTCTTTACTTTTAGTAATGCTTTATGACACTTCGAAAGGATAGTATAGATAGCATAAAGAGTATAAAACTTGGCTTATACTAGATGTCATTCTATGGCATGAGATTGAGGTTAGCATCCCACCTTAGTAAACACTCTTAACTTAGTGGTTAGTGCTAAACCAAAAACTTGATCACTCTAGATGGGAATACTTGGTGAAAATGCTTATGAAAACCTCAGAATGATGAGTCATTCTATTGAAATGTTTTGACATGTGTTGAGAAACACAAATGGTTTATGATGATGAAAATGTCGAGGAAGGAGCCTTAGCCCCTTTATAAAAACTGATGGTTGGGTTCGAATGCGATACCATTCCAATATTACCGTATAACCACAATACCTGAATTGGGTAAGGCTTAGGTGGAAGTTTATATGCATTAGTATGGGTTCCCTCGCGGGAGAGGTCTGAGTTGAAGCTACCTCTCTATGTTGTCCACCTATGCAGTGCCCAGGATGGCAGATGGCCATGGCTAGGAGGCCAAGCTCATAGGAGAGGTGCTTGTACTAGGGTGTGTAATTGAAAGGTTATGATTGATTATCCGCATTCTAAGTATGATGATTCAGGGTTATCACTGACGGATGTATCGAATTTTGTGGTGAAAGTGTATTACCTCTGCAGAGTGTCAAACTATTCGAATAGCCGCGTCCGCGGTCATGGATAGTTGGAGTGGCCATACTGTTCCGTCGTCAGATGTTTTCAAAATGACTTATGAAATGATTGGTGACTTTGACTTGACCACAACAGGGTTGTGAATTTGAAAACTAAGTTCCCAACTTAAGTGATTTAGAATATTAAATTAGCTTTCTTCACTTCTGAACTCAGCTTTGGTTCCATTTTAGCTTTTGCAAATAAACTTAGAGTTTAGCATTCCTACTGGAACTACCTTACTTGTTAGTGATAGTTTGCGAGTACTTAAAGAGTACTCATGGCTTTGTCCCTAGCTATTCCCGTGGCCAGACTATGAGAAGGACTATCTGGAAGAAGGACAGCAGGACGGCTACGACAACTAGGATCATCTTCCACCGTCAGCATTGCCTCTGAAATTGAAGATGGAGCTCACCGCTATGCTATTTATTCCGCTACTTGTTTGTATTAAGATTGGATCATGATATCCTTTATTTGTGTAAACCTTATTATGGTTTGTAATGGATGATGTACTGTGATATCCAATCTGTCATGTCTCGCAAAAATGGTAATCCTGGGATTGCGAGGTATGGCATAACAGGCATCTGGGATTAAAAATCCGGGTGTTGACAATACTGGAGGGGGCTCGGATGATAACCTGAAGGTGGATGATTAGTCATAGATGCAGTTGGATTACGGTCTATGTATAATGTTGTAATTCCCAATCATATCTCAAAGGAATCAAGATGATTAGTATATGCTTGTATGCTTTTTCGATGTTTGTCAATTGCCCCGTTGTAATTTTTCACCCAACATGTCATCTATCTTAAGGAGAATCACCACTAGTGAACTATGGACCCCGGTCCTTTCTTTTACCATCAATCTACAACTGTTTACTGCTTTCTGTTTACTTTCTGCAAGCTATTACTTTCTTCCACACAATACGTATAATCCTTTCTTTTCAGCAAAACCGGTGAGATTGACAACCTCACTGTAAGTTGGGGGCAAAGTTCTGTGGTTGTGTTGTGCAGGATTACAAGTAGGCAACAACACCTTGGAGGTGTTTCCTTGTTCCTACTGGTTCGATAACCTTTGTTTCATAACTGAGGGAAACTTACTGCTGTGCTCATCATACCTTCCTCTTGGGGTTCCCCAACAAGCTCGACGTCAATCTCGAGCCAGCAATGTCCGTCTATATATGTATGCTTATTGTCTGCTACGACTCACACAATACGATTAGGATGGGAAGGGTTATCCTCCATTTTAATAAAGTAACTCTTTCAACCATTTTTCTTGGATCTCTTTTGTGTGAGTTGCAGTACAAAATTCATAAAGACATTATCACTTTCCCACCTATTTTTTAGCGTCATACACAATAGAAACCGGTGCGTGAGCAACGGGGTCGTGCGCCAATGCGCACCCCTAAATCTAGTAAATCGATGAAGGATGGATGGAAGCGCACGGCTGCTGGCTCCCACCAACTACCGCACAAGATTTCTAAGGACTCCTCAAGCGGCTCACCTAATGTCAGTCCCAGCGGCCTAACTGGGTGGCATTGTCGCGGCGACATGCTAGGATGGGTAGTTGGCGAAAGGATCCATGGAGAAGTGTCCTAGCGGGGGCGACACACTGGGGTGGGCTGCCACGCCATTGTTATAGCATTGTGTGGGGCCGCAGGGGATAGGCAGACTGAGACCAGGGCGGGTCGGGCGCTGGGTTGCACCATGCGGGGGAGATGGGGCCGGGTGGTGGCGGCGTAAACTTGGGGCGGGGCTGCACCGTGCGGGCGATGCTGGGGGCGAGGCGTGGTGGAGGTGAGGGCAGAGCACGGGGCCACGACATGAGGGGAATTAGAGCTTCTCCACCGGCACAACCCAACGTGTCTGAATGTGTCCGAACAGACGTGCGGAACATGCGCGGGCATGACCCATCCGGACCGAGGCGTCCGGCTTGACCGGTCGACGCACCAATTTTGCGTTGCCGATGCATCGTGCGCGGATGCGGGCGGTCCAAGGGCGTGTCCTCCTGCGCGTGCCAGTGGCCCACCCATCAGCGTCTCGTTAGCACGACATCGATTCAGACGCGTAGTGGCAGCGATTCAGAGGCACGGACAACAGCTTGACCGGTGGCAGCCTTCACCATTAATATCGACGAGACGTCAGCCTGTGACTGACGGGCCGCCACCTAAGTTTCTGCACCGGCATTGATGGCGAAGACGTGAGAACCTACGCGCGCTCGCACAAGGGCTACTTCACCGGCCTCTGAGCCCATTGGTGCCGCAGTCCCCACCTCTCGCCATTGCTAGATTCATCCCTTCTAGCACCTCCGCTGCCGCCAATACCAATGATGAAGACACCAGGCTGGATGAAGAAGAAGGCCAAGAACGACCACGAGGAGAGCGGGTCCGACTCAAGCAGCTGACGTAGGCACGGGGCTGGCCTGTCAGCCTTCCTTCAAGGCGTCGTGCCGCCGCGATGGCTCCGGGACTTCACCCACCGCCCCGTCATGCACCAGGTGGAGCAGGAGCCCCACCGCGATTGCCGCTACTTCCGTATGGTGGAGTGCGACCGATGATGGATGGAAAGAGAAGGCATCTCCCATCATGATGTCTCCCTCCCCACGGTCTGTCACCCCAACCGGGAGTGTGTCCTGGTGCCGCCCGTGAAGGGGTTCGTGGTAGAAAATACAAAATTTTCCTACGTGAACACTTCTAATGTCATGATCTATCTAGAAGTAATATAGTAACGGCCGAGGTTTTGGATACATACCCTTGTAGTCCAAAAGTGGTTAACGTTTCACGGGGAACGTGGATGATATAGTCGTACTCGTAGCTGACCTCAAGGTCGCGAAGATCCTCGTAGGTCACCCCTTGCTCCATTGTGCAGCAGCTCCTGCTCACGACATCCAAGGTGCCGCTAATGGTAGCACCATCGTGGTTTCTCACACATATGGTGTACGAAGAGGACCTCTGATTCTCTGATCCCTGCCGAGAGTGTAGGAGTAGATCTTGTGGATGGAATCTCTGCAGCGCAACAATGTGCTACAGGTGTGTCGTCTCTTGCGGGTACCATCCTTCCAAGGACGATGCCATCGCGAGAAGACAATAATAGAGAGAGAGAGAGAGATTCCCTAAGGAAAGTGTCTTGGAGAATTATTGAATTGGTGTGTCTATTCCCACTCATCAATACCTGTTTATATAGGTGGAGGGATGTGTACCCTCCTCATTGGGTGTCCCAAGTGGGACTAAACTAGCAAAGGAAATAAAGGAGGAGGTGCTGGCCGGCTAAGCTAAGGGTGGGCCACCTTGCGTAGCCTAACCCGTAATAGACAACAACAGCAGGCAATGGAGACGGGAGCAGCGGTCGGGTGGGCCGTCCACCCGCGTGCGCGCTTGCTAGCGACCCACTATGACCAGGCGATGGAGAAGCAGCGGTCGGGTGGGCCTTGGCGCGGCCAAATGAGCGCTTGCTCTGCCCCACGTGCCCCCGTGCCCGAGTTGGGTCAAGAGGCCATGGCCTGCCTGCGGTGCCCGGTTGGCCACTGATGGCTACGCACTTCTATTCTTGTAGACAGTTGTTGGGCCTCCAAGTGGAGAGGTTTGTAGAACAGAAGCAAGTTTCTCTGAAGTGGATTACCCAAGGTTTATCTAACTCAGGGAGGAAGTGGTCAAAGGTATCCCTCTCAAGCAACCCTGCAATCAAGATACAAGAAGTCTCTTGTGTCCCCAACACACCCAATACACTTGTCAGGTGTATAGGTGCACTAGTTCGTTGAAGAGATAGTAAAATACAAGTGGCATAGATATAAGACAACGTTGCCAGAAAATAGCTTGATAGCATGGAAGAGACTAAAGGAAAACTGAAATAAAGATGAAAGAAAGCAAACATGTAACAGATCTAGTTGCAAATGGTGTTTCAAGGCTAAGAACAAGTCCTAGCGATCATACTTTCGTTAGTGAACACTCTCATATAAATATCTTCTCTTTATGATACTACTCTGAACTACTCTCTGGTTGAACACTCTAATCCATGGTCGGGCTATAACAGCACACCTCAAAGTTCGCTTTCCCCATCTAGATAACCCCACACTATCACCTTGAGCACTAGATGGTTCATACAAACACCACAATTTTATAAAGACATCGAACTCCAAATATAACTCATAACAAGTATTTGTAATCTCTGGCCTAAGTGCCACCATGGTGTGCACGCTGTCACTTTCACACACATGGGGAGAGAAGAGATCTATTAAAGCACTTGAGTAGCAAAGTAGATCTACTTGATTACAAAGCTCATAATCACAATATGATCATGCATAGAGAGAGATGAACACATAGCTACCGGTAGAACCCTTAGCCTTGAGGAAGAACTACTCCCTCATCATCATGGGAATCAGCAACGGCGATGGAGATGGTGGTGGAGATCTATGGAGATGGCTCCCAGGCACTTCCCCGTCCTGACAGGGTGCCAGAACAGAGAATTTATGTCCCCCGAATCTCCCCTTCAGTGGCGGCGGCACTGTGGAACTTTTTGTGGTTGGAGGTTGTTCTCTTTAGGGTTTTTGCATCGGGAGTTATCTTATAGGCGAAGAGGCAAGGTCGGTGGGCGTCCAGAGGGCCCACACCACCAGGTGGCGTGGCCAGGGTGGACCCGCGCCACCACATGGTGTGGCCGCCCTATGGCCCCTCTCCGTCTCGTCTTCTGGCTCCGTGAGTCTTCCGGTAAAATATCAACTTTGGCTTTTCTCCCATCCAATTCCGAGAATATTCATTTTCTGACTTTTCTAGAACCAAAACAGCAGAAAAATGGCAACTGGCACTATGGCATCTTGTTAATAGGTTAGTCCCAGAAAATATATAAAAATACCTCAAAGTGTTGACAAAACAAAGCAAAGTAGATACTAAACAATCATGAAACATCAAAAATTATAGATACGTTTGCAACGTATCAGCTACCGCCTACGCGGCGCACAACGCCCGCCCTCCCTATTGCTCGCATGGGCCGGTCAAGGCAGCCCAGCGGCGCCTGTGGCTATTGTTTTGCTGCCTTTTCCGGTTAGCTTTCTCCTAGCCTGATTCCCTCTGGGGTTTTGACCCTTTGAGGAAGTTGCCCTATAAATATAATTTAAATATTCATTTAATATATATTAATTCATAAGTAACATATAATAAATGGATATTATAAATTTCTATAGATCCGAAACACATTTTGGTCTTTTTCCTTTCTCTTCCTCTGAACAACTTTGGATTCTTTTCGAAACGATTCCGGATTCTCACTACTATGATTCCATCTTACAGAACAATATCCTAGCCTCATCATACCATTAAGTGTGTTACCCCAATGGCTCGGAAATGGCACATACATGATCTCTCTCAAGATCAATAGCAGGACTGGGATGCCTATAATGACCCTTGTGCATTCCCCGATGTAATGTCGTTTGAAATATAAACGTTGAGTACAATTCCCTTTGTTACTTCGATACGACTTGTCCAAGATCTAATCATCAGCATCATATACCTTGTTCAATCTCGTTACTGGCAAGTTCTATTTTACTTGTTCCTGTGATATTCCATCCTCGTGACATGGTCACATGTTGCAACATTTTAGATGCAATATCACCAAGCCGACCATGTGTATATTTCCATCATGTGGGTGAACAAATTGCGATCTTGATACATAGGTCTCAACTACTCCCCTGAAATACCTGAAACACACCTTTATGGCCACCTATTTACGAATATGGCAGTTTATGTGATCAAGGCAGCCTCCAGAGATAGTGATTAATATGATCTCACGGTCTAAGGAGAAGGATATTACGCTTCTAACTACTGCAACCACTACTAGGGTAAAGCCTATAGGAGACATGCTTATAGGAGGCGCATCTCTCAAGCATGCGCCTCCACTAAATACACGAGGCGCATGTCTAAATGGTGTGCCTCATGTATATTATTACTTGAGGCGCATGTCTAAACAGTGCGTCTCCTATATCGCTTGTACGGACCAGATCTGGCTTCCCCCACTTACTATAGGCACAACTCCTCCATATGCGCCTCGAGTAGTTTAACCACTTGAGGCGCATATGTGGAAGATGCACCTCGAGTAAAGTGGGTGGGACCAGTGGTGGTATGTGCGATAATATAGGAGGCGCACCAGCTGAAATGCGTCTCTAGTAGTTTTCAATATTGGAGGCGCATCACTTTGAGATGCGCCTCGGGAAAGTTATGTGGGCCCGGGGGTGGCAGGCGCCAGACACTCGAGGCGCATCTACCAGATACGCCTAAGGTATTCTATGTATACAAGGCGCATACTATGTGGGATGCGCCTCGAGTAATCTCGCCACCTTTTTTGCACATACACATGCACCCCACTCACTTCTCTCGCTTGTTTTCTCCTTCACACAAAGAAAGATCTGGTCGCCCCTCCTCTTCCCCACCTTTTTTTCTCCATTGTTTCACCATAGAGTCTTGCCAAACCCCTATTGGTTGACACACATATGTAAGTGAAAGATCTTGCACTTCTAGATCTACAAGATCTCACTTTACTTCTCCTCCGGCTCTTGTACTCCTAGTCGTCATTGGAGGAAGCATGAATGTGTTGTTGCAAGTATGCACGTTGTCGGCGACACCGACTAGATTGTGTTGTGTGCTTTGTTTGTTTTGTGCAAGGATTTAATTTTGGGTTACTAATGTTTCACCAGAATGTCGATTCATTTCCATTCCGGTGAATTTTTGGCGCCCGGTGGATGTCCTCTTTTTAAGGGAGGTCATGCTGAATTTTCCGGCTATCTCGACATCCATGCTCTAATTATTATTTTTCTCTTTGTATATCGCGCAGGCGACCATGGTCCGACCACTGAGCCCACCCCTCGTGGATAGGTGGATGAGATGCGCGAGGGATGACATGGCACAGACAAACATGATGGAGATAAGATGTTCATGTCACGACTGCAAACTGATGTATTTGATAAAGCATGATTGCGGAATGCTGGAGTTGCACTTGCTCCGGCGAGGTTTCATGGATGGCTACACTCGGTGGATACGGGATGACGAAGATGATGATGAGGATGTAAATAATGGTGAAGACAAAGATAAAGATGCCGGCGGGGCAGGTGATCATGAAGAACAAGGTGGCGCCGGGCATGAACATAATGAAGATCAAGCAGATGGCGCTCGACATGAACATGAAGATAATCAAGGTGGCGCCAGGCAGGAACATGAAGATCAAGGTGTCGGGCATGGTTCGAGAAGGTTGCGAGACCCTCATTACCAAGAGCTGCTTTCCAGGGAGACGAGTAACGCCAGAGCCACCGCTAGAGAGAAAGCTAAGCTAGAGAAAATGGAAAAAGACGCAGTTACTCCATTGTTTGACGGATGCAATGACAGGGATACCTGTCTGAATGTAACACTCAGGGCTCTTGAGATGAAGGCGAACCACAAAATGACCGACGAATGCTTCAACACAACATGGAATTCTGGCATGATCATCTTCCCAAGGGGACCACATGTCCGACTAGTATCACTGAGGCCAAGAAAGTTGTGTGCCCTCTCGATCTACTGCACGTGAAATATCACATATGCATAAATGATTGCATCATCTATCGGAGCGAGGACGCGGAGAAGACCACGTGTCCGGTGTGCAAGACCTCTCGATACAAGAGAGGGACCAAGAAAGCTCCTAGAAAAATAGTGTGGTACTTTCCTCTAACTCCTCATCTGCAGCGGTATTTCGTGGAACCTAAGGAAGCACAACTCATGTGCTGGCGTGCGGAAAGAAAGAGGTCAGAAGACGAAGATCCGAAAAGGGAGGAAATGCTAAAGCACCATTCGGATGCTAGCCAATGGAAGGCATTGGACCTCAGACATTACCAACGGTCTGGGAAAGAGTCAAGGAACCTCAGGCTAGCCGTGAGCACCGATGGACTCAATCTATTCGGAAGCTAGAGCAGCACACATAGCACCCGGCCCGTGTTTGTATGGATCTACAACCTACCCCCTGGTTGTGCATGAAGAAGAAGTAAGTAACCATGAGTATGCTAGTTCATGGGCCAAAATAGCCTGGTACAGACATCAATCTGTATCTCACGCTGTTGAAAGAGGAGTTGGCCATGCTATGGGAAGATGGAGCCCGTACTTGGGACGCTGCCGCACAAGAATATTTTGATATGAGAGAGGAGGTGATCACGACGGTGCAAGACTATCCTGGTTACAGATACTTCGTGGGGTAGGTGATCCAAAGATTCTTTGCGTGCTTTAGATGCACGAATAATACAACGTATCGCCAGCTACAGAAAGATTCCGTGTCCGGGAAAACCGTGTACTAGGGGTCTCGAAGGTGGCTTCCGAAGAATCACGTCTGGAGAAAGTTGTTCCATCTATTCGATGGGACAGTCCAGCTCCGAGGAATGCCATATCAGAGGAGCGGCCCAGAAATCGATGAGCTATTGAAAAACTGGAAAGAGTGCCCTACGATAGGAAAGAACCAAAAGAACAAAAAGAAGATATGGGAGCTCGACTACGTCCCGGAAAGATATGGGAGCTCTACATCGACGACGTCCCGAGAAGATACTATAGAAGGATCGAGGAGATATAGGAGCTCGACTATGTTACAGAGAAGGTGTCAATGTTCCTTGTTAGATGGGCCAAGAGCGTCAAAAAATAAGACAGTTATTTCACCACCATGGTTATACCTCCAAAGTCAAAGACCACAGGCGCGAAAGTACCCGCGAGAAATGAGCCATGGGTTTTGGCTAGTAAAGTCGACCAATGCTTCTACATTACCGACCCATCAAAGCCTAGCTAGGTTGCCGCCAGGAGAGGCAAAAGGAACATCATCAGAATGGACAGAATCGCCAACAAGCAAGACTTTGACCAGTATGCTGACCCGAAGATGGAAGACAGATATGGCGACCAAGCACCATACACCACAATCCTACCTAAGAAAGGACTCCCATTCAAAAGAAAAAGTGAAGACGTTCCAAACCTAGCCTATTCAGCCGCGATAAAGAAGGGCAAGAAGATAATTTCAACAACAAACACTAATAACTAGCTCCGACAAAGCACGACGTGCCACAGGCGTGTGTTGTGTGGCATTATTATATATGTATCAACACATTCTTATTAGTTATCTCTTTGGTATGCTAATTGCTAGATGGAATATTATGTATCGACATAATTATATATAATTTATATGGTAATTTGATATTTAAAGTACTAAAATTATTTTGTAGTTTATATTAATGCTAGAAAATGATTTAACAATTAAGATGTCTTTTTTTTAAATTAAAAAATTGTGGACACCACAGGATTCAAACGTAGGTGGCCAGATTTTGGAGGGATTTGGATTGGGTGTCTAGCCACTATGCTAATAAGTGTTTGGCGTTAGCACATGTGCGATGCCTCTTTTTGAGTGTACTGGAAAATAGTATAGGAGACGCATCATTTCGAAATGCGCCTCGCATAAGACTTACTGGAGGCGCATATGGAGCAGATGCGACTCACATAAAACTATACATGATTTAGACATTCAGTTCGTCAGACACTCAATTTATTTAAGTTCCAAAAAATAGTCTATTTTTTATATTTAAATATTTACACTATTTTTTATAGTTCATATTAGTTTTAGACTATTTTGATAGTTCATAATTATTTATTTTTTTAGTTCCAAAAAATGGTGGCTCCCAGGAATCAAACCTAGGATGCTAGGAAAGAAAGAGTTGAGTGTGTAGCCACTGGACTACAAAAGTGTTCTATGAAATAGACGGTGTTGTCTTCCTTTTGAACATAATTGCACGATTATATGAGGCGCATCCTGGCAACATGCGAGTAAAGTGACAGATGTCGATCACGTTCAGTCTGTCAGACACACAGAGACATTTCATTCTCTCTTCTCCCTTTCGCGTTAGACAGTCCATGTCGATCCCCTCCATTGCCGTCCACGCTGTCGTGCGCTGCCGTCCACGCCATCGTGTCCACAGGTGAGTGCCTCCCTCCCCCTTCCCCTTTCCTCTTTCCCGATCCCATCTAATCGATGACCTCGCATCCAGGAGCACCATCCACAATAGGGTGACTCGAAGCACCAGCGATTGGAGGAGGAAGAGTAGACATCATCCTGCCATCCCGCCGCTGCCATCCACGGGGTCGTCAAGGAGGAGGAGCAGGCGTCATATTTCCATCCTCCTGCTATTGTTGTCCATCCCGCCACCGCCATTGTTGTCCATCCCGCTGCCGCCATCGAGATTCCCCTACCCTTCCCCTCTCCCCCTCCCGGCCCGTCTCCCCTCTAGTAGGTCTAGTGTTCTTTTTACAACTAGTAGCAGTAGATAGGATTAGCAAGGGTTAGTAGATAGGGTTAGCTATGGTTTGACTTGATGTTGCTGTTGTTACTAGATAGGATTAGCTAGGGTTAGTACTAAATTTATTGAAGAAATTCATGGGGATAGTAGATAGCAGTAGATATCCGTAGATTAGTAGTACTAACTTAGTGTTCGGTAGCATAGTGTAGTAGCTTAGTAGTAGTTTGTATGGGGACAAATTTTAACAACAGTACATGTGAGCAATTTAATGCAGTAGCTTAGTTTGTATATGATTTATTTTGGTTTCTCTATCCTAGGATGACATGCAAATTAACTATGAGCCTTTTAGGGACACTTTCAGTAGTAGTAGGTATGCAAATTAAAATGATTTGCAGATAGAGGAATATTTAGTGCTGGGGAATATTCAGTTGTACTTGTGTAGCAGCTATTGATGCTTTGTTTACTAGCTTACTTATGTAGCTGGGGATCTGTACCATGCTTTGTTTACAAGTAAGTGCTTTGCTTACTAGGTTATGTAGTTGATGATCTATACTACCATAATATGCTTAACTACTAAGTGCTTTCTTTGATGTTTCAACACTTATATTATATTACTGTTTTAACATTTATATAAAAACAACTTTTTCTATTACTTTTTATGCATATTGTGTATGTTGTCCATCTTTTTCTATAGTATTTTGGCCTATATGTAGGCCTTTTATTGTGGACAAGTTGCTGGTTATGTGTTTGTGCCAATTTAGGTCATATTTTGTGCAAGGTTTTTTAAGATGCCAATGTTTTTGCCGGAATGTTGATTCATTTCCGTTCCGGCGAATTTCTGGCACTCCTATGTTTAGAAAATTAGCAAAGGTCATGCCCAATTTTTTTGTGAACTATGGTGATTATTATTTCCATTTCTTTTCATGTTTAGACATGTCGGGTGGTGGATAGCATGACGCCGAGGCGGGAACTTCTAGAAAGAAGGCCTATCGGGAGCATTTGGATGATATGGACTTAAAAGCGGACCAAAAATTCATGCCGCGGGAGGAAGACATGGAGGAGGAGGATACATCATCCGATGAGGAGATGGGGAATGATGCCTGTGGCGAGGGCGCCACTTCCACTAATGGCGGTGGTGATGGTGGAACCACAGACGGTAGCCGCGAACTGAAGAAGCCCCAGAAGGAACGCACTTGGATCACGGCCGGCCTCAAAAGGTCCATCTTCACATGCGTGAGCGATAAAGGGGTGCCTTTGGAGCCGGAGGAATTTTTCACGCCGTACTCACTGCAGCTCTCTGCAATCCTCTGGCACACCCTCATGATCAACACCAAGAACCTGAAGGGCCACGAGAACGAGCATTACCGCCATCAGCTCTTGAGGAAGCTACACGCAAGGTACGTGTTCTCGGGTGATGAGGACAACAATGACAATGTCAAAGTGAATCCGGTAAACACGTTCCCCCTCAAGACGATGAACAAGGCCTTGTCGAATTGGAAGGCGCGGGTGAAGAGGCTCATTTACAAGAAAAATCTAAGACTAGCCCCAATGGGGGTATCATAGGTAGTATCATCCATGCCATGTTGGAAAAATTCTGACGTGGCTTGCTAATTAATGATGAAAGAGGTAGTGTTGGTATCATAGGTAGATATGGTATCATAGCACGTATAACTAGAAAAACTAATCCAAATGAATCCTGTACACAATTTTGCATTGAGATTCTACAAAATAATAAATATAGTAAGACTATCATACTACTACATGATACTCTTCATCGAAGAGATGGTATCATATACTAGTATCATCTACATGATACTACTATATGATACTCCCCATTGTGACTAGTCTAAGTTGCGAGGAAGTCGTCAAGAAGGAGCCTCTGGTCACGGAAGAAGACGCCAAGGTGTTCAAGTCCAGATGTGAATCCGCCGCGGGCAAGGCTAATAGTCTATACTTCAAGGAGTTGTACGAGATGAATATTGGTACCCACCATCTTGGCTCCGATAGTTATAGAGCTGCGATTCCCAAATGGGAGAAGGAGGACTCCGTAGCTCGTGAGAAGGGGAGACACCTCCCTTTTCCAATATCGCCGAACCGCAGTCAAAGTACTTTGTCAGGACCCAATTTTGCAAGTTGAAAGGCAGTTCTGAATATTCCTCGGAACCCTACAGTCCCTTTTCTTCGAAGGTGACAAACTTCATCAATAAATATGTAAGTAATTGGCATGCAAGTTGATTAATTATATTCACAATTAGTCAATGAAGCCCAATTTCACAAATGCTTCCTGTTCCTTATGCGCAGGATGAGGAATGTAGGAGCTCCTCATCCCAGGGGTCGGCGTCAGTCGCCAAGTGGGACACCACTTTTCACAGGGCGCTAAACCGGGTCAAGAATGTCGAGCGCCAGGTGCCACCGTCGTCAGGTGTTCTTGGATTTGGAGGTATTACATGGTCCAAATACTATGGCACCTCATCACGGAAGGGCAAGAAGCATGCTGAGAATGCTGAGGTAAAACACCTAAGCACTACTAGGAAACAGCTTATAGATAGACAAGATATTCAGTGGCACATATGTAAAATTATGCGTCACAGATATATATCAGTGGCGCACTAGAAAAAATGCGCCACAGAAGATTGGCACTTCAGTAGTCCACGAAACCAATATGCGCCACAGAAGTCCATATTTCTGTGGCGCATATTTTCGTGTGCGCCACAGAAGTGCCAAACTTCTGTGGCGCATATAGACATCTGCGCCATAGAACGTTGATGGGACCAAGCAGCAAAAAATCGGGAGAAACTTATGTGGCGCATGTATCCATATGCACCACAAAAAGTGATGTTTCTGTGGCGCATATAGGTGTATGCGCCACAGAACAAGCATATAGGGGGGAAAACATATCCCACCTCCCACCCCCCCTCCCCCCCCCCCCCGTGGATCGCCTTTTCGGTTTTGTAAAAAATAAACAAAAATGATAGAAACTTCAAAAAAACAATTCCTTTGAGTTGTAGTTAGATTTTAGGGTATAGATCTAGACAAAATTGAAAAACATAAATTTTGATGTATTTTGCGAAAATAGGTCATGGCACGGTAAAACGGCTCTAACTTTTGCATACGATGTCGGAAAAAATCTTTAACCTATCAAAATGATCGTCTCAAAATTTTCTACTCGATTTCAACCACTGGAAGCCATTGAAGATTTTGTAGATTCCCCAAATTCCAAAAGAGTAAAAAGTTATGGCAGACTGAAGATTCTTTTCCTGCAAAAAAATAAAAAAGGGGAAGAAACTTATGTGGCGCATTTCCCCCATATGTGCCACAGAAGTCTTGGGCGGGATTCGAAATTTGAATCCCGCCGGCACCCTTCTCCCTCCCTTTTTCCTTTTTATCCCCCTCCCCACTTCTTCTCCCCTCCCCACTTCTCCTCCCCTCCACACTTCTCCCCGCCCTACTCCTCCTCCTCCTCCACCACCAACTCCGGCGACCAACTTCGGCGACCACCACCTCCTCCTCCTCCCCCACCACCAACTCCGGCGACCTCCTCCTCCTCCACCACCACTTCGGCGACCTCCTTCTCCTCCTCTTCCACCACCAACTCCGGTGACCTCCTCCTCCTCCTCCTCCACCACCACCAATCCGGCAACCTCCTCCTCCTCCTCCACCACCAACTCCGGCAACCTCCTCCTCCTCTTCCACCACCTCCTCCTCCTCCTCCACCACCAACTCCGGCAACCTCCTCCTAGCCCTCCTCCAGCCACCACCAGCCACCACCACCAACTCCGGCCAGATCTAGATCTGGCCCGGGTTTTTTTCAAAATTTGAAAAAAACTTATGTGGTGCATATTGGCCATATGCGCCACAGAAGTTTGAGATCTGGCCCTCCTTTTTTTTGAATTTTGGAAAAAAACTTCTATGGCGCATATTGGCCATATGCGCCACTGAAATTTGAGACTTCTGTGGCGCATTTTGAAATGCGCCACTGAAGTTTGAGACTTTTGTGGCGCATTTTGAAATGCGCCACTGAAGTTAGTTATCATTGGCGAGGTATCAGTGGCGACTAGGAAATGCGCCACAGAAGTTGAAAAAAGGTGCGCCACAGAAGAGCTGTTTCCTAGTAGTGAAGGGAACAAGTGGAGAAGTTTTTGCAGCTCCTCCAAGATACATTGAAGGAGGCTATGAAGGCAGTCTAGACACAATTCTAGTCACAAGTCCAGACACAAGTGACCGAGAAGCTCAACACCATCCTTCCCGCCTACTTCGAACAGTATGCGAAGTGGAAGAAGAGTGGTAAACGGGGGCCACGCCTGGTTCCCAACATCACCAGCGCCCAATCGGACAACACGACACCGGAGGTGTTGGTGACTCCTCCGACGGGGCCGGAAGGTCTGGAGCATACCTTGTCTGGTGCGGCAAAGGCGTTGCACCGTACCTTGCTAGCAAGCAACCACTCTACCACTTGCACGCTCGACATCGGCGGTGGTGCCTCGACATTGGCCGAGCTCGACACCCTCAAGGAAACTAATTAAAGCGCGTGTTTTGGGAGGCTCAACCGATGACTTCATATCCCTTCTCTCCCCGTTTTACTAACGACTGGCCTATACATGTCTTTCGTAGGAAGACACACCTTGCACTCTAATGCACTGGGTGAACAACAAGTTGAAGGATGTTGCCAAGGGAGATCAGTCGTACCTGGTTTACAAGGCTAAGGTGCAAAATGTGATGGGCTTATTCACATTAGCCCTCGCTGATATTTTGTACGTGTGGCATATCGACCTCTTCGACATGTTGCAAGGAATCCGACTGCATGATACCCTGGTCCGGCTGTTCTCGCTCAATATGGCCATGTAGATCATTAGAGACGGGACCCCGGGCATCGCGATAGTGGATCCCTACTTCATGTGTGACACCGTCTTGCGAACACATGAGGGCGTCCTAATGGCGACCGACTACCTCTCATACTTCCTGCAAAAAACCAGGGGAAGGATGTGATTCTCATTCCCTACCATCCAGAGTCGGAGGTGGTCACGAAGGCTGCGTGATCATATCCTTGGATGTGCAACGCTCAAACACCTTGTATCTCGACTCGGGTAGTAGTGCGAAGAGGAAAGACTACTCCACTATCAAGAGAGTTCTCGACAGTGCTCTCAATGCCTACATCGCAGCGGGAGGCACCATCCCTAGTAGGACAGTTAAGAGGCATGACATGCACGTATTCAGCCACACAATAGAGTTCCCCTGCGTCAAGCGGGCGCTTGACAGCGGGAAGGATGCCTTCTATGCCATACACCACATGAAGGCGTTCGTACGGGACCAGCAAAATAGTGCACTGCCATCTGACCTCTGAAGGTGGGCTGAAGAACTTGAACGTATATAGTATCGCAACCTTAGGATGGATTTCTTTGATATCCAGGAGGATATATCAACAATCGTGCACCAACAAGTCGCAAAATCCGGGGGCCTCTTCTAAGGCGGCACTCCACCGCGCAACAAGGAGATAGATGAACACATAGCGAAGCAGGGTGACGGCAGGACGTTCATGTTGTCAGCGAAAGGAGATAAACGGGGCTTCATCAATATCCCCGAGCCGACTCATCAGCCAAAGAAGTTTTGATGTTTTCCTAGCTAGTTGTTAGTTCTGATCTTGTGTTGTAAAGTTTATCCCTATGTTAACTTACCTAGCAACCTCTAGAGTATGTTTCGTAAATTGTTGAACTTGATTGTGAGTGACGCTAGCTAGTTAGTTGTGTTATGAACTATTTTAGTGCTTGGTCCAATGTTTCTTCTCATTCGTTATTGATGCCCTACTTCGAGGTTTGCTTTTTTTGTATTTCTTCGAAATGACGAAGATTAAAATGTGTTGTGGCACTATATATGTGTGTGACTATACTGCTTCTAGACCTGGTGTGCCAAGTAGACTTGTGATTTGAGCTTCCTCTACATACCGCACCATATCCATCAGCGGCATTGTTATTTCCGTGCCCATCGTAAGTATGAGGCAAGTAGACTTGTAACAATGTTGCCCAAGTTAATACTATTTCATCTCGTAGCCCCAAAGTGGAAAGAGGACAAATAATTTCGAGGTTCATATACATAAGACATAATATGTTTAGCAGTAAGCTAATGAAAGGATTCTAGGTCCACGTCAACGACTCCTTTCGACACACCAAACTCGAAATGAGTCGTTGCCGTGGAGACCGAATCCTTTCCTTGCTTTACCACTGGACATATCATGCCCATGCTATATGAACCGTGGAAGTAGTTCTCTTCTTTTGTCTTTGGTGATATGAATAGATTAGATAACGTGAATTAAATGAAATGGTGAATTAGGTAGTTTCAAGTAACTCATTTTAGCCCCAAAGTCAAAAAGAAAGACATTACTTCACTATTCGTATAGCACTGGCGACATTGTTATATGAATCGTGGAATGATTTCTTTCCTTTTGTCTTTGGAGATACAATCAAATGGTAAACTATGTAACCCCAAAGTCGAGAGGGGTACAAATAAATTTGTGATTCATATATATATAGCATGGAGACATTGTTTTAGTTAATACTATTTCATCTCGTAGCCCCAAAGTCGAAAGAGGACAAATATTTTCGAGATTCATATACATAAGAAATAATATGTTCAGTGGTAAGCCCAGGAAAGGATTCTGGGTCCATGGCAACGACTCCTTTCGACACACCAAACTCGAAATGAGTCATTGCCATGGAGACCAAATCCTTTCCTGGCTTTACCACTGGACATATCATGCCCATGCTATATGAATCGTGGAAGTATTTTTCTTCTTTTATCTTTGGCGATACGAATAGATTAGATAGTGTGAATTAACTGAAATGGTGACTTATTTAGTTTCAATTATCTCATAGTAGGCCGAAAGTCGAAAGTAAAGACATTACTTCACTATTCGTATAGCATTGGCGAAATTGTTATATGAATCGTTGGAATGATTTCTTTCCTTTCGTCTTTGGTGATACAATGAAATGGTAAACTATTTCATCTCGTAGCTCCAAAGTCGAAAGAGGACAAATATTTTCGAGGTTCATATACATAAGATATAATGTGTTTAGAGGTAAGCCAAGGAAAGGATTCTGGGTCCACGACAACGACTCCTTTTGACACACCAAACTCGAAATGAGTTGTTGACGTGGAAGACCAAATCCTTTACTTGTTTTACCTTTGGACATATCATGTCCATGCTATATGAATCGTGGAAGTATTTCTCTTCTTTTGTGTTTGGCGATACAAATAGATTAGATAGCATGAATTAAATGAAATGGTGAAGTATTTAGTTTCAAATATCTCATTGTAGCCCCAAAGTCGAAAGGAAAGACATTACTTCACTATTCGTATAGCATTGGTGACATTGTTATATGAATCGTGGAATGATTTCTTTCCTTTCGTCTTTGGCGATACAATGAAATGATAAACTATTTCATCTCGTAGCCCCAAAGTGGAAAGAGAACAAATATTCTCGAGATTCATATACATAAGACATAATATGTTTAATGGTAAGCCAAGGAAAGGATTTTGGGTCCACGACAACGACTCCTTTCGACACACCAAACTCGAAATGAGTCGTTGCCGTGGAGACCGAATCTTTTCCTTGCTTTACCATTGGACATAACATGCCCATGCTATATGAATCATGGAAGTATTTCTCTTCTTTTATCTTTGGCGATACAAATACATTAGATAGGATGAATTAAATGAAATGGTGAATTATGTAGTCCCAAAGTCGAGAGAGGGGAAAAATAACTTCGTGATTCATATAGCATGGTGATACTCGTATAGCATGGCACCCATACATATATATATGCATGATCTTATCTTGTGAACTGCTATTGCTTTCCACTGACATAGCTAATATCATCTATCTTGTGTACATGAGATGGCAAAGAAGTTCTACATCATGTACGTTGTTAGGGTTCCAGGTGCGTACGAGGAGTGGAAAGACTGCCAGAAGCAAGTGAACGAATTCTCGGGCAACAACTACAAAGGCTACAAGACTAGAGAGGTGTGATACATTGCAAATGTATCTATAATTTTTGATGTTCCATGCTTGGTTTTATCCACTTTCTTTTGTTTTGTTCCAACTTTGGAGTACTTTTCATATGATTTCTTGGACTAACCTATTAACAAGAGCCATAGTGCCAGCTGCCTGTTTTCTGCTGTTTTTGGTTCTAGGAAAGTCAGAAAATGAATATTCTCAGAATTGGACGGGACAAAAGCCAAAGTGCCTATTTTTTCGGAAGGGATCAAGTGCCAAAATACGAGACGAAGAGGGGCCAAGGGCCGGCCAGGCCTAGCCCGCGCCAGGGGGTGGTGTGGTGGCTCCCGGCACCCCCTCGGCCTCTCCTTCCGCCTATAAGTTGCCCTCAGAACAAAAACCCTAAGTAACCCGATCAAAAATCCACGAAAGAGTCTGTAGCCACCGTCATCTCCATCCCTAGATCGGGAGGGATCTGAAGCTCTTCCCGGCACCCTGCCGGAGAGGGGAATTCACCCTGGAGGCCTTCTTCATCACCATGCAAGCCTCCGGTGTGATGCGTGAGTAGTTCATCCTTGGACTATGGATCCATGTAGTAGCTAGATGGATGGTCTCTCCTCCTTTGTTCTTTCATGTTTAGATCTTGTGAGCTCCGTTCATAATCAAGATCCTCTATTTGTAATCCATACATGTCGTGTTTGCGGGGATCCGATGGATATTGAGATGCTATTTCAGATTGATTATTGATTCTATCATGTCTTTGTTATTTGAGATCTTTCATGCTTTCCGTTGTTAGTAGCTATCTTGGCCAAGTAGATGCTAGCAACTCCAAGAGTTAGTATTTACGCTCGATAGTGGGTTCATGTCTCTGGTAATCTGGGGAAGTGACAGAAATCTCTAAGGTACTAGATGTGCTGTTGCTACTAGGGAGAAAACAACAATCCTTTGTTCATAGAACAATCGTATTGTTTACTTTACACGCAGTTTGTAAAGCAATAATCTGTTGCTTGCAACTTAATACTGGAGGGGGTTCGGATGATAACCTGAAGGTGGATTATTAGTCATAGATGCAGTTGGATGGCGGTCTATGTATTATGTTGTAATGCCCAATCAAGTCTCAGAGGAGTCAAGATGATTAGTATATGCATGTATTGCTTTCTCGGTGTTTGTCAATTGCCCCACTGTAATTTGTTCACCCAACATGTTATCTATCTAAGGAGAGCCACCTCTAGTGAACTATGGATCCCGATCCTTGTCTTTTACATACAATCTACAATCTGTTTACTTCTTTGTGTTTACTTTCTACAAACTTTTACTTCTTTCCATTCGATACGTTTAATCCTTTGTTTTCCGCAAAACACGGTGAGATTGACAACCTCATCGCAAGTTGGGGACAAAGTTCTATGGTTGTGTTGTGCAGGTCTCCAGGTTGCTACTAGCACCGGTAGTGCGCCCTGCCAAAGCTTAGCTAGTAACACCTTTGGGGTGTTTCCTTGCTCCTACTGGTTCGATTAAACCTTGGTTGCATAACTGAGGGAAAACTTTCAGCTGTGCTCATCATACCTTCCTCTTGGGGTTCCCAACGAGCTCTACGTCGATCGTCGAGTGCATCAAGATCTTTTCTGGTACCGTTGCCGTGGAGTCAAGGACATCTTCACAAGGGGAATCCCTCATAACCAATCTCTTTACTTTGTTGTTTTTGTTTTGCTTAGTTTTCTTTTTGCTTTATTTGCTTGTTTTGTTCTTCAAAAACCCAAAAAAAATTAGTTCTACAAGTTTGCTTTCTTATTTCAAAAACACAAAAAAAATTAGTTCCTTTCTTAAGTTGCCTTTATGACTAGCTCTGCTCCAATCACTATTTCATTATGGATAGCTCACTCGGTTTCCTATTTGGGAACAGTATTATGACTGCTAAGGTAATAGATGAACCACCGCCTGCTAGAACCTCCATGGAAGAAGAAATTGCTAAACCTGAAAGCTCATTAGATGAAAAAGAGGAGGAGAGTGATGGACAAAAGGAGGAAGAATGGATCTACCCATTCCTACCTTCTAATGAGAGTAACTCTTTATCCCTTACATTATTTTATTGTCCCCCATGCTTATCAAAGGAGGTTGAATGTTATGTTCCCGAGGATTCTTTTGAAAATGTTTATAATAAAGCTCTAGTGCTTGTAGATCATGAAAAGCATTCCTTATGTGATAGTTATATTGTTTGTTTATTCATGAGGCTACAGAAAAATTATTATGAGAGAGTAAAATATGGTTGTAGAAGTTTTTATGGTAATGAAACACCTCTCTATGTGCTGAATGTTTTGAAGTTACTTTTGATTTATCTTCCTATGCCAGTCACTTTGTTCTTTGTGCATTTATTTGCATACAAGATTCCTATGCATAGGAAGTGGGTTAGACTTAAATGTGTTTTGAATTTGCTTCTTGATGCTCTCTTTTACTTCAATTCATATTTCCTATGAGAGTATCTTCTCAAATTTTCATGTCTAACTTAAAGACGTTAAAGAAAAGTACTTGTTGGGACATAACCCAAGAGTTTTAGATGAGTATTCGAAGTTATTACCTTTGTAATAACCTCTCTTTATCATTTTCATTTGCTTTTTGTGCCAAGAGTAACCTCTAATGAGAGAGAAGTAATGACTGGGAAAGTTGCTGTCCCGAAACACATTTCTGTGCTTCACCGTAAAAATTCCTGAGAGAGCTCTGTATGTCGGATTGAGCTGTAATTTTTTGTGCTTCTGCCCCAGGTTGTTATATAACTTTATTTCGTTCAACACTTTTTTATTTGAGCAACATAAGGTCTTCAAACAAATTATTCTTTACCTGCTGGTCTGTTTTGACAGATTTCTGCCATTTTCTGCATTTGCTTCTTGTTGGTTCCTTCTTGAGTTCTTTTGGGGAATTGAGCTTTTTGAGGGAAGTGCTACAGTATCTAGTGTTCTAATGGAAGTTTATTTGGTGTTATAACTGAACCTTAAGACTTATTTATCTTGAGTGCACTAATGTTGCTAATGAGATTGTGTGAAGTTTTTCATGAAGGAAATTTTTCAGGTGTATGGAAGGAATGAGTAATGAGATGAAGGATGGACTAAAGATCAAGCTTGGGGATGCCACGCGTGTCACCCCAAGAAATATCCAAGAAGTACAATCGTCAAAGCTTGGGGATGCCCAAGGTATCCCCTTCTTCATCAATAAAAATTCCAGGTTTCTTCCAAACGCTTCATTTTTATTGTTTCATGCACAGTTGTGTTTTTCTTGGAGCGTCTTCTTTTTGTTTTTTCGTTTGTTTGGTTTTATTAATTTTCTGAATAAATTGGTTGGACCCCCTCTTTCATACTTTGGTTTGCAAATAGTTTGGTTTGGTTTGGAAAAGAGTAGGAAAGTTCATACTTATGTGGTAAAAAGAGCTCGTTTTTGACTGTGGCCTATGCTTTGTCATGCCATGCTTGATATTGTTTTGGATTTATGCTTAGTATTCTTTGCTGTACCATGACTTGTTATAAAAAATTGAGATTGCTTAATGTGCCTTGGAAGAATCATGCGTTTTTTAGCATATTAAAGCATAGTATAGTGGTATTCTCCTTTGATGCTTCATTTGGGTTGACTTGGCACATGCTCACACCATGTTATGACTATCTCAAGTCACCATAGCCTTTATGATCCTTTATTTTTCAACCTGTAGTATCACTTTATGCTTTGATCAATGATGTTTTGTCACTCTGCATGATTATGGCCTAGTAGTCTTTTTCTTGAGTCCAGCGGTAACTAATCCATTTGCTTTTTCTACCTATCCGTTTGTTTGCAAGTGAGATACCGAAGCCTAGCTTACTTTGATACCCATATCTTCGCAATACTCCTTGAACTCATTGGAAGTGAAGTTGGTCCCATTGTCTGTGATGATGCTATTTGGTACGCCAAACCGAAAGACTATGGACTTAATAAAATTCACAGCCGAAGTTCCATCTTGGGTGGTGGCAGGCATTGCTTCGATCCATTTAGTAAATTTGTCGACTGCTACTAGCAGAAAGACGTGTCCTCCTGGCGATGATTTGTGAAGTTTTGCCACCATATCGAGTCCCCACTAAGCAAAAGGCCAAGCCAAAGGTATAGGATTTAACTCAGCGTTGGGTGCTCCAGGCTTTGTTACGAATCGTTGGCATCCTTCACATATTCTGACGATATCTTTTGCATCTTAAACTGTAGTGAGCCAGTAAAATCTTGCCTTGAATGCTTTGGCAGCAATTTCTTAGCTGCTAGCATGGTGACCACGAACTCCTTCACGTATATCTTTGAGTATGATTTTTCCTTCTTTGGGTGTTACGCAACACTACAACATGCCCGAAATAGTCCTCTTATACAGCTCCCCTTTAATTATTTTGAAGGCCTTCGATCTTCGGGTGATTCGCCGGGCTTCTATCACATATTTGGGTAGTTCTCCCTTAGTCATATATGCTATATACGGCTGCATCTAGGTAGGCTCAATTAGCATGACCTCTCCAATTTCCTTCTCTTCTGCTTCGATGGCCTCATATACTCTTGGTTTCTGATGGAGCCCCCGAGTCTTTTTGTGGATGTTTCTTTCTTCCTATTTTTGGTGCTATAATCTCGGACACTCTTTTTACTTTGATCGACCGCTCCGTTATTTCCTCCCAAAAAACTCTCGGTGGTATTGGTAAGGATAAGGATCCGATGTTTGCTAGATTGTCGGCTTCTTCATTGCTTGCTCTTCCTATATGTGATACTTCACAACCATCAAATTGAGCTTCCATAACACCATATAGATCGTGATAAACAACCATATTTTCGTTGACGGCGTCGCACTTGCTCATTGCTTGCTATGCCACAAGACTGGAATCTCTGCAGATTTTGAGACGAGTTGCACCGCAAGCTTTTGCCATTCGCATGCCATGCAGCAGGGCCTCATATTCTGCTTCATTACTGGATGCGTACGCAAAGCTCATCCGAAGTATATAGCGCATTTTGTCGCCTTGAGGTGATATTAGTATGACTCATGCTCCTACTCCTTCCGTTCTTTTTGATCCATCAAAGTACATTGTCTAGGCACTAGAAAGGTCTGGTGGACCCGCACATTGCAACTCTATCCACTCTGTGATGAAATTCAGCAGAACTTGTGACTTGATTGCTTTGCGCTTCTCATACGTGATATCCTGAGGGGATAATTCGATGCCCCATAAAGAGACACGTCTAGTTGCTTATGGATTGTTGAGGATGCTTGTCAAAGGCGCTTCGTTGATCACTATGATTTGATGTTCCGAAAAATAGTGGCATAGTTTTCGTGCTGTCATGAATACCCCGTATGCTAGTTTCTAGTAGTGTGGGTACCTTTGTTTGGATGGCGATAGAACCTCGCTCAGGAAGTATACTGGCCTCTACAAACCATGGGTATTCCCTTCTTAAGGTCACTCCACGTCGAAAACCGTGCTGACCACCTGATTTGTGGCAGCGATATAAAGTAGTAAAGGCTCTTTCTCTTTTGGCAACATGACGACAGGAGATGTCGAAAGTGTCCTTTTAAGATCTTCAAAGGCATGCTGAGCTTCTTCCATCCATTAGAATTTTTCTGATTTCCTCATGAGGGCGTAGAATGGTAGTGCTTTTTCTCCTAACCTTGCAATAAAACGACTGAGTGTCGCTACTTGCCCTGCCAGTTGTTGTACGCCACGTAGATATGTTGGCTTCTTCATTGTTAGGATTGCTTGTATTTTTTCAGGATTAGCCTCGATTCCTCTAGCTGATACCAAATATCCGAGGAGTTGCCCTGCCGGGACTCCAAATGAGCATTTTTTGGGGTTCAGCTTAATGCTAAACTTTTCAAGATTTTTGAATGTTTCTTCAAGGTCCTTGATCAAAGCAGATCCTTGGCTTGTTGTAACTATGACGTAATCAATATATACTTGCACATTTGTGCCTATCTGGCTTCTTAGACATTTTTGCATCATCCGCTGGTATGTTGCTCCGGCATTCTTGAGGCCAAAAGACATTGTTGTGTAGCAGAATACACCATAGGGCGTGATAAATGTTGATTTCTCCTAATCTTGTTCCTTCATCCTAATCTGGTGGTATCATGAGTAAGCGTCCAAGAAAGAAAGACATTCGCATCCCGGAGTTGCATCGATTATTTGGTCGATTCGCGGCAATGTGAAGTGATCTTTTGGGCAATGCTTGTTCAGTGTAGTAAAGTCGATACACATCCATAGTTCTGTAGTATTTTTCTTTGGAAAACATACTGGGTTTGCGACCCACTCTAATTTGGTTCTACAAAGCGACGAAGCGGTTTCTTTACTAGCTTTGCCTTTGGATCCAAATTTAATGTGTACTTAGCAAGTTCCCTGGGAATTCCCGGCATGTCAGAAGGTAGCCATGCGAAAATCTCCCAGTGGTCACGGAGGAACTCGACGAGCATGCTTTCCTGTGGGGGATCAAGGTTAGAAGCCACAAATGTTGTTTTCGTCGGGTTGACAAGGTGGATCTGTACTTATTTTGTGTCCTTTGTCGTGTCAAAAGCCCGATCGGGATTGACACGCGCTATTTCTAGTGGTTGTGTGTTTGCTGAAGTTTTGAGTTGTTCAAACTCCGTTGCCATCTCGAAAGATTCAAAAAAATTGTTGAACTCCCGATCGCAATTGTCGGCACGTGTGAAGCTTCCTTTTACTTTGATAATTCCCTTTGATGCTGGCTTTTTCATAACTAAGTATGCATAATGCGGCACTAGCATAAACCGTGTGAAGGCTGGTCGTCCCAGGATTGCATGATATTGTGATGGCCAGTCCATAACTTCAAATTCCAGTTTTTCTCACCTAAAATTTACATTGGAACCAAAATCAACGTCAAGAAATACTTTGCCTAAAGGAATTTCGGCTTTACCTGGTACTATTCCATGAAAAGATGTTTCTGTTGGCGCGAGATTGTCTAGGGGTGGCCTATTGTTCTCAGTGTTTTTGCATAGATCAGATTTATGCTACTTCCTGCGTCCATGAAGACCTTTCTCATATCGAACCTGCCAATTTGCGCTTCAACTATCAAGGCTGAGTGACCCGGTCGTGGGACCCGAAGCGGGTGATCGGCTCTGCTAAATGTGATTTCTTGCTCTGACTAGTGGAGATATTCGGGTGTGGTTGATGTTGCTATTTCCACCATATTGATTTGTCTTGTGATGAGCTTCTGAATTCTGTTGGATGGACGCCCTTTCTGAATCATGGATATTGCTCCTTTTGACCTGGGGTACTCGTTGTTTTGATCATTGACATTTTGTGGTGGTGCCGTTTGGGGTGTGGTGGTGTACCGATGGCTAGTGTGCCAGGCGTGGATGCGTATCCTTGATTTTCCGCTTCGGTTTCCTTTGTATTACATAGCTTCTGCATCTTCAGGAATGTTTGACAGTCTTTCATCAGGTGGTTGGATTGTCGCCTGCCTGCTGAGTCGACGTAAAAATGCATACTATAGGGGCCTTCAAACATTTGCATCACGGACATAGGTGGATCTCGTGCTCTTGGCTGATACCGCTGTGCGGACTGGCTTCCTCCGACGTCGTCCATGTTCTGGCGGTATCCGTTGTTGTGGTCGTTGCTTTTGTTGTTACCTTCTTCCAAAAAAACCTGTTGCAACATAACTTGGTCTTGTGCTTCTATCGTTGTTCCTTCTTCTTCTATCGTTATCGCGCTTATCCCTGTCTTATTTGGGTGATCGCGCATGTTTATTATGCAGCGCATCCTCCCTAGTAGCCCAACGATTTGCTATTTCCATTAGCTGGAAGATTGTTTTGGGTTTAACCTGTCCCAATTCTTCTATGAATTCTCGGCGATGGAGGTTGTCGTTGAAGGCGTCGATGGCCCTTCCATCGGATATGGACTCGACTGAGTTTTTAATGATATTCCATCATTAGATGAATGCTCTTATTGATTCAACAGATTTTTGTTTGCACGCTCGCAATGGCTCCAAGGATGCTGGTCGTTTAAACATGGATTGGAAGTGCTGGATGAACTTGTCTTCCAGGTCTTTCTAGCTACCGATGGAATCTTCGGGTAACTGCCTGAGCCATGATCTTGCGGCCCCGGTGAGATGTAGTTGTAGGCTTTGCATTGCGGTAGTTGTGGAGCTGCCTTGTAATTTGACAGTGGCCAAATAATCTGCTAGCCAAGCTTCGAGTTCCTGGAGCCCATCATACTTGTGGCGGTCATGTGGAAGTTTGAAGTATTTGGGTACTGATGTCTTGCGAATCCGCTGCGTGAAACAGCTGGCTCCGCATAGCTCGTGATCGTCTTTGTCGTATTCATCACGATATCGTCGTCTATGGTTTCCATCCCTTGATCCATCACTTCCATGTTGCATGTTGTTGTTTACTTGATAATGATAATGATACCATTATCTTCTTATGCTAAAGGAATTTATGACTTTTATGCTACGGAACAAATTGAAGAATTTATTGCTTGGAAGGGTGCTTTTGAACTTGCTAGTTTACTTGAAAATATTGATGATTCACCTTACAAATATGAGGTTTATGGTATACTTAAATTTTTCTTTGATAATTACAAGGATAAAAATGGCTATATTCTTGAATATATTAATAGATGCTTTCCACAAATGGAAGAGACTAATGCCTTGCAGGATCCTATGGAAGAAGAAATTGATGAACTTGAAATCTCATTAGATGAAAAAGAGGAGGAGAGTGATGAACAAAAGGAGGAAGAATGGATTAGCTACCCATGCCTACCTTCTAATGAGAGTAACTCTTTATCCCTTACATTATTTGATTGTCCTCCATGCTTACTAAAGGAGGATGAACGTTATGTTCCTGAGGATCCTTTTGAAAATGTTTATAATAAAGCTCTAGTGCTTGTAGATCATGAAAAGCATGCTTTGTGTGATAGTTATATTGTTGAGTCTATTCATGAGGATACTGAAAATTATTATGAGAGAGGAAAATATGGTTGTAGAAGTTTTCATGGTATTGAAACACCTCTCTATGTGCTAAAAGTTTCGAACTTACTCTTGTTTTATCTTCCAATGCCTGTCACTTTGTTCTTTGTGAATTTATTTGCATACACGATTCCTATGCATAGGAAGTGGGTTAGACATAAATGTGTTTTGAATTTTCTTCTTGATGCTCTCTTTTACTTCAACTCTTATTTATTATGTGAGCATCCTCTCAAACTTTTATGCCTGAACATGATAATATGTCTATTATTCTAGGATACCTTTTCTTAAATACTACAGGAGCTGTTATTAATTGTAATCAAGGGAAGGTGAACTTCAATGTTAATGACAAGTAACATACTATCTATTTCCCCAAGAAGATTGATAGGACTTATGGTTTTGAATTCAATTGAACATGTTGAGGGAATTCAAGTTGGAGAAATATATTGTCCCATACCAAGACAAAAGTTTGAAACTATTATGATTGGGACCATTGCTATCAAAGTTGAGGTAACATAATCACTAGTGGATTACAAAATTTTAACTCATATGAAATTGTTTTGGTAGCAAGACCTGATCAACCTTGTTAACAAAAGGATTTCATTGAACAAAACAATGTTTTCACCATGATTATCTCTTCTTACTTCTATTCTATCCAATTTAGTTTTTGCTTATGCCTAACTTAAAGGCGTTAAAGAAAAGTACTTATTGGGAGATAACCCAAAAGTTTTAGATGAGTCTTGGAAGTTATTACTTCAGTAATAACCGCTCCTTATCCTTTTTATTTGCTTTTTGTGCCAAGAGTAACCTCTAATGAGAGAGAAGTAATGATTGGGAAAGTTGCTGTCCCGAAACACATTTCTGTGCTTCACCGTAAACATTCGTGTAAAATCTCTGTACGTCCTTTTGAGGCGTGAATTTTTGTGCTTCTGCCCCAGGTTGTTATCTAACTTTCGTTAGTTCAACACTTTTCTATTTGAGCAACATAAGGTCTTCGAAAAAAAAATTTCCCTGCTGGTCTGTTTTGACAGATTTCTGCCATTATTTGCATTTGCTTATTGTTGGTTCCTTCTTGAGTTCTTTTGGGGAATTGAGCTTTTTGAGGGAAGTGCTACAGTATCTAGTGTTTTAATAGAAGTTTATTTGGTGTTAGAACTGAACCTTAAGACTTATTTATCTTGAGTGCACTAATGTTGCTAATAAAGATTGTGTGAAGTTTTGTATGAAGGATGGACTAAAGCTCAAGCTTGGGGATGCCACGCGTATCACCCCAAGAAATATCCAAGAGTTACAAGCGTCAAATCTTGGGGATGGCCAAGGCATCCCCCTCTTCATCAATAAAAATCCTAGGTTTCTTCCAAACGCTTCGTTTTTATTGTTTCATGAACATTTGTGTTGTTCTTGGAGCGTCTTTTTTTTCTTTTTTGTTTTGGTTTTTTGTTTGCTTAGTTTTCTTAATAAATTGGTTGGACTTCCTCTTTCATACATTGGTGTTCAAATACTTTGGTTTGGTTTCGAAAAGAGTAGGAAAGCTCATGCTTAAGTGGTAAAGAGAGCTTGTTTTTGACTGTGGCCTATGCTTTCTCATGCCATGCTCGATATTGTTTCGGCTTTATGCTTAGTATTCTTTGTTGTAGCATGACTTTTTATAAACAATTGAGATTCCTTAATATGCCTTGGAAGAATCATGCGTTGTTTTAGCATATTAAAGCATAGTATTGTGGTATTGTCCTTTGATGCTATATTTGGGTTGACTTGGCACATGCTCACACCATGTCATGACTATCCCAAGTCACCATAAACCTTTATGATCCTTTAGTTTTCAACTTGTAGTATCACTTTATGCTTTGACCAATGATGTTTTGTCGCTCTACATGATTATGGCCATTATTGCTCTCTTAGTTTGTCACTCCTAGTCTTTTGCTAGCTTCGACAACCAAGTATGAGTTCCACTCATGCATCCAACTCCCTAAACCAAGTTATTCCAAAGAGTCCACCATACCTACCTACTAGCTTATGCTATTCCAAGTATATTCATGCTTTTGTTTACCTTCCAAATTAAACTTGTTATGAGAAAACTAGTGATTAAAGCTCTCACGAACTTGATGGCACACATTACTTTCCTTGACCTTAATAAACTTGAACCATTGTGTCGTCTATGTTGTATATGCTTGCACTTCTTTGTTGGGAATTTGCAGAACCATGCTTTCATGGGGAACGCTTTCAACATTGCACTTGGTACTTGTAACTAGTTGATATCATGCTCTTTTGTATATGGATGTCGTCGGTGTGAAATGAAAGGGGAGCTTGTAAGTCCATGGAGTTATGTATATGTGTTAGAGAAACGCCTAGGCCGCTGGTCTAATCCATGCTGACATGGTGGAAACCTGCAGCGTAACCATAATGAGATGTCTATGAAGCATTCTTCTTATAAAAAAGAGTCCTATATGGTGAAAAAAGAGAAAAAGAAAAAAGAGATTATGAAAAGAGGAAAGAGAGAAAAAAGCACCATATTCCCATGGTAAATAAGAAGATTGCTGACATGCTCGTTGTCTGCTTGCCTTGTCATATTGATATGGGGATTCTTTCGTATCATCAGGCAAGGGGTACCCCGTTGGCGATTCTATATGATACACATGTACTTACAATGACAAGAACTTACCAGTCCTTAAATTTGAGTAGCATGAGGAGCGCACCTCGTATACAAGGGACATGAGATTTCTAACTTATACTTTGTGAAGCATGTACACCATAGTTTGTCCACATTAACCTTAATCACTTCAAGATGCTTATGATAGGGGAAATGAGAGCTGAAAGCTATAAGTACCATAATTTTTGGAAGCTCTTTACGAAACTTGTATCTCTGCTTCCTTCTACGAAGGCCTTTCTTCCACCATTATATTGAGTCTCCACCTTCTACCTTTATGCACCTACTTTGAGAGCATAGTGGCCATTCTTAGTTCTATGTACATTGTCCCAAGACTAGTTGATTGATGCATAGCTTGATATTGATTGTTTTAAACTATTTGTATCTAGTCACTCTGATGAACTTTGAAGCTGTCCTATGCATTTATATTTGCTACTCTATGAGGGACAAGCTGAATACTATTATGCTATGTTTTCTTTATGTGAAACAAACAAACGTCTTGCAAAGCATTGTTATTCATGAATCTTTTGTTTGTGCCTTTTCATGTTGCATCATAGTTTCTTTGTCTTATTGCTAGAACTTTGTCTTTCATGCTATGTTGAAGTAATATGATCCCAGCTATCAATGTTTTACAAATATTTTTATCAAGTTTATGATGGTGCATGTCACCTCAAAAATTATTCTTTCTTTTTATCACTTACCTACTCGAGGACGAGCAGGAGTTAAGCTTGGGGATGTTGATACATTGCAAATGTATCTATGATATTTGATGCTCCATGCTTGGTTTTATCCACTTTCTTGTGTTTTGTCCACACTTTGGAGTACTTTTCAAATGATTTCTTGGACTAACCTATTAACAAGAGCCACAGTGCCAGCTGCCTGTTTTCTGCTGTTTTTTGTTCCAGGAAAGTCAGAAAATGAATATTCTTGGAATTGGATGGGACTAAGGCCAAAAATCCTATTTCACCCGAAGACTCTAGGAGCCAGAATACGAGACGGAGAAGAGCCAGGGGGTGGCCACACCACCTAGTGGCGCGGGCCAGGCCAGGCCACGCCAGGGGGTGGTGTGGGCCCCCTAGGCACCGCCTCGGTCTCCCTCTTCACCTATAAGAAGCCTTCTGACCTAAAAACTTCGGGGGGTTCGATGTTTTTCCAGAAGAAGTTCCGCAGCGCCGCCACCACCGAAGGGGAGATTCGAGGGACAGAAAGTCTGTGTTCCGGCACCTTGGCGAGACGGGGAAGTGCCCCCAGAGACATCTCCATCGATCTCCACCATCATCTCCATCGACCATCCATGTTTCCCCCATCTATGAGTGAGTAATCCCCCGTTGTAGGCTATGGGGATGGTAGGGATTGGATGAGATCGTTCATGTAATGGCATCAAATTGTTAGGAAATGGTGCCTAGTATCTTTTATTAGTGCTTTATGACTTTGTTGCGACTTGTTGTGCTTAATGCTTGTCACTAGGGCCCGAGTGCCATGATTTCAGATCTGAACATGTTATTGATTCATTATGTTAGTATTGTTTATGGTCTTATCTGCAAGTTGTATACACACGTTGTTCTTTCTTTTTTATCACTTACCTACTCGAGGACGAGCAGGAGTTAAGCTTGGGGATGTTGATATGTTGCAAACGTATCTACAGTTTTTGATGTTCCATGCTTGTTTATTATCTACTTTCTTATGTTTTGTCCATACTTTGGAGTATTTTTTACACATTTTCCTGAACTAACCTATTAACAAGATGCCACTGTGCCAGTTGCCTGTTTTCTGCTGCTTTTGGTTCCAAAAAAGTCAAAAAATGAATATTCTCGGAATTGGACGGGACAAAAGCCAAAGTCGATATTTTACCGGAAGACACATGGAGTCTGAAGGAGATACGAAAGGGGGCCACAGGGCGGCCACACCACCCCTTCGTGCAGGCTGCCCTAGGCCGCGCCAGGGAATCGTTGGGCCCCCTGGCCGGATACCGACCTTTCCTCTTCACCTATAAGAAGTCCCTGATGCAAAAACCCAAAATCATCCAGCCTCCAGCCACGAAAAGTTCTGCAGCACTACCGCCACCGCAGAGGAGATTCGAGGGTAAAAATTCTCTGTTTCAGCACCCTGCCGAGACGGGGAAGTACCCCCGGAGCCATCTCCATTGACTCCACCACCATCTCCATCGCCGTTGGTGATTCCCATGATGAGGAGGGAGTAGTTCTCTCTCGAGGCTAAGGGCTCTACCGGTAGCTATATGTTCATCTCTCTCTCTATGCATGATCATATTGTGATCATGAGCTTTCTAATCAAGTAGATCTACCTTGCTACTCAAGTGCTTTAATAGATCTCGGGCTCTCCCCACGTTTGTGAAAGTGACAGCGTGCACACCATGGTGGAACTTAGGCTAGAGATTACAAATACTTGTTATGAGTTATATTTGGAGTTGGATGTCTCTATGAAATTGTGGTGTTTGTTGGAACCATCTAGTACTTAAGGTGACAATGTGGGGTTATCTAGATGGGAAAAGTGAACTTTGAGGTGTGCTGTTATAGCCCTACCATGGATTAGAGTGTCCAACCGAAGTGCAGTTCAGAGTAGTATCATAAAGAGAAGATATTTATATGAGAGTGTTCACTAGCTAAAGTATGATCCCTAGGCCTTGTTTCTAAACATTGAAACACTGTCTGCAACTAGATATGTTACATGTTTGCTTTCTTCCATCTTTTTGCCTTTAGTCTGTTCCTCCTGTCAAGCTATTTTCTAGCACCGTTACCACTTATAATTATCCATACCACTTGTATTGCACTATCTCTTCACCGAACTAGTGCACCTATACACCTGACGAGTGTATTGGGTGTGTTGGGGACACAAGAAACTTCTTGTATCTTGATTGCAGGGTTTCTTGAGAGGGGATACCTTTGACCACTTCCTCCCTAAGTTTGATAAACCTTGGGTGATCCACTTAAGGGAAACTTGTTGCTATTCTACAAACCTCTACACTTGGAGGCCCAACAACTGTCTACAAGAATAGAAGTGCGTAGACATCATTGAGGTATCCCCGTTGATCATGCACACTTGGTGGCATGTTGTGTGTGGCATAATGGCGTCATCTTCTGCTTCCAAGGATGTGCTGATACTATTCTGAGAACGTAGTTCCGGTTAGATCTTCGCCATCCTTTCTTCGAAGTCGACGTTTTCACTGCTTTCTTTGGGTTCCGAGCTTGTCGGGTTTGCTGGTTGATGAGTTGACACGAGGGAGAGATTGCCATGAAGCCCATCAAGATCCCCCATATCCATCTCGATTTGCTTGCCTTCTTCTCCTATTTCGATCTGTGTCGTGGCATCCGTGGAGGTTCCAACGGAAGATTCCGGTGCCGCCATAGGCGCAGGTTTTTGTACCGACGGTTCTGATGTGATCAGGGCCGAAAGGTGCGATTCTTGTGGGTCGTCTACCTGGAAGTCGAAACCTCCGATAATTAGATCAGATCCTTCGTTGAAATCAACGGGTACCAATACAGGGGTGGGCGGGCGTGCATCTGCTTTCATCGAGTTGATGCTTGGTGGAGAGTGGTCTGCCGAATCCGTGGCTCCAGCGTTCAGGTTTCCTAGAGATGGTGCCAATTGACGAGGCGTAACCTCGGCAATTCCCATGGTAATGGACTTGGGGTTTCCTGGAAAAGAGAACGCTGGGGATTTCGTCGAATGTCAGGAAAACAATGGAATCAAAGTCGCCCGAATATTGAATAACTGCACTATCACAAGTTGTCCTCTAGATTTCGGTACCCTCGCTTGGGCTTCTCCCGTCCTATATATAATAGGTCAGGTCTCAAAGTTGTATGCGGATAGGTTTCATACACACGTAATTACAATACCAACATAATGTCGGTTCATGGTCTTTTCCTAATATAATCAAAGTCTTTGTCGCTTGCTTCCTTGGGCTGTCATCTAAAACATTCATGGGTCGTAAGCCTTTTATCCAATATAGGGTACGAATTATAATCATCCGAGTAATCATACCTATGTCACGGATTAATTCAAGTTGATGTGTGATGTACTTGTATTAGGGTTGGTTATACTATGTTTTGGCCAATAGAAACTTTCTGAAACATCTGTGTTTCTTATACTCTATTATGGACTTTATAATACCTGTAAACTGTTTATTCTGGACTGTATTGTGGTTCTGTATAATTTAAAATTCGAAATTGATATTTGAGGCCCATCTGTGAACATATTAGAGGCGCATCTGTAAACTTATGGGAGGGGCATCTCTAATACATACTGGAGTCCATTCCAGATGCGCCTCCTATAACCTATATATGCGAGGCGCATATCAATATGCGCCTCCTATATATCAATATGCGCCTCGCATATATAGGTTATAGGAGGCGAATCTAGAATGCGACTCGGGTAACAAATACTAGCTGCACGGTGCTAGAGTCGCATTTCTAATGCAACTCTAATGCCTTTCACGATGCGACTCCAGTAGGCTTTTCTCTAGTAGGGAACGATGAACCATGTGACTTGATCGTGTCGTGATATTATCTTTGGGGAATGTCCATCATATCATTATATAAATCCGTTGTGAATGGACATAAATGCACCATGATCAGGAAACCTTGATCATCGGTTGCCCAACAAACTAGGATAAATAGAGGCTACTAGGAACTTGGTCTATTTCATACCACACATGTATCAATGCTCCCGCTTGATACATTTATCGCACAATATGAAACTATTATGAACTAATTTGAGATATGATAATAAAATCTATTTATTAGTTGCCTTTAGGGCATATGTCCTTCAGCCCGCGCCCAAGGAGGGCAAAGGGATGGAGGAGGAGATCCGTCACCGCATCCACAAGCTCCCACCGGCTGTCCGGTGCGATCGCGGCTACCAGAGCAAGGACTTCCGGAAAGAGTTCCTTGCTTGGGAACACAAGGCGTGAGCACCTACCACGGCGAATTCCAGCCGTGGAAGGTCCACGACCTCCCCGCCTTCGATCCCGACGACGATGGCGCCATCAAATGCTCCGATGGCGAGCTCGGTGATGACGACGCCGACATCGTCATCAAAGAGGAGGAGGAGGACACTACCGCAACCGCCCTCGCGCACCTGCCATTAGAGTACCAGGAGCTCCTCGGGGTTACGACGAGGATGCCTTCACCGAGAAGGTCATTGCAGCTAGCACAAAGGAAGAGGATGCCCTATGGGGTGGCTACCAAGAGGTCGTCTAGCTCACCAACCTGGTGGCGCAGGTGAACGCGCAGCTGCCTCTACCGCCGCCGTTATCAGGGTAGGCGCCACCGATCACGATGGAGGTGATTCTGGGGTAGGCATCATGGCCTAAGCAGGTGATCAACCAGCCCGCGCCTGCTCCGGGCCTGCTACCGGCACACCTCTAGACGCCACCAGAGTACATCGACCTTGACCTCTAGATGGACGGGCAGCGCTGATTGCGAAGATTAGTAGCTAGGACTAGTTTATTTTTTTAATTTTTTTAATGTAAATTACATATGAATACATATGAACTTTGATAGTTTTAGCGTGTAATTATCTTTGTTTGGATTTTAGAAAAATTGTTGGCCAAGCGCAGACAGATGGGTCGTGTTGCTGGATGTGGTTGGCCGAACATGCCGGACCATGACCCAAATCCCCCGTGGCCCGACCCAAATGGACAGAAACGGACGTTTTGGGTCACCCGTTTGGGTCGGACCGGTGGAGATGCCCTTAGGGATCAGTGCCTCGCTCGGTTTCGTGTTGGTGGGTCATGACTATGAAATATAGCCATCTACGTCCACATTTAAACTGGATATTATTCATATTTTTTATGAAATATCTCTCTAAACCCTGCCACTAATGTCTCATGATCAAAGGGGTATGCAATCCTTTCTTTCTATTTTTCCCTGTGTAGATAATGATGTTTGATGATGGGAATCACAACATTAAAGTCAAAGATATGAGATTTCAAACAACCCAAAGAAACCAGGAGTCGTGAAGTAGAGACAAACGCTTTAGCGACCAACTATATGGTAGGAATAAAATTCCGACCGTATAGTTCCGGTCGTATAGTTGCCATCGACACCGCTAGGTCAAACAAAAAAACTTTCGTGGAGGGACTCCTATATAAAGAGGCCTCGGGCGATGACAAAAATGAGCTTTTTTTTATCACAGCCGCCCTAGAACTCCATCCACAATAACGAAGAGCCGCTAGAGGAATAGACTAAGATCTTATCTCCAAACGCTTCTCCATCACCATAGCCATATTCCACCACTTGTAATAGGAGATCCCATCTTCCATTGGCAACATTTTAAGACTATTTGCTATCAATCTCATGATTTACATCACAATGTTTATGATTGTTGATCTCATCTCTATGTGTGAGTAATTCTCCTTGGGCTAAGGGCTTCGGCCTAGCCTGTAGCTTTTGTGCATGTTATTTATCATAGATGGGATCATGTATTATTTTGCATGACATGATGATTATTGTATCCTCTCCTGCATCAATCTAAGGACTTTTCAGGTACCCAAGACCCTGAGGATTGAGCCAGGTATAGAGAGTATGAGTAATGACTAATCTGTAGGTTGGGAACCCCTGTGACAGAAGGAGTAGTACAGTTGTATGTGAGGGATTTACTTGGGATTAACGGTGATGTCACTATGCATATCATTAGTTCTATTTCTTCTATGGATGAGACTAGTAGGTTATTGCTATAAGCGGTTGCGGAGGCAATAGAAATTATGGATGCACTGCCCATATATAATTTATCTTGCTCTAACAATTACATGCATACTTTATTATTATTCCCACCAGATGTTTTGCACAGCTACAGGTGAAATCTAACGCCCTAGGCCCTCTCTCTCCATCATCAACAACAACAAAATATAGCAAACTCTTGGTCCCGTAAAACACAAAAAGAATTCTAAAACTCCCGGAGGTTCATTAAAGTAACTTCACTATGTTTCTGCTTCCCGAGGATTCGATAAACCTAGGTCTACTAGGTAAGAAGAGCTATACTACATCCATAATTCGGATCGAAGGTATCAACCCTTTTTCTGGCGCCGTTGCCGGGGAAGCAATAGCTACAATGGTGAGGTTAGTAGGAACCTTGCTAGTTTTAATTCTTGTTTTTAATTTTGTTAGTTTGCCTCTAGTCTTTATTTAAAAAATCTAAAAAAGTAGTTAGTATTTAAATTCTTGTTTTTATTATCATAAGTCTCTGTTTAAGAAAACCCCAAAACATAGGAAATATGGTTGAAAATAAGCTTGGGTTGTTTGTAACTCCCAACAATGATTATTTGCATACTCCTATTACTCAGCCAGCAATTGATGCTGATGATTATGGAATCAAGCCCCATTATTTAAGTTTGGTTCAACATAATCAATTTGGAGGCTCTGATGTTGAGGACGCAGGTATGCACTTGAATACTTTCGCTGAAATATGTGATATGATGTGCATAAAAGATGTTGACCATGATGCGGTCAAATTGCGTTTATTTCCTTTCTGTCTTAGAGGAGGAGCAAAAGAATGGTTGCAATCTTTGCCTAGAAATACTATTACATCATGGGTAGAGTGTACTTCTTTATTTATGACTAAATTTTCCCACCTACAAAGACTATGCAACTAAGATCTAATATTAATGGTTTTAGACATGAAGAGCGTGAGGCACTAGTGCTTGAATGGGAGAGGATAAAATAATGCATGAGAAACTGTCCTAGTCATGGGATGGAAGATTAGTTAATCCTCCATTTATTTTATAATGCTCTTAATCATGTGTTTAAGTCTATCCTTGATACTGCAGCTGGAGGAACATTTATGGGCAAACATATTACTGAAGCAAAGAAGCTGCTAGAAAATATGCAAGACAACCATGCCTAGTGGCATGTGGATAGATCAAACACGAAGTAGGTGAACTCCGTCTCACCACAAGAAAATGAAGAACTCAATGCTAAGATGGATGAGCTCATATTAGGCGTAAAAGGTAAGGAAAACCAGGTAAGAGCTATCCTAGAAACAAATATTGAAGAAATAGACTTCATAGCTCATAATGATTATAACCCTTCTTGGAAGAAGAATTATAATCCTAATTTTCAGAAACACTATTCTAGTCCTGCAGGTAACTCTAATAACAATATGGGATCAGGTAATGGTAGTTTCCCATGAACACTTAAGTCCTATAGACTCACAAAATGAGCAAAACAATATCCTTGTTAAAATAACGGAGAACCATGGTGCTATGCTTGATAAATTATCTAACAAAGCTGTAAGTTTGAGGAATGATTTGTAGGCCCTCTAAGAGAGAACGAGGATTGTTGAGTCATAGATAGGTATGATAATCGAGAGTCAAACTCTCATTCTAGCTAAATTTGCAGGTAAAACTGAGCCCAATCCTGTTGAAGACCTCAAGATGATGAGAATCCAAAGGGAGGAGCCTGAAGAACTTGATTATAGTAATGCTCCTTCACCAAGTTACACCGTTGAAGATCTCGTAAAAAGGATCAACATCAAGATTCTAGTAAGTGAAGGAAATGATGAAGCTATGTATCAACACTTCGTTAATCAGGTAGCAATAAAGGTACGTGAGCTTGAATAAGAGTATAAGAAAATTGCTAAAAATTACCTGCTAAGCTTGATGATATATTTGAGCCTACTACTAAGATTAAATTGGGACAAATGAGATAGCTATACTTTGTGATCTAGGTGCAAGCGTTTCAATAATTCCAAAAGTCTTTTTAATAAATTAAATCTTGGCTCTTTTGAAATAACCGAGTTAAAATTACATCTTGCAGATTCTACCTACAAACAAGCTGCAGGGATTAAAGAAAACACTTTAGTATAAATTAAAGGTTGTCCCGTTCTTATTGATTTTGTTATTCTTGACATGCCTGACATGGGATGGAATATTGGTTAATCCTCCATTCTTAAGAACTATTAAGGCTTTGATTAAGCTACATGAAGGGAACATGAAGCTTCAATTTCCTTCGCAGGATCCTTTTGTTATTCATTTTCCCAGGAAGAAGAAAGCCAAGCATGATGAAAATGAGGCCATCACTTTGAAGGCCAACTATTTTGGAGTGGATGTTCCACTCATCTGGCCTAAGTGAGCAACATCAAGGTCAAGCTATATATTAACCATAAAAGAGCGCTTCATGGGAGGCAACCCATGTGAAATAAAGATTTGAGTAAAGTTTTTAAATTTTAGTTTAAGTTTTATATTTAATAAAGAGTGCTAGAAAGCTCCAGTTGAGGAGAAGAAGTTCAGTAGTACGAAAAATCCAGCTTTATACATGTTGTTGTTTGTCAACAATTTTTCCTGTCATTTTTCTGTCAAAAAGAAGGTGTTTCACTAAGTTTCAGAATAAGAAATAATTCCCGAAGAAACCGATTTTTTTTGATGACTACAGAAGGTTTAATGACCAACTATACAACGGGAATAAAATACCGGCCGTATAGTTCCGGTCGTATAGATATCTTTGCAATCGACAATTTTCCTTTCCTAGGTACTGAAGGTTTAACGACCAACTATACGCTGGGAATAAAAATTCCGGTCGTATGGATATCGATGCCTTCATAAAATTTCTTTTCCAGGTACAGAAAGTTTGACGACCAACTATACGGCAGGGATGAAAAATCCTGGCCATATAGTTATGGCCGTATAGCTGCGTCACCAGGTGGAAACCCTATTTTTTGTCAGCAGACCAACTATATGGCTGGAACAAATTGTTCCAACCATATAGTTCCGGTCATATAGTTGTGTCTGTCCACAAAATCGCCACGGGAAGGTACCTCCAACCCCAAAACTTCAATCCTTTTTTCTCTCTTCTAACTCCAAACGCTCTCAAAACCTCAAGATATCTTCATCTCCACACAATTTCGTTCGATTTCCTCGCACACAAGTGATCTACGGTATGTTTCTCCTCCGATCCTCCAATTACTTTTTGCAAATTCATCTTCGATCTGTTGTCATTATCAATCTAGGGTGAGACCTACTATGAACTAATTGCCAAGATTCTCTTACATATATTATTATTTTGTGGGGATTCTTTAGTGTGCTATGATGAGTATTATGTTATGCTTATTATTGTTTGATCAAAAAAATTATTTTTATCTTTCCTTGTTATTTTAGATGATGAACACAAAGATCCAAACTCGTGCTCGTGCCGCCGCTAGCGCTTCTCAGGCTGTCGCTCAAGAACGCAAGGATGAGCCCGAACATGATCGCTTCAACAGGATCAAGAACCGAGAAGTGAAGGCAACCAAGTGGGCTTGCCCCATTACATTGAATCAACTTGGTATTTCTAATGAATTCAATTTACTTTGCAATAGGGTTGGCCTGCAAAACTTCGTATTCAATGATGTGCCTACTTATCGCCGGTTAACTCTTGAATTTTAAGTTCTTTGCAATGCACCGTTAAAGCATGGAATGGAGAGGGCATGATTTCTTTCCAACTTATGAACAACTATTATGCTTTATCACTAGATGAATGGTGCGCATGATTTAATTTTCCAAACAATAATGATAATGACTTACGCGCATCCTTTACTGGCTTAGACCCTTCCTCGGAACAATATTATAATGGAATGAGTTTTACTTCTAGAGTAAGCAAGGGGAAGAATATTCAACATCCTGCAATTCACTATTTGTTCTATGTTATTGCTAACACTTTGCAGGCACGAAATGAGTTCATGAGACTCAATGAGGAGGACATCTTAGTCCTTGCAAAGGCTGCTTTCAACAACACCAACTTTTCACTCAACTTGGGTGCAATTCTTGTGCGCTACCTGGAGCACCAATCCTCCCAAAGCCAAGGACTAGTCACAGGTGGAGGCATCATCACCATGCTTTCCATTGCCCTAGGCATCAACCTAGGTGAGTTGTAACTAGTGCTAGCTGAGCGACGTGTTCGCTTCTCTACTTTAAAAGCTTGTGGAATACTCACTAGGAGAGGTGGTGTTTATTACTCGCATATTGCTGGAGTTGGGCATCTCTACCCTGCTCCTTTGCCTAATGGTCTTTTCTCTATCGAGGAAGGACGTTTGCTATATGACTTGCAGGTTGAACAACACCAACCCGAGGAGGAGATTCCGGATGAGGATGAGGACCAAGAAGAGGACCAAGAAGAGGAGCAACCACCAACCCGGTTCCCTACATACCAAGACTTCCAAGAACTTGGGGGAACTATGGAGAGAATGCAAAACCTCTCCTTGAACCTCCGAGAAACAACTAGTAATTTATCAACTCAATTTGCGAACTGGAGTTATGACTTTTTCCTGTCACCGTAATGATTTGAATGGCTTGCAAAAGCCTAAGCTTGTGGAAGTTTCCTCATTATCTTTATTTCGCGTTCATTTGTTTTTATTTATTTCGAGGTTATGCTTTTAATTCGAGTTTATAAGCACTTGTGTTGGTTTCCCCAACACTTTATCTTTAGTTATTTATATTTGCTTTCAAGATTTTCTAGCCAAGCTTTGCCGCCTATTTTCTATTCTTTAATTCCCTCTCTTAAAACAACAAAAAGATTTTTCCATTTATCTTTAGTTTCCCTCTTCCTTCTTTTCTATTCTCCTTGTGGCTTTCACATATTTGTATGAGAGTGATCGATTTCGAGTTTCGAAAAGCAAATAAAAAGGGAAGAGAGAAGTGGAACCAATCATGAGAGGTATGCCTTAAGGCTCCCCACTTTTCAAGTTTGAGAAACCCATGTTGGTTAGTAGTAAATGATAAGATGTTATATTGGTGGAGTGAGCCTTTGTATTATAGTAAAATTTTGTTTGCATGGGTATTTAGTTGAGTATGTTTTGTTCCAGCTCCTATAGTTAACCAAGTCTTGCCTAAAAATTTGCTAAACAATTGTAATAACAAAAATTCTCATAATTGAAGGCTTGGGTGTTGTAATGTTTAGTCTTGAAGGCTTATTTCTAGAGACACTCAACACCACAGAAAATAATGGTTGACTTGATAACTCTCTTTAAAAGGATTTGTTCAATTGAATTAATGTTTAGCAGTTTTTGTGAGCATGCCAAAGTTTGACTTGAAAATCATAAGAATGATATAGCTTTATGCGTGTCAAACTTCATGCGATGCCAACAACTCCGCTAGCCTACGAACGATCTGAAGGGAATATGCCCGAGAGGCAATAATAAAGTGGTTATTATCTTATTCCATGTTTATGATAAATGTTTATTTTGCATGCTATAATTGTATTAATTGGAAACATTGATACATGTGTGTTTAATAAACAAAATACAAAGTTCCTAGTAATGCCTCTCATATAAACTAGCTCGTTGATTAACAAGATGATCAAGGTTTCCTGATCATGGATATTGGATATTGTTAATAACGAGGTCACAACATTGGTGGAATGATGTGATGAACATTCATCCGAAGTATAGCATTACAATCAAAGTCATTATGTTTATATTGCTATAACATCATACGAAGTAATCTTAGTCCTTAGACCATGAGATCATGTTAATTGCTAACACCAGAAGAGTATCTTGATAACACCAAACGTCACACTGTAACAGGGTGACTATAAAGGTGGGTTCAGTGCTATGAAGGTGTTATGTTGAGGCTCATGGATCAAGAGTGGAATTTGTCAATCCCGATGACGGATAGATATACTCTGGGCCCTCTCGGTGATATCACATTAAGATAGCTTGCAAGCAAGTGATGTGATCACTAGAATGTCATATCATGGGAACGAGAAAAGAGTGCATGTCGGTAACGAGATCAAACTAGGTATTTGGATACCGATGATCGAATCTCGGACATGTATTATATCATGAGACAAAGGGATTTAGTTACTAGCATTACAGATTCTCACGATCACAGAAGTCATCGTTGAATGTGTAGGAGTCAGTATGGATCTCCAGGTCCCGCTTCTGATTATTGATCTGAGAGGGGTCTCGATCATGTCTGCATTATTCGTGAACCGTAGGGTGACACACTTAAGGGATACCGACACCATTTGGAGCAAATATGTTTCAGATAAAGATTTAAGAAAGCGCTGGAATTATTTCAATAGACATCGAAACTGTTTCGGGTGAAATTGATGAAATTGGTTCTGCATGTAATATTGAAATATTGCAAGGGGTTTTATGTGAATGTTTGTTAATTAAAGTAATTAACAAAATTCTGAATAAATTTAATAAAAGAGTTTTATTAAATGAGAGAGCATTAAATTTAGAGAAATTTAATGCATTTAAAGTGGAGACTTTAAAAGAGAATGTGAAGGGGCATTTTAGTGGAGGGAGTTACCACCACATGAATGGGGGAGGTGAGGGGTCACCACCATGAGGCGCCGGCCATGGAGGGGGTACCCGCCTCCTCCTATAAAAGTTCCCCCTCTCACTCCTTCTTCCTCACACATCCTCGTGAAGGATCTCTCTCCCCCTCTAGTATCATTCCCCCATGGTCTCGGATTAGCGAGATACATGTTACGGGTGGCATTATCTGGAAAGGAGTTACTGCTTCCGCTGCTTTGCTGGAGCGAGGGACGGAGGTTGTCGGGGTACCAGACATGTTTCCGATCACAGATGCACCGCTGCTTTGCGGTGCTAGACTTGGTGGTGCTGGACTTGCTGGAGCTGGATCTGATGGACGTGCTGGAGCCGGACCTGCTGGACTTCATCACGATCTTGAGATCGGCAAGTGTACGACTACATCATCCACGAGTTCCATCTCATTAACAAAGCTTTGTTATCTTCGAGGGTAAGTTCTCTATGGATGTATATCGACATGTTGCTCTGTATCTAGTAGATAGATCTTGGCGTATAGTTCTCAACGTAGGAAAATTTTTGTTTTCTATGTTGCCACTCCAACAGTGGTATCAGAGCCTGATCTATGCGTAGGTGCTTTTCACGGGTAGTACACATATGTTTATATGTGGGCGATGATGATCATGTTATTGCTTCTTTCATGTATTTTGGATATTGGTGGCATAGTGGGATGAAGCGGCCCGGACCAACCTTACATGTCATCGTACATGAGACCGGTTCCACGACTGACATGCAACAAGTTTTGCATAAGTGGTTGGCGGGTGTCTGTCTCTCCTACTATAGTTGATATCTGATTTACAACAAGTTGCTAATAACTTGGTTATCCTTGTTGTGGTTCCATGTTCGTAGGTAAGAACGGTTCTATCTCCGAAAGCCCTAAGCCACGTAAAACTTGCAATGGATAATTAGAGGCGTCTAGTTTAGATCGTTGCCGGGCTAGTGTCATGATATTGTAATTTTGTAAGTAGATTTATGATAGATACTCTTACAACACACCTAACGTGTAAGTTCCATAGACCTTGGCCTTACACACAAAGGAATGATAGAGATCATACCATGATGCATATGATAGAGATCAAATGCATGGACCATATCATCTCACTTTACAAATTAGATGTTTGCATCTTATATTGCTAGTTTGGCGTTTTAGTAGCATTTTAAGATGGTCCCTCATTTAGATATCAAGATAAAAATGTGTTCTTCCTTAAGTATGCACCGTTCTATAGATCGTGTTGCGAGACATCACGTGATGATCAGGTGTACTCGACTCTACGCTTTCATACAATGGGTGTAAGACAATTTTACACACGCGAGTACTAAGGATCTTACATGGCGAGCCTAGCATGTACAGACATGGCCTCGGAACACGGACCAAAAGGTTAAGCATGAGTCATATAGTTGATGTGATGCCCATATTGATGCTCGCCTTTGAAGCTACACCGACTCACGTGATGATCAGACTTGGTGTAGTGGATTTGGTTCATGCAATCACCAAAAAGGCACAAGGGATGTCGTTTTTGAGTGGGGGTTCATTTCTAATTTGGATTAGTCGAACTCAATTTGTCATAAACTAAATCAAAGTGAATTTGCATAATTTGTTGTACTCATTGGCGTCTGTTCACTACCTTATGCTTAGTTTTAATTGAGATAATAGAACTATAGAATTCTGGATATTTACTTTACGAACTGGTATCGTATTATTTTGAATTTCAATTTAAAGTTTATAAGTCCTATTGCAAACTTTCAGCAAACTCTATTTACTCCATGAAGTTTAATAAGTAGTATTAAATCAAGAGTAAGAATTCCAATGTTAGTATCTAGAGTATCATGTTTGCCTCCATGATTATTGATATTCAAAAGTTGTTTTAATATCAAGATTATATAGGAGCTGAAAATTATTTCAGAAACCACCATGTGTGAAAGATATTGTGATATATGAAACAATGTTTTTGGTTGCATTATGATAGAGTATAATTTAGCAAAATACATGTTCTCATATTGTATGAGAATTTGTGAAGGATGGAGATGCTAAGCCTTCGGATCTCCCAAAAAGGTTATGGGAACTAACATTATACTCGTGATTCTTCCTTATAGGCTCTAGTAGCTTGATCATGAAAGTTGGCATGATAAGGATGAATAAAAGATGTAGGTAAAATGTTTACAACACTAATATATTACTAAAGAATGGATTTTTGTAAGAATGCCAAACATTTGATGATGGTGATCCACTTCAAAGTGCAAGTCCAAAGGTATTAGTATTTGACTATATACACTTTGTACTATGTGTCATGTGAATGACACCACTATTGATGTTGATGGATTCTTTTAAAAGAAAGGGAATTTTTGAAAGAGAATCTATAAAATATTTGGCAGAAAAGAAAAGGTTAGAGATGTCCAACTTTGGTATATAGAAGATATACATGTTATGGATGTATTCCTTGCTTGTTTAACAATGTGGTTCTGAGGTATTGGATACCGGTATTGGATACTGAATTGGTTGGTATAAAGTGTCATACAAGACAGCGCAATTCATGAACTGCAATGGCCTAAGTAACTAGCAAGAGAATAAGTGATGATGTTCATCGAAAACAAATAAAGTGTTATTGTGTTTTTCGTTGTCGTCAAACCTAGCCTTCAATATTTGTTTTAATACTTGTTATTTTGTTTCGGTATTATGAGAACAATGGTTGTTCAAATAATTACCATATTCCATAAAGGATGGATGAACTTTTACAAGTCTAGTGGGAGAAATCACATCCACAAACACTATTGCCAAAATGTCGCAAGACAAATGATTGAAAGATCACTTATGAAGTGACATCGCTGCTTAAATTATATTGGAAAGAAAACATGATGGATTTTTGGAGTCTTTGATTTTGATCAACTGACGCTTGTGAGACTTTCCTTGAGATAATTGAAACTCCGTCCATAGGCCAAAGAGGAAAGTGTGACTAACTTATTGGATATTATACATATTGATGTATATAGTCCATTATATGTAGCCATATGCGATGGATCTTTTTGCTTCATATGCTTTCTCCAGAAATTGGAGTGAATATATCTATATATTTACTTAATAAGAAAGAAGTATAAAACATTTGAAAATTGTTCAAAGTCTTTCAAGATGAAGTGAAAAATCATTGTAACAAGAAAATAAAAGAGTTTATGATTTGATCATAAAGGAAGATATTTGAGTTACATGTTTAGCAAAACACCTAAGATTTGAGGAATTGTTCCATGATTTGTGTTTCCCAATAAACCATAGGAGTATGGCATATTCGAGAGATGAAATCAAACCATGTTTGACATGGTAAGATCAAATGTGTCATTTATAAAACTGCCATTATGTTTTAAGGATTGAAGCTTTAGAGACTACCGCTTTTACACTAAAAAGAGCACCATCATGATCTGTTGAAATGACACCATATAAGTTATGGTTTGGGATAAAACCCGAATTTTCTTTTCTTAAATTTTGGTATGCTATGCATAAGTAAAATGTTTACCACCAAAGTCGGATAAGAACGTCTTTGTAGGTTATCCCAAAGAATTTGTTGGGAATTTCTCCATAACACCGAGGACAAAAGAGTTTGTTACTTAGAACGTCAAGTTTCTTGAGAAGGAATTTTTCGCGAAAAGTTAAGTGGGAGGACAATAGAACTTTGATAAGGTTGTTGAACCTTAGCTATATGTGATAAGTAGCGCAGCGCCGGAGAGTGCCTCGGTGGCGGCCACAATGCTCATGGCTCCCGTGATTACAAAGGTTGTGATCTCAGAGATTAGAGTTCCTATTGAACCATGTGGGTCGATAAGAATCAAATATTGTGATTTGATAAGCAAGTCGTTATTGTTTTGACAATGATGAACCGACTACATGCAAAGAAGCGATGATGGGCCCTGACTCCATAAAATGACTAGAAGTCATAGAATCCGTGATAGTATCCATACACGAGAAATCAAGTTTTTGAACTTGGAAGACCCTCCGAAAGGCGAGAAGCCTATCGGTCGTGTTTGGATCTATAAAGAAATAGACATGGATGTTTAACATCTATGAAATAGTTGACATGTCGTAAAGAATTTTACAACAATTTTCATGGAGTTGACTATGATAATATCTTTCATAGCGATATTTAGTCTTGACGGATTAATGTAGCAACCACTACATATAATTTGTTATATGGTAGTTGAATAAACAAAACAAGGTTCTTCTAATAGAATGGTTACCTAGGACATGTACATGACACGGTCCGAAGGGTTTTGTTAATTCAAAGGGTGCTAAAAGGGCATGCGAACTTCAATAGTTGAAGTGAGCATAGCGGAGTTGGAATCTTCACCATGATGAAAATGTTAAAGGAGTTTAAATTCATCGAAGATGATGAAGATGCTTGCATTTGCAAGAAATTAAGTGGGAGCGCTGAGACATATTTCTAATACATTATGTAGAGGACATATTGTTGATTGGAAATAATGTATCTTTTATTGACACAAGTTAAGAATTTCATTAAAATAGGATTTCGATGAAAGATTTGGGCAAAACCGGAATATTTGGCATCAATGTCTATATGGATAGATTGAGGCGCTAATATGGTTATGCCAGACGTACATATATGAGATATTGAAAGGGTTCAATATGAAACAACAAGAAAGGTTCTTGCTGCATGGAAAGAATTGTATCAAGATTCAAGCGTTTCAACACTTGGTGAGTAAAATCACATGAAGATTTTGATCGATTATACCGTGATATGTATATATCCAGATATGTCCTATGCTCTAAATGTTATGAGCACATACCAGAATGATTCATAAGATGATCATTGTACGATAGTAAAGATATTCTTATGAGCTTTGGAAGAACTAAGAATATATCACGTATAAGTGACAAATAGTTAAAGGTAGTTCATTGTAAAGTGTTATATTTATACTAGTTTTGTCATAAGATAAAAATTAAATTTATCTCAATTTAGACTATGGGTGGCACAATGTAATGGAAAGGATGTTCCATGATGGATTTGGATGAGTTCCAAAGTTGAGACATTGTGACGGATACTACAATAAAAGGCTAAGTATATAACTTCTATAGTAACAACAAAGGAGGGCATTTGTGTTAAGTAGTTTGTTATCAAACTAGGTGTGGTTCAAAGTGGGATAATACTAGGAAGATATATTGTATGACCATAATATTAACATATTTTAACCCGAACAAACTAAAAGTCTCACCAAAGGACCAAATTTATACAATGCCATCTCATATGAGAATGAGTGATGCGTAGAGACGCAAAGATATGGAAATACACACGGACCTGAAACTGTCAGATCCACAGATTATGTTAACCACTAGAAATCACGTATATGCAAAACCAGAAAGCCATAGGTGTTCAATACACAAAAGTTTTTCAAACTAGATTATTGAGTCTAGTGCAAGTGGGAGACTGAAGGGAATATGCCCGACAGGCAATAATAAAGTGGTTATTATCTTATTCCATGTTTATGATAAATGTTTATTTTGCATGCTATAATTGTATTAATTGGAAACTTTGATACATGTGTGTTTAATAAACAAGATACAAAGTTCCTAGTAATGCATCTCATATAAACTAGCTCGTTGATTAACAAGATGATCAAGGTTTCCTGATCATGGACATTGGATATTGTTAATAACGAGGTCACAACATTGGTGGAATGATGTGATGAACATTCATCCAAAGTATAGCATTATGATCAAAGTCATTATGTTTATATTTCTATAACATCATACGAAGTAATCTTAGTCCTTAGACCATGATATCATGTTAATTGCTAACACCAGAAGAGTATCTTGATAACACCAAACGTCACACCGTAACAGGGTGACTATAAAGGTGGGTTCAGTGCTACAAAGGTGTTTTTTTGAGGCTCATGGATCAAGAGTGGAATTTTTCAATCCCGATGACAGATAGATATACTCTAGGCCCTCTCGGTGATATCACATTAAGATAGCTTGCAAGCAAGTGATGTGATCACTAGAATATTATATCACGGGAACGAGAAAAGAGTGCATGTCGGTAACAAGATCAAACTAGGTATTTGGATACCGATGATCGAATCTCGGACATGTATTATATCATGAGATAAAGGGATTTAGTTACTAGCGTTAAAGGTTCTCACGATCATAGAAGTCATCGTTGAATGTGTAGGAGTCAGTATGGATCTCCAGGTCCCACTTCTGACTGTTAATCTGAGAGGGATCTCGATCATGTTTGCATTATTCGCGAACCATAGGGTGACACACTTAAGGGATACCGACACCATTTGGAGCAAATATGTTTCAGATAACGATTTAAGAAAGCGCTGGAATTATTTCAATACACACCGAAACTGTTTCGGGTGAAATTGGTTCTGCATGTAATATTGAAATGTTGCAGGGGGTTTTATGTGAATGTTTGTTAATTAAATTAATTAACAAAATTCTGAATAAATTTAATAAAATATTTTTATTAAATAGAGAGCATTAAATTTAGAGAAATTTAATGCATTTAAAGTGGAGACTTTAAAAGAGAATGTGAAGGGGCATTTTAATGTGGAGGGAGTTACCACCACATGAATGGGGGAGGTGAGGGGTCACCTCCATGAGGCGCCGGTCATGGAGGGGGTACCCCCTCCTCCTATAAAAGGCCCCCTCTCACTCCTTCTTCCTCACACCTCCTGGTGAAGGATCTCTCTCCCCCTCTAGTATTATTCCCCCATGGTCTCGGATTAGCGAGATACATGTTCCCGGTGGCTTTATCTGGAAAGGAGTTGCTGCTTCCGCTGCTTTGCTGGAGCGAGGGATGGAGGTTGTCGGGGTATCGGACGTGTGTGCAATCACGGATGCACCGCTGCTTTGCGCTGCCAGACTTGGTGGTGCTGGACTTGCTGGAGCTGGATCCGATGGACGTGCTGGAGCCAGACCTGCTGGACTTCATCACGATCTTGAGATCGGCAAGTGTACGACTACCTCATCCATGAGTTCCATCTCATTAACAAAGCTTTGTTGTCTTCGAGGGTAAGTTCTCTATGGATGTATATCCAGTTGTTGCTCTATATCTAGTAGATAGATCTTGGCGTATAGTTCTCATCGTATGAATTTTTTTATTTTCTATGTTGCGACTCCAACACGATCTTCATGGAGGAAAATCCTAGATTTCGGCTATGAGTTGATTAAACATATGTAGCAGCAATGCTATAATGGGTAAGATTCTTGGCATTCCCGGGTAGCTGTGTTCATGATGGAATCACTCCTCTGGCTGTTATGAGTAATCATTGTACAAAAGGAATAAAACCTTGGTGATGCCACGAGTGTCCATCACAGCCTGATAAACTAATTAAAATCTTTGGCATGCTCTCAATTACTTAAGAACTGAAATTCTTCAAGGACAATAAATAGAAAAGTAGTGCTTGAAGAGTCTTGATTTCTTGATGTGGGAGAATTGGGATACTCTAGTGTATATGTTTTTCATCACAAACTCTCACACTCTAAATTTTACATGATTATACTTTATTGTTCAAAGAAAAGCCTATGATTGATTACATGACATGGAATAAGGTTTACTCATTTGAATCATCCATGTTAACAATAATTTTGCTGTGCTATAAGGATGCATAAAAAACCATATGATATGGTTGCCATTACTCTATCTATGCTGAAGTTTTTCAGATTTATAAAGTGGAGGAAACTTGAGACTACCAATCATCAGTAAGATCATCATCTTGCTATTTCAGTTTACATGATGAGTTCCTTTTTGTTTTGGTTTTTCTAGCTTGAGGACGATCAAGTTTAAGCTTGGGGAGGTTGATGGCTGCGAAATATAGCCATCTACGTCCATATTTAAACTGGATATTATTCATATTTTTGATGAAATATCTCTCTAAACCAAGCCACTAATGCCTGATGATGGGAATTACAACATTAAAGTCAAATATACGAGATTTCCAACAACCCAAAGAAACCAGGAGTCGTGAAGTGGAGACATACATTTTAACGACCAACTATACGGTGGTAATAAAATTCCGATCGTATAGTTGCCATCGACACCACTAGGTCGAATAGAACAACTTTCGTGAAGGGACCCCTATATAAAGAGGCCTTGAGCGACGAGAAACGGGAGCTTTTTCGATCACAGCCGCCCCAAAAACTCCATCCACAATACCGAAGAGCCACCAGAGGAATAGACTTAGATCTAATCTCCAAACCCTTCTCCATCACCATAGCCATATTCCACCACTTGTAATAGTAGATCTCATCTTCCATTGGCGATATTGTAAGACTATTTGCTATTAATCTCATGATTGCCATTACAATGTTTATGATTGTTGATCTCATCTCTACGTGTGAGTAATTCTCCTTGGGCTAAGGGCTTCAGCCTAGCCATGTAGATTTTGTGCATGTTATTTATCATAGATGGGATCATGTATTAGTTTGTATGACATGATGATTATTGTATCATATCTTGCCTCAATCTAACGACTTGTCAGGTACCCCAGACCCCGAGGATTGAGCCAGATATAGGGAGTATGAGTAATGACTAATCTGCAGGTTGGGAACCCTAGTGACAGAATGGGTAGTACGGCTGCATGTGAGGAATTTACTTGGGATTAACGGTGATGTCAATATGCATATCATTAGTTTTCTTTCTTCTATGGATGAGACTAGTAGTTTATTGCTATAAGCGGTTGCGGAGGCAATAGCAATTATGGATGCACTGCCCACATATAATTTAACTTGCTCTAATAATTACATGCATACTTTATTTTTATCTTTTATTACCATCAGATGTTTTGCACAACTACAGGTGAAACCGAATGCCTTAGGCCCTCTCTCTCCATCATCAACAACAACAAAAAACAGCAAACTCTTAGTCTAGTAAAACATAAAAAGAATTCTAAATCTCCCGAATGTCCGTTAAAGTAACTTCACTACGCTTCTGCTTCCCGAGAATTCGATAAACCTAGGTCTACTAGGTAAAAAGAGCTATACTACATCCGTAATCCGGATCGAAGGTATCAAGGGGTCGCTGGTCCATGTTTTTTTTGTCGCTCAATCTGAGCCAGGTCGACAGACCCTTCTCGACCCCCTACTGGCGCCTCCCGTGCACCACACAATGCCATCGCCTCGCCGTTTTATGTCAATAGCAGGTGGGCCTCCCCACCTATTGTCACATAGAAAAGGTTGACCACCCACCTCTCACTAACACCACTACACCCAATCTGTGGTGTGTTATGTGGCGGTGGCATGTCCGACATGTCTAGACTCAATGCTACCATTGCCCAGTTGTTGCGGGTTATATGTGGACATGCCACGACATATTGTAATAATGGTGTCGCAGTTGAACTCCACGCTACTGCTACATTAAACCTAGTCAGGTAGATGGGTCCCACACATCGGTAGCATATATTCGTCGAGGCGACGCTGCTACAAAGTTTGTCCCTGCTGCGTTTCAAATTCGGCCACACCGCTGATAATTTTCTATGTTACCAGCAGTCTTACCCTTTGCTAGTGCACTACTATTGTTTGATGCCTATAAAGGTTTCTCTACTAGCGTGTGTGATGCGCTCGAGGATAAGTTTGGAGTCTCATACGCTAGCAGTGAACTGTACGTCATGGAATAATTTTACGACTATAAGATGGGTGATAACCGCTGCGTGGTTGAGAGGCCGGCAAGATACTTCACTTGTGTGTTACTAGAAGAGTTTGTGACTGCAAGCATCGTTTCCAAGCTTCCTCCCTTCGTGGAAGAACTTTTTACTCTCTCTGAAACACAAGAGACAAGAGTTCTCCGTCACAGATCTCATTGGAACTCTAGATGTGGAACAAAGGGCGAGAGACAAGGACACACGTGCTCAAGGTTTTGAGAGTGGTTCTTGTTCTCACTTGAGAACTTCCGATCCCACAGTTTCTATAAAAAGAGCAAGTATGATGGCAAAGAAAAGTTTGATAAAAATAACAAGGCACCATAGAGTTTTTATCTCCTTTGCATGTGCATCAAGAGGTCAAGAGGTCAAGATTGTACATGTGCTTGTATTAACTACTAGTAGAACAGGTATTTTTCAGCAAGAGTTTTCAAACAAATGTAGTTAATGTACACAAGGGTATCAAGAAAGGTTCTAAATGAAATTGGTCCAACGGCTTGTCCCGTTGCAGCTGAAATCTAAACCATCTACTTGGTGGCTTAGATTCCTTAGTAGGGTTGCGAGTAGGATCCCGCGGAAGTCCCACTTTTAGTTCATTTGAAGATTCTCTAATACAATTTTATTATAAAGTTAGAAAACCTCAAAATAAACTAGAAGCGGGACTTTTCGGGATCCCGCTCGCAACCCTACTCCTTAGTCATGAGTGCAATTTCTTGTGGCATCCCGTGCATTAAGTTACCTGTTTTTGTTCTTAATGTACCACATGACATGGTAATCGACTAGGTCGAATTTAACATCGTCATACACTTATACTATTACAAATTGAGGGTAACTACTTAGGTTTCTTCGTATTTTGTTAGATAAAAGAAAAATATTAATACTTAAAAGATATCAAGTACATCCAGCCTCTGCAACAGTATAATGACTAGAGCAAAGTTTATACATCTAAAAAAAATATTGTAGCCCCCAAAGGAGCTCTTAGAGGCCATGTGAGGTCTGAACCGTCTGATTGCTGTTCCAAAACGATCCTAACCATCCGCTCCCAACACTCTTTGGACATTCACAAGCATACTGCTAGCTACCATCCCTGAAGGGTGGGGGCCTGCGTTTTCTTGGGCCTGTTGGTCAGGGAGCGATGGTATGTTGGCATTGTGGTTGCGAACCGGGACTGGGCGTGGTGTCTCCACCGTGGTTTCACAGACCGTGCAAGGGAATTTTTGTCCATATGCTAGCAAAACCCTATCCCTGTACAGAGATCAAGCCGCCTCCTATCGCCCACATGTTCCTCTCCCTCCCATGTGGGACTGTGGGCCATCTCCCTCCTTTGTCTCCCTCGTCTCTCTCATGGCATGGCGGCGCATGGACAATAGCCATGTGGCGGTGCCCTCTCCTTTTCCTCTCGTCTAGCCTTGCTTCTGCTCTCGTTCCCCATGCCTCAAAACCCTAGCCTCTACCCATGATAGAAACCCTAGCTACGGCACCAGCGCTCGCAGGTAAGCGACGCCGGCCGATGTTGGGGGCAGAGGAGAGGATGCTGGGACGTGTCCGCATAGGAGGAGTACGCCTCGACCAGGAGGCACGATGGGTCGTGCTGCTACGGCAGAGGTGGTGCACACGAGGAGCAGGATCTCCGCCGGCGTTGGCATTGGCCCCGGCTCCATGGCTCGTCGTCACTAACGCCTCTCACTTCCTCTCCTCCCCTAAATCCGGTGGCAAAGGCACCTGCAGGTCTCCTCTTTCTCTCCCTCGGTCTCTCTCTCATGGTGGATCAAATTTAGAAAGGAGTGGTGGAGACATTGGTCTTCCATGGATATTCTTTCCTGAATTTTTATCTATACCCCTGCTGATTTCATGCATATATTGTTGCAATGCTTGAATTAGTGGCCATGGGAAAGGTAGGACGAGCATCAACTTCTCATGTGGGCAGCAGTTGTAGGCTTGATGTCCTCCCGTGCCTGATCTGTTTTGTCACTGCAAAGAGATGTCACCACTTCCTCACAGAGCTCACTTACGCACCTTCTCTAGATTGGTTTTTATGCTCACTAGATGTTTGATGAAGTGCTTAGATAGGATAATGTTTATCATTTTTGGCTTGGACCATGAGGCAGTGCAGAACGTGGAAGCGGAGAGGAAGGAGAAGGGACAGCGACAACATGCCACCAATTATGGCATGCTCCGCTCCCTGACCCCGGAGCAGTGGATCCGTGGTGCCGACCTAGAGAAGGGGCTCGCGGCGTCCAACCAACATGGAAGCCCATGCCTAGGGCATCCTCTCGTGCTCCAGATCATACGACACATTGCTCCGAGGAGTGGGGCGAGTTTCTACAAGCCCCTGGCCATCGACGATTTCAAACACATCAACCGCGAGATTCATGTCAGTTTCTCTAAGATTGTTTCCATGCAGGTGATATATTTTTTAGTTGTCGGAGGCTTGAAACGAGTGACTCAATCACACTGATTGATGTAGTTGTTGCCTGTAAGCTATGTGTTTGTTGTAGAGCTAGTGCTGGACGGCTCACTCAATGGTCGTGTTACATGTTCGAATTTGTCATCTAAAACTCTTTGAGAAGAGTTGTCATCTTATAGATAACTGCACTACATAATTTTCATATTTAATATTCATATATTTTGGTCAACATCTTGCACACAATTTCTTGTATTTGTCTTCATGCAGTGGGCGCGTTTGATAGCCTGTATGAAACCTAGATAGACCCGGTGGAGTATAAAATGGGCCGATTGGTTGCCTGCTCTGCTGGTTGGGCTACGCTGGCACGAAACATAAAACAACCCATAGCTAGGCCAACGACTACGTCGATGCAGCCGTTTTCAGCGAGCCACCCTCATCGTTTGCCCCGCATATGCAAAACCCGATGTGTTAAACTAATTTTTTGGACTATTAATTAATTTTGGTTATCTTCTAATTTCTTAGATTTTTGCTAATCCCTAGTGTTTCAAGTGGAGATTAATCTGTGCATGCAAAAACAATTAAAGGATTAATCAATAAAATAGTTAGAACCAGACTACTGTGTGTATGTCAACTATTACTATTGCATGCATGATGCATTCATCGATTTAGAAAAGTAGAAATAGCTAGCTAGCGTATACTTGCACGTGAGAGAAGATTAGAAGTGCCTGTCGGCATGCATAAATCGTGAGTCAGGCAGAGTGGACTAGACTAGATAGTTTGAGAGGCAACGTGGCTTCAAACTAGAGGTGCATGGGATGTGTTGGCACTGTGCTTGTGGCTTAGTCATCCATTTAGCTACGTAGACTAGCTGCATGTTGGACAAGCCTCTAGGGAGATGTCGGCCGGTCCCAGATATTTAGGTAGGAAACCGATGTGCCTCCTAGTATAAATAGACAGTCCAACTTCTGTGTCAACTGCACTTCATCGGGTCGATCTACCAAGAGAAAGAGAGAGCGAGAACCAGACCTCCCTAGAGAGAGAGAGAGTTATAGAGCGTGTACATATTGTGGAGGCGAGAGGTCGACGAAGAATATATGCATATTGCTTGGAGGAAGTAGAGAAGTAGAATTTATATAGGGAGGTGCTGCTAAATTATAGAGCTGATGCGCTGTTTGGGAGTACAGTTATACTGCTATTGACTTTATTTTCATTGCCGGATTTTCTTACCGAGAGGATAGTTTGATCTGGCTTATTATTTCTCGAAGACATATCTATTTTCAAGCAAGCTTTTATACAACTCTCATATATTTTGTGAAGTAGATTCTTTTTATTAAAATTATGTTATACCAGTTGTGAATATTCCGATGAATATCTGGTGGGCTAATAGCGCCGGTATGAACCGGGTATTTGTCATGATGATGGATTTGGAAAAAATAATATGAGAATTAATAAGACTATTTTTATATGTAAAATTTGGTGCTATGAAGATAACCGTATTTTACCGATTACAGTGCAGGTATATGACTGAGTTCTCCGCTAGGGACGATCATGAACGGAACGTGTCAGTGATGGATCCGTCGGAGCAATCAACATCAGTAATATCAGTAATTTCAGGTGTCCGGGTTTTAGTGGGTCAAATGGCTCTACTCTTCTAGAACCTGTTGAGGCTGTCGATGTCAGAGTACCCCTCCGCAGAGTGTAAAAACGTTAATATTAATTCCTGTGACTCCCGGGTTTGGAATGCTTACTTTCATGTGTGGCACCATATGTTTTAATTTCCTTAACTATTTTAATTACCTATTTTTTTAAAAGCAAAGTCTATTTTACAATCTATATGATTGTTTGTATAATTAGTTTGCTCAGTACTTTTTGTACTCACCCCTTGCTCCCAATTTTTTTATGCAGTCGAAATAGAAGGTGCGGTGATTCGAGAGTAGGCTGGATCGGTGGGCGGGAAGTGATAGAGAATCTAATTGTATTTAAATGTAAATAAACATGTAATGAAATGTTGTTAGTGAGCTTCTCGAGATCCATTATACTATGCTTGTATTTTAGCCTTATGGGTATATAGGCCTCTCGGTCTATATGCGTGTGGCGGCTGTCATTCTACCGGGCCGGGTCTCGGGACGTGACACCTGAGTTCCCCCGCACGAGCATGGCCGAGGACGGTGAAAGAGTATATGTTTAGTGGAATATGATAGATATATTACTGAGCTTCATGGGCGAGTATATGTAGTCGTACATGGGATTATCTTGGAGTACAAGTCAGTTTATCATAACTTTTTCTAAGCTACCATAACAACCATATATGCCTAATACTATAACACTCTCCCGCAGTCGTCGCGATAGCGTCGTGAACAACTGGACTATCGTGGACGGTCAGACTGGAGAGAAATCGAAGTAGAATCTAGTAGGCTGACATCCCCCCACAGTAGCAGCGGGAGTGTCGTACACGAAGTGTCGCAGCAAAAATGCTTGGACTGTAGAGGAAGCTGGTGAGGTACTCAAGCGAGGTGGTAGCCCTTTCTACCGATGTCGAGGTAGCCGAGATCGTTGGACGCTGTAACCTTGGTCGAGGTAGCCATGTGAGGGGTCGCCATGATCGATGTCGTGGTCGGGTGCCGGTGTCGAGGTAGCCGCATATGAAGCCGCAAGCGCATAGTGCACGAGTAGAATGACAGAGACGTGTCGAGGCAGTCATTGAGGATGTCGATGCCGAAGTGGATGTAGTCCAAGCCATCAAAGACGAGGTGTGGCCATAGTTTTGCCAGAACCAGGCGCACGTCAGGGATGAAAGGCATACTTCGGTTGTGCCATAACCGAATACGCAAAGAAGAACTTGTCGGTGAAACGGTCGAAGCAGTCATAGAGGAAGGTGTCGATGTCAAAGAAGACGTTGTCAAGGCCGACAAAGACAAGGCGTCGATCTGAGATTGCTAGGCTCGGAGACGTGTCGGTGACGATGGTACGCACCGGTGTTGTTAATACCGGGCACGCAAGTGCATGGATGAAGACGTAGAAGGCGTTGAAATCAACGATGGCCTGGAGTGGTCATGTTGGATGCCTAGATTGGAGCTGCGGCGGTACTCGAATTTCGCGAGGAAGAACCCGACGGCATAACGAAGACCATGCGCGAACAGCGGCAACCCGCGCCGAGGGAGGTGGCGCGGTGGAGCCAAGTATGTCGGTGCGCGAGGATGGCGATGATGACCGCATGCAGGAATGCTACGCCCCCAAAGGCGCAACATCGCTGCAGGGCATGAGTCGGTGCAGCGTTTGGGAGACCACCAACAACGTACACGCCAAAGAAGACGCGTTGGAAACCGGTAGCTTGGACCAAAGGCGGCGGTGCTGCGGCCCAAAGGGGAGACGCAGCAGCAGCCCGTAGCTCGATCGGTGGTAGGCGCATGCTCGGGGCCGTGCTTGGCGTAGACATGTGCGGGATCGGTTGATCAGACCGACGGTGCGCTATATGCGCCATGGCGTGGACGAAGCGTAGATCGGAATCGATGGCGGCATTGTCGGTGAAGTCCCGGACGATGATGACGAAGAGGATCTGAGGAGGGCGGCCGCGGTAGCCTTCCAGGGAAGGCGTAGTAGCCGTCCATGGTGCGCGGCAGCCTCCCGAGGAAGGCGCATCAGCGAAAGAGGTAGACGCACGGGTGCGGTGCAGATCCTCGATGCCGATGGTTCGAGTAGTGGCATGGTGATGATGGTGGCGGTGGGCGACTCAATCCGATCTATGATCGATAAACCAAAAAAGAAAATCGATTAAGTGACCGGCGGAGAGAAAAACCGATCTAGAGACCTGAGAAGACTCACCAGGGTAGCCGATCAGAGCTCAGTGGACAAACCCTACGGCGGATTGCGCGGCCCCCGGTGGAGATCATGGAGATCGATCCCCCTAGGGGCGGCGTGGTGGAAGCGTGCAGCTAGGTTTCGGACCGGTTAGGCTGATACCATGAAAGAGTATGAGTTTGGCGGAATATGATGGATATATTATTGAGCCTCATGGACAAGTATATATAGGCGTACAGGGGATTATCTTGGAGTACAAGTCAAGTTAGGATTGTAGGTAAACAGATCCTAACTCTATCTAAGCTACCATAACAACCTTATATGCCTAATACTCTAACACGATGGCGCGAGCTTTTCAGCTGCATCAAAAAGTTGGCACGGGAGGTGAGCTCATCTCTCCTGCCGAAAACCCCCTATTTCTATCGCCCCCGCCCATCTTCAAAAAGCACCTGCCATTTCCCCCCAGATCGAGCTCTATTTCCCACTCCATCCATGCCGGGTAAGTAGCTTCTTCTTCTCCGGTGAGCGACATCGGTGAGGGCAGTGTGAAGGGCACCTCCTCCTCATCATCATCAACGGATGTGTTGCGTCGGCCACCTCCTGCGATGACCGTAAGCATCTCCACTTCCACCTAAGGTTAGCTAGGGTTAGGAACTGTACTTCATAGCTTCATTCTAGTACATGGTAGTTTGTTATGCATACAGCATGTGTAGGTTTTAGCCAGATTTGTAGGATTTCCTCCGTAGGATATGAAAGTTTGGCTATGTTCGGCTCGATCTTGTAGATGAACAATTACTGTTGATAGATTGATATGAAATTGATGCATATGCTAGTTTCCAACATCAGAACACCATATTCTTCACACCTTGATTCATTTTCGTCTTTATTTTGTCATCATTGTAGGACTCATTCTGCACCAGTTTAGCCAGGCTTTCATCCCCATTGGGGAGTCCCAGATCCCCTCTTGTGTGGATGACAACCAACCTCTCACACAAAACCAGGTAGTGTCGTTGATGTCACCCACTCCAGGGAATGGCATCGTGTTTGCTGACACTTATGTACAATCGTATGTCACCGCCATCGAGGATAAAGTCGCGGCTAAGCTCAAGAAGGTGCAGATGAAGGGGGCCATGAAATGGTACCCTTACATGTCCACCTTCGTGCTTAACAAGATGTGAAGAGCAGCATCCGTACAGAGAAGGGGGTTCAAGAAGATCCATCTCAATGTGTGCGCCAAAACTTTGTTCGAGCATTGTGGTGCTGAGGTCTCAGGCACTCATGTGTACAACCACCTGAGCAAGTGGATGGTGCATTGGATCCAAATTAGCAAGCTGAGAGACCTTAGCAGTGCACAATGGGATGAGGACACCTTCACCATTCTTCTTACCACTAAGCACTTACAGGGACATGTTCAGGTTTGCAGTAGTGATCACTGCATCCGTATCTTCGTACACAACATTGTCACCGCTAAGATACTCTTTTTGCAACTCGTAGGCGCACCCAAGGGATGCAGAGTACCTCAACAAGCCCATCTTGAACTGTGTTTAGATGTAGACAATATTCTCCTATGGCCTTTCCACTGGGAGGTACGCCATGGGGTTAGACGAGCCCCTTGGTAGTCCTGAAGACCCTAACACCCAAGAGTCTGACACCATGAACCCTGATGCCTCGGAGAAGTCGATCGATGCTCGAGCTGCAGCGGTGGCAGCAGTAGCATCTACAAGAGCTGCTGCTGCTACAGTTAACGACAAGAGGAAGAGGGGAGTGCTTGCTGACGATGAGATCCACGCCTTCAGCAGCATGACCGACACCGTGAAGGACGTTGCGTGGGACATCAGGGACAAGAAGCCCACTAACATGCACCCTGACCTCTACTCCGTAGTGATGGACATTACTGGCTTTGCAGAGTGTCGTCTCTTGGCGGCTCTCATCCACCTCGTCGATAACAAGGCACAGGGCACCAGCTTCATCGGCATGCGTGAGGTCCATATGATCCTATGTATCAAGATATTCATGTCCAAGTACTTTGACTAGAGATTTGGCTCCTACGGTCATGGAGGTGGTGTGGATGATGGTGGCAGTGGTGCTGGTGGTGATGATGAACTTACGACCTTTGTGATGTACATTTTCGTAGTAGCTAGTACCCAAAAACTTCTATGTCTTGTATGAATCGATGGGGTGGTATATACTAACCCCTCATGCGATTCTGAACTTGATTGCGGTGGTAGGATGACACCTACTTTTGATTTGGTGGTAGGTTAACACCATGTAGTGTAGGATGAATATGTGACCCCCTTTTGAAAATGATCATGCACGCACATGTTAGTACGTACTTGTCTTATGAACTTATGATGCTAGTTATGGATGGTACATGCATATGATGATCTTTTGTTGTTACACATTAACATATTACTCTTCTATCTTGTAGAGAAACTACTATGCGGTGTTCAGAGGCAGGAAACTAGGGGCATACTCCAAATGGAGACACTGCCAGGATCAAGTTTCAGATTACTCCAACAACAACTATGAAGGGTTTGACACTGCCGAGGAGGTATACAACAACAACAACCTTGTTCATGGCAACTACATCAACCAAGGAGCACATTAGCTGTACAATGCAGCCCATGAAAAACAGCAGCATGTGCAACTTGCTACTGGGGAAGAAGAGCACCAGAACATTATGGTTCTGATGAACAACAATAAGCCCAACTTGATAGCCCGACTTCATCATCGTCGTTCTTTTTATGGTTATCGTCAAGTTGATCTTCTTGTAGGGTGGTGCATATGATCAGATGTGTTTGTAGTGGTGGTAAGCACACTAGAATTTGAATAGGGTGACCATAAGAGCCAGCCTGTGTGTAACCAGACACCTGTTTTTTTGTATGCAATGAGCCAAAAGTCACTGATGTAGGAAACCAAACACAAGGGGAAAAAAGGCTCAAACCATACCCAGGTAGCCCATGCAAGCTACCAAACGGGCTGCAAAACCAGCCCGATGCCTGGCTCAGCCGGGCAGTGCTGCTTGTGGCACTGCCAGGCCGGGACAAGAATCTGATGCAGGCTACCAAACAGGCCCCATATAAAGTGATACTATGTTTAGTGAAGAATTTAATAATTATCATCCAGGCTTATTTCTAGACAAGCTCAATGGTTTGAAAGTCAGCATATTCCATATACAAAAACATCTCTAAGAATTGTGGCAACATTCTCACTTATTTAAATGAGTATTTATGTTGCATGTGCCAAAGTGAATTTAGTTACTATGATGCTATCTATATTTTTCATGGACTTGACAGGTTACTTATGATGATAGGTTGCCTTGTATGATTCAAATTTGCAGTTCTGCTCGAAAATATAGTGTTGACATTTTTCTTATACTTGGTTGCTTTGCTGATGTTGAGCTGAAACTTGGAATATTTGGGTGGCTGAAGATAATTCTTACACCGGGCTCGCATCCTTCCCTCCCCCCCTATATACTTCTTGTTTGGGAAACTGCACCCTGCTGTTTTTAATTTTGATTACAATTTACTCGTTTTGCATAATCTATCGGTGATATGGTGCTAGCACGAGGACAATAGCATTGTAATTTCTAAAGGTTTATATTTCCTGTTCTAAAGATGCTTGTACGTAATAATTGATTTCTATACTACATACAAAGTGATTTCCTAATAAGCTGGAACAAGGGAAGTTAAGAAAAATCATTCAGCATGCATCATAACTAATAATTAGGAAATTGTTATAATAGATCATCAAGTCTATGTGTTGTAAGATACTACTCTCTTTGTTACGGGAAGCTACTATCTACTAATTATTATTTTGTTTCTTTTGTAATTACTTACAGATCACATCTTTATTTATTTCATGTACTTACTTTCAAGTCCATAAGCTGCTCCATGCCAAATGGTATACTCATCTGTCTTTTGACTGTTTCTCAAAAAAAATCTATTTTTGACTATATTATAGTATGGAGATCACGTGGTTCTTCTGCATATATGACATGTAATACATATTTTATTTTGGTTGATCAGAAATTATCTAGCTTTGCCAATTCATGGGAAAAGATATGATGTTGAAGTCTTTTTTCTTAAGAGGATGTAGCCTCCTCTGCCGCTGCTGACGAAAGCCCGAGAAGCCTTGCTAACGCAACCGCCATCGGTCTCCTCCATCGGATCTAGACATGACGGGAACATAGGCTTCATGTTTTGAATCTTTTGTTCAAAAAATACATGATGTGAGCTAGTACGTTCTCTTCATGCTTGCTTTGAGTTCCTGCTTCATGGCATAATTAGTTGTACATTATCAGCCACCTGATTAATAACCGGCCCCAAGTCCACTTGCAAGTAAAATATGCGGATGGAGAGTTGGAAATGCTAGGCACTATATCTAAACCGGGATTGCCCAAAAGAGAGTAGTTTGTGTTGGAATTCATACCTAATTGGCCCAGCCATATTTCATTTTAATAATTCCTAAAAGATTGTAGAGGCCCATGTGGTCCATTGATACATGAAAAGAGGTGGGACAAATGTTTAGTCCCACATTGCTAGTTGAAGGAATATTTCACCACCTTATAAGGGGGTTCTTCCACCACTTGGTAAAATGATGAGAAGGAGACAGATGTACACGCGCGCTCCTCCTCCGCCGCCGCGCCGCTAGCACGGGAATGCCTTGAGCCGAGAGCTTTCCTTTATTTTTGCCGCGCATGAATGGATTTAATACGAACGTTTCCTCTGTGGTTTAATACTGACGTTTCCTGTGAGGTTTCATTCGAACTTAATGGAAGCCGTTTCCTCTCCCGGCGCTACCCGTTCGCCTATGCCTATAAGAGTGAGAGGTCGCTCCTCTCCTGTTACAAGCTTCGCCTCCAGTTACAAAGCATCACGTTGCTGCATCATTCTTCCCCATCCTGTCTCGCAGCGTGCATCGCTAGTCGGGACAGGAGGCCTCCAAAACCCCGCTGCTTCGAGTCCTGTACGGGAGAAGGGCGATAAGATTTTTGGGGAGCGCTATCGACATGACTACTAGCTTCATCACGGACTCCTTCACGAATAGCGACTGCGACAACTACGTCTTCCCCAACGAGGACTTCTTCCCCGACATGAGCAACCTCTTCCCCGACAACAACATGGCTGACGACGGTGCCAACGCCAACACCGGCGGTTCCTCCAGCGGTCCCTCTGTTATGATGTACATCTTCTTAATTAATCTTGTTTATCTCAGTCAGATAGTATGTTGTTCTTTTTGGGTTGCTACGGATCTTGCTCTGATATTATCTCAAGTTGTATGCTTTGAAATTCTCTTCGATATCTTCCTTAGTTTGTATCCGCTAAATCAGATGATTAGTTTAACTTCTGTTATTCTATTTATGTTTTATTTAGCATTTATCTTGGGTAAATTGCTCTTAAACTCAACAATCCAAAAACCTTATTATAGGCAATTTGTTCTGAGTAGTTTTGTTACATCCACGAAGCCACCTATGTTTGAAGGTGTCAAATACAAAATATGGAATGCGAGGGCAGTGCTCTGTTTTTAGACCATGAGCTGCTATAACGTCATTTACGGCGCACCTGAGGGAGATCTTAATCCTGCTCAGGAAGAGGCTTTTAAAAAATGTGATACGACTGATACATTGCAAATGTATCTATAATTTTTGATGTTCCATGCTTGGTTTTATCTACTTTCTTATGTTTTGTCCATACTTTGGAGTACTTTTCATATGATTCCTTGGACTAACCTATTAACAAGATGCCACATTGCCAATTGCCTGTTTTCTGCTATTTTTGGTTCCAGGAAAGTCAGAAAATCAATATTCTCGGAATTGGATGGGACAAAGCCAAAGTTACTATTTTCCCGGAAGACTCACGGATCCAGAAGATGAGATGGAGAGGGGCCACAGAGCATCCACACCATGTGGTGGCGCGGGCTAGCCCTGGTCGCGCCACCAGGTGGTGTGCGCCCCTCAGGCCTCCACCGACCTTGCCTCTTCGCCTATAAGAAGCCTCCCGATACCAAAACCCTAGATCGTCAATCAGAAATCCACGAAAAGTTCCAGAGCGCCGCCACCACCGAAGGGGAGATTCGGGGATAGAAAGTGTCTGTTCCGGCACCCTGCTAGGACGGGGAAGTGCCCCCGGAGCCATCTCCATCGATCTCCACCACCATCTCCATCACCATTGCTGATTCCCATGATGAGGAGGGAGTAGTTCTCTCTCGAGGCTAAGGGTTCTACCGGTAGCTATGTGTTCATCTCTCTCTCTCTACATTATCTTATTGATATCATGAGCTTGTAATCTATAGATCTACCTTGCTACTCAAGTACTTTAATAGATATCTGCTCTCCCCATGTGTGTGAAAGTGACAGGGTGCACACCATGGTGGCACTTAGCTAGAGATTACAAATACTTGTTATGAGTTACATTTGGAGTTGGATGTCTTTATGAAATTGTGGTGTTTGTTGGAACCATCTAGTGCTCAAGGGGACAGTGTGGGGTTTTCTATATGAGAAAAGCTTACTTTGAGGTGTGTTGTTATAGCCCTACCAACGATTAGAGTGTCCAACCGGAGAGTAGTTCAGCGTAGTATCATAAAGAAGAATATATTTATATGAGAGTGTTCACTAGTGAAAGTATGATCCCTAGGCCTTGTTTCTAAGCATTGAAACACCATTTGCAATTAGATCTGTTATATGTTTTCTTGCTTGCATCTTTATTTGATTTTTCCTTTAGTCTTTTCCACGCCTTCAAGCTATTTTATATCACTGTTACCACTTATAATTATCCATACCACTTGTATTTCACTATCTCTTCGCCGAACTAGTGCACATATACACCTGACAAGTGTATTGGGTGTGTTGGGGACACAAGAGACTCCTTGTATCTTGATTGCAGGATTGCTTGAGAGGGAATACCTTTGACCACTTCCTCCCTGAGTTCGATAAACCTTGGGTGATCCACTTAAGGGAAAACTTGCTGCTGTTCTACAAACCTCTGCACTTGTAGGATCAACAATTTTCTATAAGAATAGAAGTGCGTAGACATCAAGCTATTTCTAGCGCCGTTGCCAGGGAGATAAGGTAAAAGGTATTCGCACCGAAGGATTAAAGAAGAAGAACCTCCCACGGCAAACGCCTATTTTATGGCGCCGTTGCCAGGGAGGTAAGGTAAAAGGTACTCACATCCTCCGGTGTGAGTGCTCAAAGTTATTTCCTTTGGATTCTGCAATTTTGTTTTTTTGTTTCTTGTTTTCACTAGTTAGGCTTAATGGAAAACAATAACAAAATTAGAGAGCTTTATAGTATTTATCTTGAGTTAGGACATGAAGTGTTTGAAGAGAAAATTAAAAAACCTAGGGAACTTTATTTGCATGCTAATAGCAATGTTGTTAGTATGAATTCTTTAGACACCATTATTGCTAATGCTATGGAAAAGTCTAAGCTTGGGGAAGCTAGTTTTTATGAAAATGATCTTTTTAGTTCCCCCGCTTTGGAAGATAGCTATTCTATTGCTTATGATGATACTAAACCTCCAATATATGATGAATATGATACTTTTAGTCCACCTACTATTGAGAAGGAAATTAATTATGACTACAATATGCCTCCTATATTTGATGATTATGGTGATGAGAATAATAATGATAGCTATTTTGTTGAATTTGATCCCACTACGATTAATAAGAATGACTATGCTTATCTGGAGAGTAATAATTATTTTATCCATGCGGCTCATGATAAGAATGTTTCTTGTGATAGTTATATTGTTACTTTTATTTATAATGCTACTGAAAGTTATTATGAGAGAGGGAAACATGGTTTTATGCGTCTCAACAATATTAAGTTTCCCCTCTTTATGTTGAAAGTCTTGAAGTTGCACTTGTTTTGCTTTCCTATGCTTGTTGCTTTGTGCTTTTATGACTTGGTTCTTTACAAGATTCCGATGCATAGGAAGTGGGTTAGACTTAAATGTGCTCTGAATTTGCTTCTTCATGCTCTCTTTTATTCCATTCATATTTCCTATGTGAGCATCTTCTCAAACTATCATGCCTAACTTAAAGGTGTTAAACAAAAGTACTTATTGGGAGATAACCCAAAAGTTTTAGATGTGTCTTGGAAGTTATTACCTCTGTAATAACCTCTCCTTATCCTTTTTATTTGCTTTTTGTGCCAAGAGTAACCTCTAATGAGAGAGAAGTAATGATTGGGAGAGTTGCTGTCCCGAAACAGATTTATGTGCTTCACCGTAAAAATTCATGTAAAATCTCTGTATGTCCTTTTGATGCGTGAATTTTTTTACTTCTGCCCTAGGTTGTTATCTAACTTTCGTTAGTTCAACACTTTTCGATTTGAGCAACATAAGGTCTTCGAAAAAATTCGTTTTTCCTTGCTGGTCTGTTTTGACAGATTTCTGCCATTATTTGCATTTGCTTCTTGTTGGTTCCTTCTTGAGTTCTTTTGGGAATTGAGCTTTATGAGGAAAGTGCTACAGTAGCTAGTGTTTTAATGGAAGTTTATTCGGTGTTAGAGCTGAACCTTAAGACTTATTTATCTTGAGTGCACTAATGTTGCTAATAAAGATTGTGTGAAGTTTTGTATGAAGGAAAATTTTTAGGTGTGCGGAAGGAATGAGTAATGAGATGAAGGATGGACTAAAGCTCAAGCTTGGGTATGCCACGCGTATCACACCAAGAAATATCCAAGAAGTACAAGCATCAAAGCTTGGGGATGCCCAAGGCATACCCTTCTTCATCAATAAAAATCCCAGGTTTCTTTCAAACGCTTCATTTTTATTGTTTCATGCACAGTTGTGTTGTTCTTGGAGCGTCTTCTTTTTCGTTTTCGTTTTGGTTTTTAATTTTCTTTTGTTTTCTTAGTTTTCTGAATAAATTGGTTGGACCCCCTCTTTCATACATTGGTTTGCAAATAGTTTGGTTTGGTTTGGAAAAGAGTAGGAAAGTTTATGCTTATGTGGTAAAAAGAGCTTGTTTTTGACTCTGGCCTATGCTTTGTCATGCCATGCTTGATATTGTTTTGGCTTTATGCTTAGTATTCTTTGCTGTAGCATGACTTGTTATAAACAATTGATATTTCTTAATGTGCCTTGGATGAATCATGCGTTGTTTTAGCATTTTAAAGCATAGTATCGTGGTATTCTCCTTTGATGCTTTATTTGGGTTGACTTGGCACATGCTCACACAATGTTCTGACTATCTTAAGTCACCATAGCCTTTATGATCCTTTAGTTTTCAACTTGTAGTATCATTTTATTCTTTGATCAATGATGTTTTATCGCTCTGCATGATTATGACCATTATTGCTCTCTTAGTTTGTCGCTCCTAGTCTTTTGCTAGCCTCCACAACCAAGTATGAGTTCCACTCATGCATCCAACTTCCTAAACCAAGTTATTCCAAAGAGTGCACCATACCTACCTACTAGCTTATGCTGTTCCAAGTATATTCATGCTTTTGTTTACCTTCAAAATTAAACTTTTTATGAGAAAACTAGTGATTAAAGCTCTCACGAACTTGATGGCATACTTTACTTTTCTTGCCCTTAATAAACTTGAACCATTTTGTCGTCTATGTTGTATATGCTTGCACTTATTTGTTGGGAATTAGCAGAACCATGTTGTCATGGCGAACGCTTTCAACATTGCACTTGGTACTTGTACCTAGTTGATATCATGCTCTTTTGTCTATGGATGTCGTCGGTGTGAAATGAAAGGGGAGCTTGTAAGTCCATGGAGTTATGTATATGTGTTAGAGAAACGCCTGGGACGCAGGTCTAATCCATGCTGACATGGTGGAAACCTATAGCGTAACCATAATGAGCTGTCTATGAAGCATTCTTCTTATAAAAAACGAGTCCTATATTGAGAAAAAAAAGAGAAAAAGAAAAAAAAAGAGATATATGAAAAGAGGAAAGAGAGAAAAAAGCACCATATTCCCATGGTAAATAAGAAGATTGCTGAGATGCTCGTTGTCTGCTTGCCTTGTCATTTTGATATGGGGATTCTTCTGTATCATCGGGCTACGATACACATGTACTTACAATGACAAGAACTTACCGGTGACTAAACTTGAGTAGCATGAGGTGCGTCCCTCGTATACAAGGGACCTGAAATTCCTAACTTATACTTCGTCAAGCATGTACACCATAGTTTTTTCACTTTAACCTTAATCACTTCAAGATTCTAATGATAGGGGCAATGAGAGCTGAAAGCTATAAGTACCATAATTTTTGGAAGCTCTTTATGAGACTTGAATCCCTACTTCCTTTTACAAAAGGCCTTTCTTCCACCATTATATTGAGTCTCCACCTTCTATCTTTATGCACTTACTTGGAGAGCATAGTGGCCATTCTTAGTTCTATGTGCATTGTCCCAAGACTTGTTGATTGACGCATAACTTGATATTGCTTGTTTTAAACTATTGTATCTAGTCACTCTTATGAACTTTGAAGGTGTCCTATGCATTTATATTTGCTACTCTATGAGGGACAAGCTGAATACTATTATGCTATGTTTTCTTTATGTGAAACAAACAAACGTCTTGCAAAGCATTGTTATTCATGAATCTTTTGTTTGTGCCTTTTCATGTTGCATCATAGTTTCTTTGTCTTATTGCTAGAACTTTGTCTTTCATGCTATGTTGAAGTACTATGATCCCAGCTATCAATATTTTACAAATATTTTTATCAAGTTTATGATGGTGCATGTCACCTCAAAAATTATTCTTTCTTTTTATCACTTACCTACTCGAGGACGAGCAGGAGTTAAGCTTGGGGATGGTAATACATTGCAAATGTATCTATAATTTTTGATGTTCCATGCTTGGTTTTATCTACTTTCTTATGTTTTGTCCACACTTCGGAGTACTTTTCATATGATTTCTTGGACTAACCTATTAACAAGATGCCACAGTGCCAGTTGCCTGTTTTCTGCTGTTTTTGGTTCTAGGAAAGTCAGAAAATCAATATTCTCGGAATTGGACGAAACAAAAGCCAAAGTTACTATTTTCCCGGAAGACTCACAGAGCCAGAACACGAGACAGAGAGGGGCCATAGGGCAGCCACACCATGTGGTGGCGCGGGCTAGCCCTGGCCGCGCCACCAGGTGGTGTGGGCCCCTCAGGCCTCCACTGACCTTGCCTCTTCACCTATAAGAAGCCTCCCGATACCAAAACCCTAGATTGTCAATCATAAATCCACGAAAAGTTCTGCAGCTCCACCACCACCGAAGGAGGGATTCAGGGGACAGAAAGTCTCTATTCCGGCACCCTGCCGGGACGGGGAAGTGCCCCCGGAGCCATCTCCATCGATCTCCACCACCATCTCCATCACCATTGCTGATTCCCATGATGAGGAGGGAGTAGTTCTCTCTCGAGGCTAAGGGTTCTACCGGTAGCTATGTGTTCATCTCTCTCTCTGCATTATCTTATTGATATCATGAGCTTGTAATCTATAGATCTACCTTGCTACTCAAGTGCTTTAATAAATCTCTGCTATCCCCATTTGCCTGAAAGTGACAGCGTGCACACCATGGTGTCACTTAGGCTAGAGATTACAAATACTTGTTATGAGTTATATTTGGAGTTGGATGTATTTATGAAATTGTGGTGTTTGTTGGAACCATCTAGTGCTCAAGGTGACAGTGTCAGGTTTTTTAGATGGGAAAGGCTTACTTTGAGGTGTGTTGTTATAGCCCTACCAACGATTAGAGTGTCCAACCGGAGAGTAGTTCAGCGTAGTATCATAAAGAAGAATATATTTATATGAGAGTGTTCACTAGTGAAAGTATGATCCCTAAGCCTTGTTTCTAAGCATTGAAACACCGTTTGCAATTAGATCTGTTACATGTTTGCTTGCTTGCATCTTTATTTCATTTTTCCTTTAGTCTTTTCCACGCCTTCAAGCTATTTTATATCACCGTTACCACTTATAATTATCCATACCACTTGTATTTCACTATCTCTTCGCCGAACTAGTGCACCTATACACCTGACAAGTGTATTGGGTGTGTTGGGGACACAAGAGACTTCTTGTATCTTGATTGCAGGACTGCTTGAGGGGGAATACCTTTGACCACTTCCTCGCTGAGTTCGATAAACCTTGGGTGATCCACTTAAGGGAAAACTTGCTGTTGTTCTACAAACCTCTGCACTCGGAGGCCCAACAACTGTCTAGAAGAATAGAAGTGCGTAGACATCAACGTCATTTAAGGATGCCTTGATCAGCATCCTTGGCGACAATATTATCGATTCGTACCTGTCATTTAGCAATGGCAAGGATATGTGGGATGTGCTCGAGAGAAAATTTGGAGTCTCCGATGCTGGCAGTGAACTGTATGTAATGGAACAATTCTATGACTATAAGATGGTTTATGACCGCTCCATTGTGGAGCAGGCTCATGAAATACTGTCACTTTCTAGGGAGCTTGAGCATTTCACTTGTGTGTTACGGAAGAAGTTTGTTGCCGGAGGCATTATTGCCAAGCTTCCCCGGTCATGGAGGAATTTTGCTACTTCTCTGAAACACAAGAGACAAGAGTTTTCCGTGACGGATCTCATTGGGACACTTGATGTGGAAGAGAAGGTGAGAGCAAAAGACACACATGCTCGAGGTACCGAGAGAGGCTCTAACCAGGGGCGGAGCCAGGATTTAGGTATAGGGGGCGAGACAATAATGGAGCAAAAAAATAGCCTCCCAATGCTATAAAAGAATTTTTATATCCAAGTATGGATTGGTGCTTAATTTTGCCTGTACATAGACATAGCAAACAATTGCAAACATGTATAGTACAACAAACAATAGTGAACAAATCCATATAAGCAACATGTAGACGAGGTTAGCAATCAAACTGCTTGGATATATGACACGAAACATATTGCCGCCTATCATATGAAAGTTCAAGATATACTGATGACACTAGTCATCATTCACTAAAATGTTGGATTAAGCTAGCATTTATACATGTTTGGATGTCAAATCAACATTGAATAGACTAGCACTCCAATTGATTTTGATACTACAAATGCATGCACATACACAATCCAATGAGATTAATTGATTAATACTCAATAAGAAATAGTGATTAGATACCAGAGTACACATACCTATAGAGAATAGAATCCAGAACATTCTCATCCCCTCCAAAACTGAGTAGAATTTGAGGCTGAAGTATACTTGCTAGTCGGTTCTGGTAGGCGTGTGCGGCTGCCATCGCTATTGCTGGCCAACAATGTTTGACAAAGCATTGGAAAGTCCTAACTTATTTGCGCCTGTCCATGCCCTAAATTAGCGAAGTAGAGCAACAAAAGTCAATCACATAATTGGTAAAAGAAAGACTAGTCAATATAGCCTCGCGCCAGCAAGTAAACGAGAAGCGGCATTGCACAGGCAGTGGTGGCACCGACCGAATAACACTGCAAGTGGCGGCGGGGCAAGCGCGCTACGGCCCCAGTAGCAAAGAGAAGAGACAAAGGCAACACGCAGTCATGTAGTGTGGATTCATCACTCGTGGGAACAATTTGCATCCACGATCAGGAAACCATCAAGACAGTCTACAGTGACCTAAGCCTGCACATGCAAATGGGTCGTTTCATGTTGGGTATTTGGGCTCCTTTCTTCGGTGTGCAATAGACTAATTAATCATATTAATTAATCTATTATGGGCTAATCACATGATTACTTTCGGCAATTAGCACATGTATAAACTAGATTATCACTACATACTGCTACTGAAATTAGTTGAGGGGGCGAAGCATTGGGGGGTGTCTAGCCCCTGCTCACCCCCTTGCCTCCGCCCTAGCTCTAATGCCAATCTAGTACAAAAAAGGAACTTCCATCCTAACAAGTTCAAGAACAAGGGCAAGTTTGATGGAAAAGGGAAGTTCGATGGAAAGAACAAGGTTTCACAGTCTACCAGTTTCAAGAAGAAAGGTGCTTTTCATGTGTGCGGTGATCCTGATCATTGGCCTCCTGCTTGTCCCAACCGCTTTGACAAGCGCTAGCATGGGAATGGCAGCAAGACTGCTAATGTTGGCATGAGTGACATTGAGATGAAAGATGTTGGGTATGGTATATTACCTACTGTTCTTTCATTATGTCATTCTCCTGACTAGTGGATTGACACGGGCGCTAATGTACATGTTTGTTCTGATATTTCCATGTTTTCTCCATATCAGGTTAGAGGGACTCAAACCGTGCTGATGGGGAACGACTCACATGCTTCTGTTCATGGTGTTGGTACGCGATCTGAAGTTCACTTCAGGAAAGACCGTGCGCCTGAAGAACGTGCATCATGTTCCCTCAATAAATAAAAATCTTGTTAGCGGATCTCTTCTGTGTGGAGATGGCTACAAGATTGTATTTGAGTCCAATAAATTTGTAATCTCTAAGTATGGAACCTTTGTTGGTAAAGGTTATGAATGCGGAGGCTTGTTCCGTTTATCACTGTCAGACGTTTGTAATAAAGTTGTTAATCATATTTACACGAATTTTGAATCAAATGTCTAGCATTATTGTCTTTGCCATATTAATTTTGGTTATATGACGTGACTAGCCAAAATGAATTAAGTCCCTGATTTCACTATTGTTAAGGGATCTAAGTGCTAAGTCGGCATGCAAGCAAAACAACCTCGCAAGTGACATACTATTGTAGAAGAGATGAATTTAACACCACTAGAGCTCATACATTGTGATCTTTATGAGATGAATGGTGTGTTAACAAAAGGTGCAAAGAAATATTTCATGACGTTGATCGATGAATCTACGAGATATTGTCATGTATATCTTTTGAAATCAAAAGATGAGGCTTTGAGTTTCTTCGAAATTGATAAATTCTGAAGCAGAAAACCAACTTGATCAAAAGATTAAGAGGCTTAGGTCCGATCGTGGTGGAGAGTATTTTTCCAACGAGTTTGATTCCTTCTGTGCGGAACATGGTATAATCTATGAGAGGACGCTTCCCAATTCACCTCATTCAAATGGGGTAGCTGAGAGAAAGAACCGTACTCTAACAGATTTGATTAACGCCATGTTAGATACACCAGGTCTATCTAAGGAATGGTGGAGGGAGCTCTATTGACTGCGTGTCATGTCCTGAACCAACTTCCCACGAAGAACAAAGAAATTACACCATTTGAAGAATGGGAGAAGAAAAGGTTAAAACTCTCTTAACCAAGGACTTGGGGATGTTTGGCAAAATTTCATGTGCCAATTCCCAAGAAGCGCAAAATTGGGCCAAAAACCATTGACTGTGTATTTTTGGGTTATGCTTTCCATATCATTGGTTATAGATTCTTGATAGTAAAATCTGAGGTACCTGACATACATGTCGGTACAATTATGGAGTCGAATGATGCAATTGTCCTTGAGGATATCTTTCCTATGAAGGATATACCTAGCTCATCAAATCATGAGATGCCTAGTTCATCCAGTCAGGATTTTGGTACAAATTCTGAACCCATCACTCCAATTGAACATGTTGAAAATCCTAAGGAGGATGACAATGAAATTCCTAATAGGAGAAAGAGACAGAGGATTACAAAGTCCTTTGGTGATGATTTCATTATGTACCTCGTGGATGATACTCCCACTTCTATTTCGGAAGCTTATGCATCTCCTAATGCTGACTACTGGAAGGAAGCCATTCATAGTGATATGGATTCCATCTTAGCCAACAGAACATGGGAGATCACTGATTATCCTTTTGGGTGTAACCTGAAGGCTGTAAATGGGTGTTCAAGAAAAAGCTTAGGTCTGATGGTACTATTGAAAAGTACAAGGCACGGCTAGTGGCCAAGGGATACACTGAAAAAGAAGGTGAAGACTTCTTTGACACTTACTCACCAGTTGCTAGATTGACCACCATTCAAGTACTACTTTCATTGGCTGCCTCTCATGGTCTTATCGTTCATCAAATGGATGTTAAGACAGCTTTCCTAAATGGAGAGTTGGATGAGGAAATTTACATGGAGCATCCAGATGGCTTTGTGGCAAATGGTCAAGAAGGAAAGGTGTGCAAATTGTTGAAGTCTTTATATGGCCTAAAACAAGCCCCTAAATAGTGGCATGAGAAGTTTGAAAGAACTTTAATTGCTGCAGGCTTTGTTTTAAATGAAGCTTATAAATGTGTGTACCATCGCCATGATGGGGGTGAAGGAGTCATCCTCTGTTTGTATGTTGATGACATACTGATTTTCGGAACCAACCTTAATGCAATTAAGGAAGTGAAGCATTTCTTATCTCGTTCCTTTGAGATGAAAGATTTGGGTCTAGCTGATGTTATCCTGAACATCAAGCTATTGAGAGATGATGATGGTGGGATTACATTGCTTCAATCCCACTATGTGGAAAAGGTCTTAAGTCATTTCGGGTATAGTGATTGCAAGTCTTCTCGTACACCGTATTGTCCTAGCACGATGATTCTAATGAATCGAGGAAATACTAGAGACCAACTGAGATACACTCAAATTATTGGCTCGCTTATGTATTTAGCTAGAGCCACAAGGCCTGGAATCGTTTTTGCTGTGAGCAAACTCAGTCGATTTGTTTCTAATCCAAGGGATGATCACTAGCATGCACTTGAGAGAGTTATGCGCTATCTAAAAGGCACTGCGAGCTACGGCATTCACTATACCGGGTATCCGAGGGTACTAAAGGGCTATAGTGATTCAAATTTGATATCTGATGCTAATGAGATAATGGTCACGAGTGGATATGTATTCAAACTTGGTGGTGGCGTTGTTTCTTGGAAGCCTTGCAAGCAGACTATCTTAACAAGGTCAAATGGAAGCAGAACTCACATCATTAGACAAAGCCACTATTGAAGCAAAGTGGCTTCATGAACTCTTGATGAACTTACCTATGGTTGAAAAACCAATACATGCAATCCTTATGAACTACGATAATCAAATAGTGATTTTCAAATAAATAGTTCTAAGGATAATACGAAGTCATCAAGACATGTGAAGAGGAGACTGAAATCTGTCAGGAAAATGAGAAACTCCGGAGTTATTGCATTGGATTAAATCTAAACATCTAAAAACTTGGTAGATCCCTTCACAAATGGTTTATCACGCAATGTGATAGAAAATGCATCGAAGGAGATGGGTATGAGACCCACAATATGAGTTTTTCACAGTGGTAAACCATTCTATGTGATCGGAGATCCCGTGAATTAGAATTGGGAGACAAGCTGTTGATTAGCTGAGAGGAAAGTATCCCTACTTTAATGAACACCACTCCATGAAGATGCAATACTTTCCTATTCTACACGGCAGCTTGATTTATTATCTTAATATCTTCTAGGTGGCTTATCTTAAACAGAGATGTTGTCCTGCAGAACATGTTTTGAAGAACACACCTATATGTGTCTTACTCTTAAATGTCATACTCTATGAGAGTAGGGTTCTCTCTAATAAACTCATGAAAGGACATGCAGTATGACGCATAACCTCCACCCGTGGGGATGACCCATGACAGCCTAGTTTCGGTCAAGACTTTGTGTGAATCTAGGTTCGCAGCAAACTTTCAGTTCAAGGCATAGTCCACTATAAAAGTTGTAGACTAGTGTAGCATAAAGTTCTAGGTAGATATTCAACTTAACAGTCTCCACTACAGTACCGGTATATAAACAATGTTTTGGAACCAAAGGCAAACATCATGTGCCTTTGGGATCTGGTGGGGGATTGTTGGAATTCTTGCCTAATTAGCCCAGCCCATATTCCATTTTAATAATTTCTAAAAGATCCTAGAGGCCCATGTGGCCCATTCATGCATGGCAAGAGGTGGGACAAATGTTTAGTCCCACATTGCTAGTTGAAGGAATATTTCAACACATTATAAGGGGGGGTTCTTCCACCACTTGGTAAAAGGATGAGAAGGAGAGAGATATAAACGTGTGCTCCTCCTCCTCCGCCGCCCGCCTCGTCACGACCCGCGCGTGCCACAGTTTGCGGGACTGCCTCTAGCCGAGAGCATCCCTTTCTTTTTGCAGCGCATGAATGGATTATTTATCTTAACAATCTGCGTAAGTGGGTATTTAATATGCACTCAATTGAGATTTAAGACGAACATTTCCTCTGAGAATTAATTCGGAAGTTTCCTCTGTGGTTTAATTCATACGTTACCTCTGCGGTTTAATAGAAACATTTCCACTGAGGTTTAATTTGAACTTAATGGAGGCTGTTTTCTCTCCCGGCGCTGCCCATTCGCCTGTGCCTATAAGAGTGAGAGGTCACTCCTCTCATCTTACAAGCTTCGCCTCCAGTTCCAAAGTATTGCACTGCTGCTCCATTCTTCCCCATCCCGTCTCGTGACGTGCATCGCTAGCCGGGATAGTAGGCCTCCAAGACCCTGCTACTTCGAGTCATGTACGGGAGAAGGGCAATAAGGTTTTTTGGAAGCGCTATCAGCGTGACTACTAGCTTCATCATGGACTCCTTCACGAATAGCGACTGTGAAAACAACGGCTTCCCCAATGAGGACTTCTTCCCCGACATCAACAACCTCTTCCTCGACAACATGGCTGACGATGGTGCCAACGCCAGCACCAGTGGTTCCTCCACCGGTCCCTCTACTATGATGTACATCTTCTTACTTAATCTTGTTTATCTCAGTCAGATAGTATGTTGTTCTTTTTGGGTCGCTACATATCTTGCTCTGATATTATCTCAAGTTGTATGCTTTGCAATTCTCTTCGATATTTGCCTTAGTTTGTATCTGCTAAATTGTATGATTAGTTTAACTTCTGTTATTCTATTCATGTTTTATTTAGCATTTATCTTGGGTAAATTGCTCTTAAACTCAACAATCCAAAAAACTTCTTATATGCAATTTTCTCCAAGTAGTTTTGTTGCATCCACGAAGCCACCTATGTTTGAAGGTGTCAATTACAAAAGATGGCGTGCGAGGGCATTTCTCTGGTTTCAGACCATGAGCTTCTATAACATCATTTACGGCGCACCTGAGGGAGATCTTAATCCTTCTCAGGAAGAGGCTTTCCAAAAATGTGATACCACATTTAAGGCTGCCTTGATCAGCAACAATATTGTCGATTCATACCTGTCATTTAGCAATGGCAAGGATATGTGGGATGCGCTCGAGAGAAAATCTGGAGTCTCCGATGCTGGCAGTGAACTGTATGTCATGGAAAAATTCTATGACTATAAGATGGTTGATGACCGCTCCATTGTGGAGCAGGCTCATGAAATATTGTCACTTTCTAGGGAGCTTGAGCATTTCACTTGTGTGTTACCGGACAAGTTTGTTGCCGGAGGCATTATTTCCAAGCTTCCCCAGTCATGGAGGAATTTTGTTACTTCTCTGAAGCACAAGAGACAAGAGTTTTCCGTGACGGATCTCATTGGGACACTTGATGTGGAAGAGAAGGCGAGAGCAAAAGACACACATGCTCGAGGTACCGAGGCAGGCTCTAATGCCAATCTGGTACAGAAAGGGAACTTCTAGCCTAACAAGTTCAAGAACAAGGGAAACTTAGATGGCAAAGGAAAGTTCGATGGAAAGAACAACGTTTCACAGTCTACCAGCTTCAAGAAGAAGACTAATAAGGAGAAAGGTGCTTGCCATGTGTGCGGTGATCCTGATCATTGGGCTCCTACTTGTCCCAACCGCTTTGACCAGCGCCAGCATGGGAAGGACAGCAAGACTCCTAATGTTGTCATGAGAGATGTTGATATGAAAGATGTTGGGTATGGTATATTACCTACTGTTCCTTCATTATGTCATTCTTAAGATTGGTGGATTGACACAGGCGCTAATGTAAATGTTTGTCCTGATATTTCCATGTTTTCTTCATATCAGGTCAGAGCGACTCAAACCATGCTGATGGGGAACGGCTCGCATGGTTCTATTCATGGTGTTGGTACGGTTGATCTAAAGTTCACTTTGGGAAAGACCGTGCACCTGGAGAACGTGCATCATGTTCCCTCAATAAATAAAAATCTTGTTAGCGGATCTCTTCTATGTCTAGATGGCTACAAGATTATATTTGAGTCCAATAAATTTGTAATCTCTAAGTATGGAAACTTTGTTGTTAAAGGTTATGAGTGTGGAGGCTTGTTCCGCTTATCTCTGTCAAACATTTGTAATAAGGTTGTTAATCATATTTACACGAATTTTGAATCAAATGTCTGGCATTCTTGTCTTTGCCATATTAATTTTGGTTGTATGACGCGACTAGCCAAAATGAATTTAATCCCTGATTTCACTATTGTTAAGGGATCTAAGTTCCAAGTATGCGTGCAAGCAAAACAACCTCGCAAGTCACATACGATTGTAGAAGGGAGAAATTTACCACCACTAGAGCTCATACATTCTGATCTTTGTGAGATGAATGGTGTGTTAACAAAAGGTGGAAAGAAATATTTCATGACGTTGATCGATGAATCTATGAGATATTGTCATGTATATCTTTTGAAATCAAAAGATGAGGCTTTGAGTTTCTTCAAAATCTATAAAGCTGAAGTAGAAAACCAACTTGATCGAAAGATTAAGAGGCTTAGGTTCGATGGTGGTGGAGAGTATTTTTCCAACAAGTTTGATTCCTTCTATGTGGAACATGGTATAATACATGAGAGGACGCCTCCCTATTCACCTCCGTCAAATGGGTTAGCTGAGAGAAAGAACCGTACTCTGACAGATTTGGTTAACGCCATGTTAGATACATCGGGTCTATCTAAGGAATGGTGTAGGGAGGTTCTATTGACTACATGTCATGTCCTAAACCGAGTTCCCACCGAGAACAAAGAAATTGCACCATTTGAAGAATGGGAGAAGAAAAGGTTAAAACTCTCTTGCCTAAGGAACCGCAGTCTAACATATTTGGTTAACGGCATGTTAGATACATCGGGTCTATCTAAGGAATGGTGGAGGGAGGCTCTATTGACTGCGTGTCATGTCCTAAACCGAGTTCCCACGAAGAAGAAAGAAATTAAACCATTTGAAGAATGGGATAAGAAAAATGTTAAAACTCTCTTACCTAAGGACTTGGGGATGTTTGGAAAAAGTTCATGTGCCAATTCCCAAGAAGCGCAAACTTTGGCCAAAAAATATTGACTGTGTATTTTTGGGTTATGCTTTCCATAGCATTGGTTATAGATTCTTCATAGTAAAATCTGAGGTACCTGACATGCATGTCGGTACAATTATGGAGTCGACTGATGCGATTTTCCTTGAGGATATCTTTCCTATGAAGGATATACCGAGCTCATCAAATCAGGAGATGCCTAGTTCATCCAGTTAGGATTTTGGTACAAATTCTGAACCCATCACTCCAATTTGACATGTTGAAAATCCTAAGGAGGATGACAATGAAATTCCTAAAAGGAGCAAGAGACAGAGGATTACAAAGTCCTTTGGTGATGATTTCATTGTGTACCTCGTGGTTGATACTCCCACTTCTATTTCATAAGCTTATGCATCTCCTAATGCTAACTACTGGAAGGAAGCCGTTCCTAGTGAGATGGATTCCATCTTAGCCAATGGAACATGGGATATCACTGATCGTCCTTCTAGGTGTAAAACTGTAGGATGTAAATGGGAGTTCAAGAACAATCTTAGGCCTGATGGTACTATTGAAAAGTACAAGGCACGATTAGTGGCCAAGGGATACACTCAAAAAGAAGGTGAAGACTTCTTTGACACTTACTCACCTATTGCCAGATTGACCACCATTCAAGTACTACTTTCATTGGCTGCCTCTCATGGTCTTATCATTCATCAAATGGATGTTAAGAAAGCTTTCCTAAATGGAGAGTTGGATGAGGAAATTTACATGGATCAGCCATATGGCTTTGTGGTAAATGGTCAAGAAGGAAAGGTGTGCAAATTTTTGAAGTCTTTATATGGCCTAAAACAAGCCCCTAAACAGTGGCATGAGCAGTTTGAAAGAACTTTAACCGATGCAGGCTTTGCTGTAAATGAAGCCAATAAATGTGTGTACCATCGCCATGATGGGGGTAAAGGATTCATCCTTTGTTTGTATGTTCATAACATACTAATTTTTGGAACCGACCATAATGCAATTAAGGAAGTGAAGGATTTCTTATCTCGTTCCTTTGATATGAAAGATCTAGGTCTAGCTGATATTATCTTGAACATCAAGCTATTGAGAGATGATGATGGTGGGATTACATTGCTTCAATCCTACTATGTGGAAAATGTCTTGAGTCATTTCAGGTATAGAGACTTCAAGTCTTATCCTACACCGTATGATCCTAGCATGATGATTCGAAAGAATCAAGGAAATAATAGAGACCAACTGAGATACTCTCAAATTATTGGCTCGCTTATGTACTTAGCTAGCATGATGAGGCCTGTCATCGCTTTTGCTTTGAGCAAACTAGTTCCATTTGTTTCAAATCTAGGGGATGATCACTTGCATGCTCTTGAGAGAGTTATGCGCTATATAAAAGGCACTGCAAGCTACGACATTCACTATACCTGGTATCCGAGGGTATTAGAGGGTTATAGTGATTCAAATTGGATATCTGATGCTAATGAGATAAAGACCACTAGTGGATATGTATTCACACTTGGTGGTGACGCTGTTTCTTGGAAGGCTTGCAAGCATACCATCTTACCAAGGTCAACTATGGAAGCGGAACTCACAACATTAGACACAGCCACTATTGAAGCATAGTGGCTTCGTGAACTCTTGGTGAACTTACCTGTGGTTGAAAAACCAATACCCGCAATCCTTATGAACTGCGATAATCAAACAATGATTTTCAAAGTAAATAGTTCTAAGGATAATATGAATTCATCAAGACATGTGAAGAGGAGACTGAAATCTGTCAGGAAAATGAGAAACTCCGGAGTTATTGCATTGGATCAAATCCAAACATCTAAAAACATGGAAGATCCCTTCACAAAGGGTCTATCACACAATGTGATAGAAAATGCATCGGAGGAGATGGGTATGAGACCCACAATATGAGTTTTTCATAGTGGTAAACCATTCTATGTGATCGGAGATCCTGTGAAATAGAATTGGGAGACAAGCTGTTGATTAGCTGAGAGGAAAGTATCCCCACTATAATGAACACCACTCCATGAAGATGCAATACGTTCCTATTCTGCACGGAAGGTTGATTTATTATCTTAATATGTTCTAAGTGGCTTATCTTAAGCAGAGATGTTGTCCTGCAGAACATCTTTTGAAGAACACACCTATATGTGTCTGACTATTAAACGTCACAGTCTATGAGAGTAGGTTGCTCTCTAATAAACTCATGAAAGGCTATGGAGTATGACGCATAAGCTCCACCCATGGGGAAGTTCCATGGCAGCTTAGTATTGTTCAAGACTTTGTGTGAATCTAGGTTTGCAGCAAACTTGCAGTTCAAGGAATAGTCCACTATACAAGTTGCAGCCTACTGTAGCATAAAGTTCTAGGTGGAAGTTCAACTTAACAGTCTCCACTATAGTACTGGTATATAAACAATGTTTTCGAACCAAAGGCAAACTTCATGTGCCTCTGGGATCAAGTGGGGGATTGTTGGAATTCTTACCTAATTGGCCCAGCCCATATTCCATTTTAATAATTTCTAAAAGATCCTAGAGGCCCATGTGGCCCATTTATACATGGCAAGAGGTGGGATAAATGTTTAGACCCACTTTGCTAGTTGAAGGAAGATTTCACCACCTTATAAGGGGGATTCTTCCACCACTTTGTAAAAGGATGAGAAGGAGATAGATGTACACGCGCGCTCCTCCTCCTCAGCCGCCACCTGCGTCGCCTCCGCACGACGCGCGCGCGCACCGCGGGTTGCAGTAATGCTCGAGCCGAGAGCTTCCCTTTCTTTTTGCCGTGCATGAATGGATTAATATGCACTCAATGGAGATTTAATACGAACATTTCCTCTGCGGTTTAATACGGACGTTACCTCTACGGCTTAATTCGGACGTTTCCTCTGAGGTTTAATTCGAACTTCATGGAGGTCGTTTCCTCTCCTGGCGCTGCCCGTTCGCCTATGCTCCATTATTCCCCATCCCGTCTCGCGACGTGCATCGCTAGCCGGGACAGTAGGCCTCCGAGACCCCACTTCTTTGAGTCCTATACGGGAAAAAGGCGATAAGGTTTTTGGGGAGCGTTATCGGCGCGACTACTGGCTTCATCACGGAATCCTTCACGAATAGTGACTGCAACAATGACGTCTTCCCCAACGAGGACTTCTTCCCCAACATCAACAACCTCTTCCTCGATGACATGGCTGACGACGGTGCAAACGCCAACACCAGCGGTCCCTCTGCTATGATGTACATCATCTTACTTAATCTTGTTTATCTCAGTCAGATAGTATGATGTTCTTTTGGGGTTGCTACAGATATTTCTCTGATATTATCTCAAGTTGTATGCTTTGCAATTCTCTTCAATATCTACCTAAGTTTGTATCCGCTAAATCATATGATTAGTTTAACTTTTGTTATTCTATTCATGTTTTATTTAGCATTTATCTTGGGTAAATTCCTCTTAAACTCAACAATCCAAAAATCTTATTATAGGCAATTTTCTCCGAGTAGTTTGTTGCATCCACGAAGCCACCTATGTTTGAAGGTGTCAATTGCAAAAGATGGCGAGCGAGGGCAGTGCTCTGGTTTCATACCATGAGCTGCTATAACGTCATTTACGGTGCACCTGAGGGAGATCTTAATCCATCTCAGGAAGAGGATTTTCAAAAACATGATACCACATTTAAGGCTGCCTTGATGAGCATCCTTGGCGACAATATTGTCGATTCATACCTGACATTTAGCAATGGCAAGGATATGTGGGATGCGCTCGAGAGAAAATTTGGAGTCTCCGATGCTGGTAGTGAACTCTATGTCATGGAACAATTCTATGACTATAAGATGGTTGATGACCTCTCCATTGTGTAGCAGGCTCATGAAATATTGTCACTTTCCAGGGAGCTTGAGCATTTCACTTGTGTGTTATGGAATAAGTTTGTTGTCGGAGGCATTATTTCCAAGCTTCCCCAGTCATGGAGGAATTTTGCTACTTCTCTGAAGCACAAGAGACAAGTGTTTTCTGTGACGGATCTCACTAGGACACTTGATGAGGAAGGGAAGGAGAGAGTAAAAGACACACGTGCTCGAGGTACCGAGTGAGGTTCTAATGCCAATCTGGTACATAAAAGGAACTTCCATCCTAACAAGTTCAAGAATAAGGGCAAGTTTGATGGCAAAGGAAAGTTTGATGGAGAGAACAAGGTTTCACAGTCTACCAGCTTCAAGAAGAAGACTGATAAGAAGAACGGTGCTTGTCATGTGTGCGGTGATCCTGATCATTGTGTTCCTGCTTGTCCCAACCGTTTTGACAAGCGCATGGGAAGGCAGCAAGACTGCTAATGTTGTCATGAGCGACGTTGAGATGCAAGATGTTGGGTATGGTATATTACCTACTATTCTTTCATTATATCATTCTCCTAATTGGTTGATTGACACAGGCGCTAATGTACATGTTTGTTCTAATATTTCCATGTTTTCTACATATCAGGTCAGAGGGACTCAAACCGCATTGATGGGGAACGACTCGTATGCTTTTTTTCATGGTGTTGGTACGGTCGATATGAAGTTCACTTCGGGAAAGACCATGCGCCTGAACAATGTGCATCATGTTCCCTCAATAAATAAAAATCTTGTTAGCGGATCTCTTCTGTGTCGAGCCGACTACAAGATTGTATTTGAGTCCAATAAATTTGTAATCTCTATGTATGGAACCTTTTTTGGTAAAGATTATGAGTGCGGAGGCTTGTTCCACTTATCTCTGTCAGACGTTTGTAATAAAGTTGTTAATCATATTTACACGAATTTTGAATCAAATGTCTGGCATTCTCGTCTTTGCCATATTAATTTTTGTTGTATCACGCGACTAGCCAAAATGAATTTAATCCTTAATTTCACTATTGTTAAGGGATCTAAGTGCCAATTCTGCGTGCAAGCAAAACAACCTCGCAAGTCACATACGATTGTAGAAGCGAGAAATTTAACACCACTAGAGCTCATACATTCTGATCTTTGTGAGATGAATGGTGTGTTAACAAAAGGTGGAAAGAAATATTTCATGACGTTGATCGATGACTCTACAAGATATTGTCATGTATATCTTTTGAAATCAAAAGACGAGTCTTTGAGTTTCTTCGAAATCTATAAATCTCAAGCAGAATACCAACTTGATCGAAAGATTAAGAGGCTTAGGTCTGATCATGGTGGAGAGTATTTTTCCAACGAGTTTGATTCCTTCTATGCGGAACATGGTATAATCCATGAGAGGACGCCTCCCTATTCACCTCAGTCAAATGGGGTAGCTGAGAGAAGGAACCGCAGTCTAACATATTTGGTTAACGGCATGTTAGATACATCGGGTCTATCTAAGGAATGGTGGAGGGAGGCTCTATTGACTGCGTGTCATGTCCTAAACCGAGTTCCCACGAAGAAGAAAGAAATTACACCATTTGAAGAATGGGATAAGGAAAATGTTAAAACTCTCTTACCTAAGGACTTGGGGATGTTTGGCAAAAGTTCATGTGCCAATTCCCAAGAAGTGCAAACTTGGGGCAAAAACCATTGACTGTGTATTTTTGGGTTATGTTGTCCATAGCATTGGTTATAGTTTATTGATAGTAAAATCTGAGGTACCTGACATGCATGCCGGTATAATTATGGAGTCGACTGATGCGATTTTCCTTGAGGATATCTTTCCTATGAAGGATATACATAGCTCATCAAATCAGGACATGCCTAGTTCATCTAGTTAGGATTTTGTTACAAATTCTGAACCCATCACTCCAATTTAACATGTTGAAAATCCTAAGGAGGATGACAATGAAATTCCTAAAAGGAGCAAGAGACAGAGGATTACAAAGTCCTTTGGTGATGATTTCATTGTGTACCTCGTGGTTGATACTCCCACTTCTATTTCATAAGCTTATGCATCTCCTAATGCTAACTACTGGAAGGAAGCCGTTCCTAGTGAGATGGATTCCATCTTAGCCAATGGAACATGGGAGATCACTGATCGTCCTTATGGGTGTAAAACTGTAGGATGTAAATGGGTGTTAAAGAAAAATCTTAGGCCTGATGGTACTATTGAAAAGTACAAGGCACGACTAGTGGCCAAGGCATACACTCGAAAATAAGGTGAAGACTTCTTTGACACTTACTCACCAGTTGCCAGATTGACCACCATTCAAGTACTACTTTCATTGGCTACCTCTCATGGTCTTATCGTCCATCAAATGGATGTTAAGATAGCTTTCCTAAATAGAGTGTTGGATGAGGAAATTTACATGGATCGGCCAGATGGCTTTGTGGTAAATGGTCAAGAAGAAAAGGTGTGCAAATTGTTGAAGTCTTTATATGCCCTAAAACAAGCCCCTAAACAGTGGCATGAGATGTTTGAAAGAACTTTAACCGCTGCAGGCTTTGCTATAAATGAAGCCGATAAATGCGGTTACCATCGCCATGATGGGGGTGAAGGAGTCATACTTTGTTTGTATGTTGATGACATACTGGTTTTTGGAACTTACCTTAATGCAATTAAGGATGTGAAGGATTTCTTATCTCGTTCCTTTGAGATGAAATATATGGGTCTAGCTGATGTTATCCTGAACATCAAGCTATTGAGAGATGATGATGGTGGGATTACATTGCTTCAATCCCACTATGTGGAAAAGGTCTTGAGTCGTTTCGGGTATAGCGACTTCAAGTCTTCTCCTACGCCGTATGATCCTAGTGTGATGATTCGAAAAAATCGAGGAAATACTAGAGACCAACTGAGATACTCTCAAATTATTGGCTCGCTTATGTATTTAGCTAGCTCCACGAGGCCTAACATCGCTTTTTCTGTGAGCAAACTCAGTCAATTTGTTTCAAATCCAGGGGATGATCACTGGCATGCTCTTAAGAGAGTTATGCGCTATCTAAAAGGCACTGCGACCTACGACATTCACTATACCGGGTATCCGATGGTACTAGAGGGTTATAGTGATTCAAATTGGATATCTGATGCCGATGAGATAAAGTCCACGAGTGGATATGTATTCACACTTGGTGGTGGCGCTGTTTCTTGGAAGTCTTGCAAGCAGACCATCTTAACAAGGTCAACTATGGACGCAGAACTCACAACATTAGACACAACCACTGTCTAAGCATAGTGGCTTCGTGAACTCTTGATGAACTTACCTGTGGTTGAAAAACCAATGCCCACAATCCATATGAACTGTTATAATCAAATAGTGATTTTCAAAGTAAATAGTTCTAAGGATAATATGAAGGCATCAAGACATATGAAGAGGAGACTGAAATCTGTCAGGAAAATGAGAAACTCCGGAGTTATTGCATTGGATTATATTCAAACATCTAAAAACTTGGCAGATCCATTCACAAATGGTCTATCACGCAATGTGATAGAAAATGCATCGAAGGAGATGGGTATGAGACCCACAACATGATTTTTTCACATTGGTAAACCATTCTATGTGATCGGAGATCCCGTCCATTAGAATTGGGAGACAAGCTATTGATTAGCTTAGAGGAAAGTATTCGTACTTTAAAGAACACCACTCCATGAAGATGCAATACTTTCCTGCACGATGGGTTGATTTATTATCTTAATGTGTTCTAAGTGGCTTATCTTAAGCAGAGATGTTGTCCTGCAGAACATCTTTTGAAGAGCACACCTATATGAGTCTGACTGTTAAACATCACAGTCTATGAGAGTAGGATGGTCTCTAATAAACTTATGAAAGACCATGGAGTATGACGCATAAGCTCCACCCACGGGGAAGTCCCACGACATCCTAGTATCTGTCAAGACTATGTGTGAATCTAAGTTTGCAGCAAACTTGTAGTTCAAGGCATAGTCCATTGTACAAGTTGCAGCCTAGTGTAGCATAATGTTCTAGGTGGAAGTTCAAGTTAATAGTCTCCACTATAGTACCGGTATATAAACAATATTTTGGAACCAAAGTAAACTTCATGTGCCTCTGGGATCTGGTGGGGGATTGTTAAAAGTCTAGCCTAATTGGCCCAACCCATATTCCATTTTAATAATTTCTAAAAGATCCTAGAGGTCCATGTGGCCCATTCATGCATGGCAAGAGGTGGGACAAATGTTTAGTCCCAATTTCTAGTTGAAGGAAGATTTCACCACCTTATAAGGGGGGTTCTTCCACCACTTGGTAAAAGGAAGAGAAGGAGAGAGATGTACACGCGCGCTCCTCCTCCTCCGCCGCCCACCTCGCCACGCCTCGCCTAATCTCGCCACGACGCGGGCCGCATGAATTGATTAATTATCTGAACAGTCTGCGTAAGTGGGTGTTTAATATGCACTCAATTGAGATTTAATACGAACTCTGAGGTTTAATTCGAACTTAATGGAGGATGTTTCCTCTCCCGGTGCTGCATGTTCACCTGTGCCTATAAGAGAGTGAGAGGTCGCTCCTCTCCTATTGCAAGCTTTGCCTCCAGTTCCAAAGCCTCGCGCTGCTGCTCCATTCTTCTCCATCCCGTCTCGCGACGTGCATCGCTAGCCGGGGCAGTAAGCCTCCGAGACCTCGCTGCTTCGAGTCCTGTACGGGAGAAGGGCAATAAGGTTTTTGGGGAGAGCTATCGGTGCGAGTACTAGCTTCATCACGGATTCCTTCACGAATAGTGACGGCAACAATGACGTCTTCCCCAACGAGGACTTCTTCCCCAACATCAGCAACCTCTTCCTCGACGACATGGCTGACGACGGTGCCAACGCCAACATCGGCGGTTCCTCCAGCGGTCCCTCTGCTATGATGTACATTTTCTTACTTAATCTTGTTTATCTCAGTCAGATAGTATGTTGTTCTTTTTGGGTTGCTACAGATCTTACTCTGGTATTATCTCAAGTTGTATGCTTTGCAATTCTCTTCGATATCTGCCTTAGTTTGTATCTACTAAATTATATGATTAGTTTAACTTCTGTTATTCTATTCATGTTTTATTTAGCATTTATCTTTGGTAAATTGATCTCAAACTCAACAGTTTGGCTTTGGCATTACTTGCTTGTTGCTACTTTAGGTTTGTGTAAAATATATTGATACCTGGCATTGTGGTGTTGCGTTCTCCTTCAAAATAAGCTTACTTGGTTCCATTAACATCATCTACCGGCGCGCGAGCATTTGAGGTTGTGAAAGTTATTGCATTTTGTGTCACCATCATTCAACTGATTTACATAGATTATTTTTTATCTGGTTTGCTTTAGCTGACCAAGAACTATCCAAGATTGTAGTTTGCATAGCCTGCTGCTGCAGATTTCTTATTATTTGACACTGAAACTGTACATGAATTATTTATCTAACTTTGTTAGTTTAGTCGTCTTCTCTTTGACGATCAACATACTTGGTCCCAAAACCATCAATATCTATATGTCCTTTTCAGATTTTGACAATCATATTTCGTATGGTTATCAGTTTTCAGGGTTTGTGTGAATAAACTATAAGTGTTCTTCATTTGATGGAGGAGAAAAAGGAATTGAGCCGAATATTGTTATGCTGGATTTCTTAATAAATGATTTTAGCACTACTAGAAGGTATTTGGAGGCACTACTTGTATTCCAGCATATCAAGGTCAATGTATGTACTTTCTCCTGAATGAGAATGTTGTTATTATTTCTTGGTTGGTGCCATAATTTTTTCTTTCCATTATCTGTAGGCCTGCTTTTAGAACGAAAGATGATTGTCCCTAGCCAGATATTTTTCTGGGCAAGTGGACATATAACTCTGCTCATCAGCACTCTTTGATTTTGCACTACTGTTAATTCAGTAGGCTTGCTTTTCAGTATGTTGTCCAAGTTGGGAGCTATAGGATTTCAAAAAAGGGACTCTTCGGATTATAGTGCATGTGATCTTTGTCTCCTTGTGCCTATTGATCTGTTTCCTATAAGATCTCTCTCTGCTGGATGTTTTGGTGATTACCATTTTATAGCACATCCTAAATACAAAACTTGTGTCGATGTTAGTGACAAGGTGGTACTAGAATGCACGTCAACTCCATATTATTCCTGGTTGCATTCTTACACAATGGGATGCTATGTAATTGTCTTGAACTCTCGAACTAACTAACTATAATTTTATTTCTTACAAAATTGTTCATCCTTTTAAGCTTCAGAATCGTTCATGGCTATTATACAATTCTAGCTTCTTCACCTTAATTTTGTTAGCTTTGCGACAAGTAAATAACGAAGAACGAAAACAAAATCACAGCAAGGGGACACAGATTTAACGTGAAAAACCCTCTCCAACAAAGAGAGGGGAAAAACCACGGGCGCTAGCCAGCGAAACTTCACTATAACGGAGAATGTTTACACAACGTCGGGGATTTCACAGATACAACTTATCCCAGCCGTCGGCTTACAAGAAGTATATATAGCGGTAGTAACCTAGGTCATCAACGATCCGTACCGCATCGGCCCAAACCTCCGGCGACGGGCCTCGCTCCGCTCCGTCAGAAGTTGGCCTCTACTTTGTAGAATTTGGATCAACATACAACAAATTTTTTGGGTTGCAGGTCGCAAAAAGGTGAATTATTTCTGATGTTGGTATTGATGATGAAGTGTCCATATATGGAATAATGCAGCCTGTTAGAGAGAGGTTAGGAAATAATGTGTTTTAGTCTAAGAAGTAAGATATCTACCACGCTAGAACAAATTTGCCAAGACAGGTTGTTTAGTAGTAAAGATATTCAGTACATTTATATATAATTTTGGCAAGACAAGTTCTTTATTTATTTTAAAGTTGCCACCCAAATCATTATTTAGAGCTTGTTGGGATATAGTTCACGAGGAACCATGAAGCATATTTGGCTTACATTCATATTTCTGACGCTTAGTACCAAAGTTACTGGCCGTTGATCCTTTCCAAATATCTCCTTTAAAGGGAGCCTACCCGGGAGCGGCGGGCGCAGCTTCGCTAGCCTTCACTTCTTCCGCATGGTCGCGGACTGGGATCGCGACAGAGTTGTGGGCGACATTGAGTGGCTGGATGATCCTATGATGCCAAGGTCTATGCCTATGATGCCAAGGTGACTGCCGGGCGACTGCGAGCTCGGTCTATGCCTATGATGCCAAGGTGATCTTCTCCCAATCTTTATTAGAATTTTGTTCTTTAGTTTTTGAGTGGCTGGATGATCCTAGGACACCACTCCCAGGGCCGGGCCGACAAAATACAGGCCCTGTGCGAAAATCTAAAATAGGGTCCTATCTCACACAAAAATTTGAACAAATAAATAATTCTAATGTATATGATAGAATATTTTGCACTAGGCTATTAGACTGAAAAGAATCATCAACATCCGCAGCAGGTGAATTGTTCAAGGTAACATCAATATGTTTTTCCTCTACCTCAATATTGTTTGTCTCTAGCTGGCCATCTTTAGAATGATTGTAATAAACGTGTCCCACATGTTTGAGATTTAATTAAATTATGTTTCTTTTTCTTTTGTCATATGCTTCGGCGAATCGGACTGATGTTTTCCCATATTGAATCTGTATTATTCAAAGAGGAGATACATGAGATAAATAAAATAAAATTAAAGTATGGATGCGATCAGAAATTAGAAATGCTTGTTTTTGCGATCAGCCGATGAGGATTGAGGCGCTAAAGAGTTGGAGGAACTCCAGCCAGTCGGTCACCTGCCACGGTATCGCTCGTCGCCGTGGCCTGTGAATGCGATAGTTTGAATTGTAGATTGAGCTGATCAATCGATCGATCAAGACTCGGTTGTAATCAAGACTCGGTTGTAATCGGTCCATCCAGCAGCAGCGCCTGTAGCCCAGCGGCGTAGCGCGAGCGATGCAGCCCAGCATGCCCAGCACGTCCAGCGCGCTGTATAGATATACATTTACAAAAATTTGGGGCCCTCAAAATCATGGGCCGTGTGCCGCTGGCACATTTGGCACCACAGTTGGCCCGGGCCTGACCACTCCCATGTACTTATCAGTTGCGCACCTTGATACTCTCCCTCTGTCTGTGTATACATTTTCTTATCAATACTTTGTGTTGTTGATTGTTTGCAGCCTTACTAGCAGAGGTTTCCGCAGAGAGGACAAAGGCATCCGAAACAATTCAATCACTGCAGGTATTAATTCCACCGAAGAGATCATTGTAATATTGTACTATTACATATAAGCTATGTCCTGTGTTTGAGATATGCCACATAAATGCTTTCAAGCATTATCGTTTTCTGATGTGATTTCGTTGTTGCAAAAGTATTCACTAGCTGAGATAAATCTCGGCATGCTGGATATTTAATTTATAATTAAACTGTTCCAGATGGTACTCACTCAGAAACATTCAGAAATAACTGAAATTGAAACAGCATCAAGTGGTGAAGTTACTCGCTTAGAGCTATCTGGGAGGAAATTAAAGGCGAGTTTGCTCATCTAAACGGCCAACATGTATGTCACCGTATCTTGTGCCAGCTCTCTCCATTCATCGTTATTATTTTATGGCTTACGCCTCGTGGCTTACCCGCCTGGTGAGGCCACTTCTGGCCAGCAGGTGGACAGCCGTCGGATATTGACCCAAAGAACATCTGGATCGTGTAACTGGTGTGATTAGTTTGTAAGTTAAACACCAACCGTGTAGGCATCTTAAATGTATGCTCCTAAAAAAAATCTTAAATATCAAATAGTACATATGCTGATTAGTATCTTGTGGAAATGGTGAGGAATCAGAGTCTTTAAACAACATATATGTAAATTGTAATGTACTAGCTTGAAGGAGAAACCTGGAACCTCCACGTGATGCTATCATCAATTAATTTTGAGCGTATATGTAAATTATTAATTCTGGGGATAAGGATTCAGATATTTTCAAGTATTAAGTGATAATATAAAATATGTTGCACTTATATTTGCCAATTTACCTAGGCTCATTTTCCCACCCTTGAATTTTTTTTAAAATAAACCTGGGCAAGTTTACACTATTCATTCAAGGGTCACTCTTTCTTTGAGCTAATTATAACTGGAAATAGGAGATGATCTAGTTCTGTTAGCCTTGCCATGTTGTTTCCCGATAGATCAGATGCATTGGAATATATTAAGCGAAGGTATATACTTGTGTTCACTAAAAAATATTAGAGTCCTTGTATGCTTTATCCTATTCTTTATTTGCTTGCGTTCTAAATGCACATGTGTTACCAATCTAATCCATTTGCTAATTGAAAATTCAGTGCACTTCACATCTATGTGTTGAAATAAATTGTCTAGCCCTTTCCATCAGTTTGGACTGTTGGTTGCGTTGGCTAGTGCATGCAATTCAATATGGTATCAGAGCAGGAGGTCTTAGGATTAAATCCTGGCCAACGCAAGAATTAAGAAAAAATATTGCGCCTCCCCAAACACACGTCTCAATAGGCCAAAGGCCAAAAACATAAGATGAGTGTTGAAATAAATTGTCTAGCCCTTTTCATCAGTTTGGACTGTTGGTTTCATTGGCTAGTGCATGTAATTCAATACTATGCACTGTCTATCTTTTTAAATTATCATCTTAAGTGCCAATTATTAAACTAAGAAGAAATCTTTCTACTACATATGTTCTGGTTGTGTGATTGATGCCTAGGTCACTCAAGATGTTAATGTAGGTTTGAATTTTTTGATAGTGAATCAAGTAGACGAGTCTATAAGCAGACAAATCTACATTAATTATATGTTCTGCCAAGTTTGAAAGTTTTGACAGTGAATCAAGAGTTTTTCTTTTATATGAACAACCAATTGTTAATCTGGTTTTCTCTTGCTGGTGAACACCGGTGAACATGATCGAGGAAACGGACGTGGTGCTGGTGGTGGTCGTAGAGATGGCCACCGGGACAACATCAATTGTAACCTTCGTTCAGGGAGGCCCGAGCGGCACAACTAGGGATGGGGATGCGGGAGATTTTCATGGTAACAACCATGGCTATGGCGGCTTCAGTGGTGGAGTTGGTTTCAATGGAGGTCAGCGTCAGGTAAGCAGCGGCGCTGCTTTTCAGCGAGGATACCCTAGGAGGATAAATGGAGGGGGAAGGTATCCTCGTAGGTATGACGATAGAAATAATAATGGAAAATTTCGTCCGGCTTTTGGAGGCCGTGGATCGGGAGGTAGGACTAATTTCAATGTGCAAGGAAATGGCCCATCGTCCTTACAAGTTGAGTTTGTTAGGAATGCTGCGGCTTCCATTGCAAAACAATTTGCTAAGCAAGTTGGAACTTGACCTCAACGACGCATGCTGAACCGGCGGCACGCAATTCTGAAACTCAGCTGCAGCCTACTTCTCTGTTGGGGCAGTCTGTTGTTGCTTTGCGGCAGCCGTTCTCTTTACCGCGGCAGCCTGCTGTTGCTATGCGGCAGCCTTCCGAGCCGTCGCGGCAGTCTGCCGGGGGTGTTTCTTCTGCCGGGGTGCAGACTCCTATATCTGCTGCACCAAATTCCGTCATGCCAAGGAATGTGGCACCACCTCCTTGGGTGCGAAACAATGATTTTAGAGAGGCAGCCGGTGATGCATGTTCTGATGGTGGCAGAATGCTAGAGCAAAGCAGAAAAAGGGCACTAAATGCTTTCGTTGTGGTCAAACGGGACACCATTTGAATGATTGTACAACTACATTATGTGATGTTTGTCAATCCCCTCAACACCCTTCAAATGCTTGTCTTGTTCTTTTGTCATGTATGGTTTTGCTTTTGATCGTCTGATGTTCTTTGAGGCTTCGGGGTCTGGGGCTATTAGGCCTAGGGTCGACAATACTTGTATGGCGAGAGTGACCGTTAGTGGGGGTTCCATGACCATTCCTGAGATCATTTCTCAAATGAGGTGGGTTGTCCCTGATGATCAATACCAATGGAGTGTAACACAAACTGATGATAACGTATATCAGGTTAATTTCGCTAGTAAGAATGATTTGCTTACAGCTCAACACTTTGGGTCTTTCAGAGTGCCAAATAGTCCATGCTCCTTGACATTTGACTTCTGGAGATCAGTGGTGAAGCCATCCTGGACTATTGGGAAGGTGTGGATAAGAGTTCATGACCTACCATCAGAAGCTCTTGATGATTACTTGCTTCTATGGGATATTGGAACTTTGTTTGGTAAAACAATTGATATTGATATGGCATACACTAGGACGAAAGAGGTTTTGCGTATATATGTGGCTTGCCTTGATCCTACTCTAGTGCCAGACAAGATGGATATTCTTATCAAGGACAATTTTCACAACCTGAGGTTCCAAGTTGAAGGAAATCCCCTGCGACCTCCTTTGGATGATGTTGTGATGGATGACATTCAGGGAGATGGACAGGATCATGGTAATGAAAACACCAATTTGGAGGGAGGAAATCTGAATAATGGGCATAATCAAGGAAACCTAGCCAATGAGGTTGTGGAGGAGAGTAGCTCGGAAATGGTGCACAATGAAGCTATGACAGGGAATCAGAAATCCTTCAACATCTGTTTTGGTTTTTTCTCTACTCCTTACATCCGTCCCACTGTTGAGTATGATCGGACTGCTAGGTCTATACCTATACTATCTATGGTGGCTCATATAGATGCTGACCCGTTTACGTCAAGTTTGGGTAATTTGAATTATCTACATCCTCTTTTATTTCTTTTGTTGCTTCTACTCATAGTGAACCTATCTTGATAGATTCAGCATGTCTAATTGGCCGCAAGGAAGCCAATCTACTGATTTGTTAAAAAGATTACATAAATCTCCCAAGGGTACGATCAAAAAACTTTTTGTTCTCCTTTGATTTTGTCACATGCCCATGATGGTGTTGCTCGTCATGATCAGGTTACTGATAGTGTTTTCCCGTCAGTGTCCATGGACCAGATGTGTGCCTCGCCTGGTTCGGTTGGTATGGCGGTTGTGTCTGATGTACAGATGCCCATGCTGAACGCTGATGCCGCTGCATGGATGCCGCCTGCACCTCTTGTCTCGCCTAAAACCCCAGGTGGGGTGACATGCTGGAGCTATCAAGGATGGACAGTATGGTGAGCCCATATGCGGAACATTGGCGCAAGGGGACTATTGTGCCGACAAAGGACGAAATTATCCGCTTTGGTGGAGTGTAGCCACCAACTGAAATACGTTCGAGCGGGCGTCTTCAAGTTCGGCCAAATGTTGATGCCACTCAAATGGAGAGAGCGATGCTGCTGGCTCAGCGTCGAAGCAATCTTCATGGCTAAGGTACAAATCTCCTAAACAATTTTGCGGTCTTCTCTTTTACCGAAGTAGAAGTGATTGATAGGGCACAAATTTTGGGGGTTTGGATGGGGCATAATTCTTTGGAGAAGCATACTACACCTAGGTTGATCCTGGATACCGAGTTGAACCGTAGTTTAACAATGCTTAAAAAATACGATGAAACAAATGACTGTGGGAAGAACCTTTTGGTCTCTCGGGTGTCTCAACTATGTGACGATTTGGTGTCTGAGCATAGTCTTGTGAGTAGCAACCTCTCTGAATTTGATGTTTCGTTTACGAAAGTGGTGCGTCCGAGGAGACGCAAGTCTTATGATAAGACCAACGTGAGAAGAAGTACTCATGTTAGAGTTAAAGCTACTAGGTCTTCATGGAAGGCTTGAGAGGTATGACGTGGAATAGCGAGGGTTTTAGGGACCCGAAAAAACACTTCTTTGTTAATGAGGCGATTAGAGATTATCGGTTAGATTTATTGCATTATTGGAAACGGGTAGATCTAATTTTATGTAACTTTTTTAAAACATTCTGCCGGTAGAGAATGCACTTGGTTTTGTCTACCTCCACATGGGAGGTCTGGTGGAATTTTGATCGGTATTAATTCTGAAACTTTACAAGTTAAAAATGTGGAGACTGGGGATTTCTGCGTTAAATTGCATTTACGATCTAAATTTGACGGTTTTGAGTGGATCCTTATACCGGTTTATGGTGCCACACAAGATTCACACAAGCATCTCTTCTCATGCCACTACCCATGTTGTTAGGTGGTGATTTTAATATCTTACGCAATAGTGAAGAGAAAAGCAATCACAAATATAATCCTCGATGACCTTTTATGTTTAGTGTGATCATCGAGAGACTGGACCTGAGAGAAATTTCTCTATGGTAGAAAGTTTACATGGGCTAATAGACGTGACAATCCAACCTATGAAAAATTGGATCGTGTCCTTGCTAGTGTTGAATGTGACCAAAAATTCCCTTTAGTGTCAATGCGAGCTTTAACACGTTCTGGATCGGACCATACTCCGCTTTTAATAGATTCTGGCCATCAAACTCACCTTGGAAACAAAGCTAAGTTCTCTTTTGAGTTATCCTGGTTGCGCCAAGATGGCTTCTTTGAGATGATAAAAAAGGAATAGGAATCTGTACTGATGGGTATGACTCCTATTTAGCAATGGCAAAATAAAATTAGGCACTTACGCCTTTTTTGTCAACACCTGGATTTTTAATCCCAGATGCCTGTTATGTCATTCATCGCAATCCCAAGATTACCATTTTTGCGAGACATAACAGATTGGATATCACAGTACATCATCTATTACAAACCATAAATAAGGTCTTACACAAATAAGGATCTCATGATCCAGTCTTAATACAACAAGCAGCGGAATAAAATATAAGCGTAGCGGTGGGGTCCATCTTCGGGGGCACATGCAATGCTGACGAAGGCATATAGTCCTAGTTATCATAGCCGCCCTGCTGGCCATCATCTTGGTAGTCTCCTTCATTGTGTGGCCATGAGAATAGCCAGGGACAAAAGCCATAAGTACTCTTTAAGTACTCGCAAACTACCACTAATAAGCAATATAGTTCTAAGTTGAAGTGCTAACTCTAAGTTTAACTATAAAGTTAAGTTTGAAACCTAAGCTGAGTTCTGAAGCAAAGAAAGATAAAATAAAGTTCTAGAGTCACTTAAGTTGGGAAGCTAGTGTCATAGTCACAACCCTGTTGTGGTCAAGTCAAGATTCATCATTCCTTTCATAAGTTATTTTGAAAACATCTGACAACGAAACAGTATGGCCATTCCCACTGTCCATAACCGCGGACGCGGCTATTCGAATAGTTTGACACTATGCAGAGGTGGTACACTTTCACCACAAGATTCGATACATCCGTCAGGGATAACCCTGAATCATCATACTTAGTATGCAGATAATCAAACATAACCTTTCCTTTACACACCCTAGTATAAACACCTCTCCTATGAGCATGGCCTCCCAACCATGACCATCTGTCATCTTGGGCACTGCATAGGTGGACAACATTGAGAGGTAGCCTCAGCTCAAACCTCTCCCAGGAGGGAACTAATACTAATGCATATAAACTTTTGGCTAAGCCTTACCCAATTCAGGTATTGTGGTTGTACGGTAAATTTGGAATGGTAGCGCATCCGAATCCAACCATCAGTTTTGTAAAAGGGGTTAAGGCTCATGCCTCAACATGTTCATCATCATAAACCCTTTGTGTTTCTCAACACATGTCAAAATATCTCAATAGAATGACTCATCATTCCAAGGTTTTCATAAGTCATTTTCACCAAGTGTTCCCATCTAAAGTGACTCAAGTTTTCATCTACTCTAAACTACTAAGTTAAGAGTGTTCACTAAGGTGGAAATATGAGATCAATCTCATGCCATAGAATGACATTTAATGTTATCTAAATAGGTCAAGGTTTATACTCTTTATGCTACCTTCAAAACAAGTAAAGAACTTTGATAAAGTAAAGGAAGTAAAGCTTGGAAAATAATACTTGGGGTAAGTAATAGTCAAGGTGGTATAACCAAAGCATGCCTAAAGCATCTACTCAGATTATCTAGCTTGCAAGGGTTAGCTGGAATTGTTAATGGTGGCTTGCCTTGTGCAGTGCAGTTGTTGAAGTTTTCTTCCTCCTCTTGATAGAACTCCTCCTCCTCGAAAGCTTGGTCGGTACTATCGTCTAGAAATATATACGGAGTACACAATCACCAAACAATACTTAACTAATCTAATTAGCACTCTAAGGCACACATTTGATGATCTATTATCATCACAAGCATCACAAGTTTTATTACTAGTTTCATTCTTTTTATTTTAGAAAAGTAATTTCTACTCATTAAAAAAATTAACTAAGATTTAATATTCACCACTTAAAATATGGGATCATGTGGACACATGTCATCACCACATATTATAACATGTGGGAATGTGATTTAAAGGTTGGATCACAATTATTTTGGTTTAAGTTCATTATCTAATGATTTAAAGTGACTAGAAATACCTATATAGCATTATTTTGGTACAAGTCCAAAGTCACTACCTGTAAACCTTAATATTATTACATATTCAGATAGATATGGTGAAATGTGATTTTTTAGAGTTGGAATCAACTCAAAAGCTATCATGGTTGATTTTATAAAAATGTTGCAAGGTGCAAATGCTTCTGTTTTGTTATTTTTACTAGGAGAGATCTCTAACTCTAATTGAATTAAATCCAACGGGCTTGGGTAGATATTTTTATTAGCTTTCTAACACAATTTGAATCACTCCATTTGGATTTGTAAATCTCTCTGAATTGAATTTCAAACTAGGGGAGAGAACTAGGTTTAAACTAAAATAGAAAAATCCTAATTCAAACTAAATGGGTCGCGCGGGAAAGCAAACGAGCCGGCCCAGTGACACTCCGTGACGCGGGGCACAGCTGACAGGGGGGTCCACCGGTCAGAGGCTCATTACACGCGAAGCGGTATGAGGCGATGTGGGCCGTTAGATTAGAAATAGGATCAATGACTGGGGCTCGTCATCGACGTCGAACAGGTCACCGACGAGGTCTAACCCTAACGACTCGGTGGGGGTGCTCAGGGGGCGTACCAGGGCTCCAACGACGACGGCGATGGGGGCAAACGAACTGGTGGACGACGGCGAGCTCAGGGGTGGTCGAGGTAGCTCCGGGGGTGGTCGCAATCAGCGGGGCCCTTCTCCTCTAGAGGCTGCCAGCTCCGGTGAAATTCCGCTGACTACGAGCTCGAGCGGCTCTGGGGAGAAGTGGGGACTGATCAGTGGCAAGAGGGGAGGTGAGTGGTGTGCATAATGAGGCTGGGGGTGGCCTCCTTTTATAGGCTGGGGGTGCATAATGAGGCATGGCCAGGCAACGATGGCGACATGGCTACGCGCTGCTAGCGGCATGGCTGTGAGCAGCGATGGATGCGCGGTCTCCTGGCGGTGCTCTACGGCTTAAATGTGGGCTTAGGGGCGGTGGCAAATGGTCGGGCGGTGCTCACGCTCTGAACGGCAGAGGCGGCGGTCTCCACGGCGGGCGGTGACTGTGATGCATTTGGCGGCGAACGGGCATGTCTGGGGTATTCCCTGGGTCGTGGCGGAGCGGGGAGCGCGGGCTGCGGTCAGGGGTCGGCGTGTGCACGCGTATCAGGCGCGACGCTCTGGCGCGTGCTCGGCATGGCGCAGACACTCTGGGCGCGGCGCGCTGCGGGTGGTCCATGGCTTGGATACGCTCGGGGAGGGGACAGAGAGTGGCGGTGAGCTCTGGGCTAGCTCATAGACATGGTGAGAGAGAGGGGGGTGGTCTGCTGCAGCGGTTGCAAGGTTGGCCGGCGACATGGTGCTCGGGGTGGCGTGACATTGTTGCTAGGGACAAAGGGGTGAGGTGCTTAGGGCCTGGTTGGATCAAGTGGAGACAGAGGGAGTAAATGGGGATCAATTGGGGGCAAAACCCTGTACAAACCAGTGAGCTAAATACCAGGTGTAATCTCTGCTTGCCAAGTGTTTGTAAAAATGGCCGCAAGAAAATTAGTTTTGAATTTTGAAAAGATTTTTGGTGGGTGTGCTAGTAATAGGCTTGAGACTCTGTGGGTGCTTGGGTTTTGAAAATGGAGCTGAATTGAGTGGTTTTTGAAATAGTGGGATCTTCCCATATGAAATAGATTCAATTTTCAAATGCCATTTAAAATAAGTGTTTGAAAGTTTTTGGCAGATCACCAAGTGGGCCTTGGTACATCATTATGTGTACTAGCAAGGGGTGCAAAGATCCATAATTGTTTCTGTTAGGTTTTGAGTACTAGGAATAGCCAAAGTAGGCATGTTGATTAAAATGGCACAAATGACCATTCACTTCTTTTATTCATTTTGATTTATTTTTCTTTGGGATTTGTTTAGGAGTGATCTAGATGATGTGTATTTCACCTAGGAATCATTTTACAAGCAATGTATCATGGCAATTCAAATCAAGTCCTAATTTAAATGCACACACATATGAATGCTTTAATAATTTTAATTGGAAAAGTTTTTGTTAACCCTAATTTTGATGATTTGGATCTTAATAATCTTGGATTAAAGTTTTGGGATGTTACAAACCTTCCCCCCTTAAACAAAATCTCGTCCCGAGATTTACAAAGAAAACTAGGAACTAAAGAGATCTGGGAACTCTGTCCTAATGTAATCTTCTCGCTCCCAAGTGGCTTCCTCTTCGGTATGGTTGCTCCATTGAATCTTGAGAAACTTGATACTCCTAGTCCTGGTGGTTCTGTAAGCTTCTTCTAGGATACGGATGGGCACTTCATGATATGTCAGGTCATTGTTGATCTCCACAGCTCGGTGATCGATGTTCTTGAAAACTTCAGTCTTCTCCGGCACTTCCAGGCATTTGCGAAGTAACGAGATATGGAACACACTGTGGATGGCTGACATCTCTTCAGGTAGTTCCAGTTGATACGATACTTCTCCTTGACGGTTCAGAATCTTGAAGGGCCTGATATATCTGGGGGCTAACTTTCCTTTCAAACTAAAGCGTTGGGTTCCCTTCAATGGTGAAACCTTGAGATATACAAAATCTCTGACATTGAAAGTCAGGTCTCTCCTTCTTTTGTCCGCATAACTCTTCTTTCTAGATTGGGCGGACTTGAGGTGCTCACGGACTTTGTGAACCTTCTCTTTGGCTTCTTGGAGAATGTCGGGTCCAAAGATCTGACTCTCTCCTACTTGCGACCAATTCAAAGGGGTACGACACTTTCTTCTGTATAGGAAGTCAAATGGTGCCATCTGCAAACTAGCTTGATAACTATTGTTATATGAGAATTCTGCGAAAGGCAGGCAGCTTTCCCATTTTGATCCATATTCCAACACACAAGCTCTTAACATATCCTCTAGGATCTGGTTGACTCTCTCAGTTTGTCCATCAGTTTGCGGGTGATAAGTGGTGTGAAGTTCAACTTGGTGCCTAATCCTTCCTGAGCTTTCTGCCAAAATCTCGAGGTAAACTGGGTTCCTCGATCTGATACTATGGTCTTGGGGGTTCCATGCAGACTAACAATCCTAGCAATATATAGTTCTGCTAGCTTCGAACTCTGGTAGGTAGTCTTGACTGGGATAAAGTGAGCTACCTTGGACAGTCTATAATCTATGACCTAGATTGAGTCATTTCCCATACTGGAGGTAGGCAAACCAGTGATAAAATCCATTCCGACGGAATCCCATTTCCATTCCAGAATCTGCAATGGTTGCAACAATCATGCGGGTCTCTAATGCTCTGGTTTGACTCTTTGACAGATGTCACACTTGGGATGTAGCTTCCGATTTCTCTCTTCATCTTGTGCCACCAAAATTGCTCTTTCAAATCTTGATACATCTTTGTTCCTCTGGGGTGGATAGAATAAAGAGTATCATGAGCTTCCTTCATGATAACTTACTTCAACTCCGAATATGCTGGCACACAGATACGTCCTTTGTACCACATAACTCCTTCTTCGTCTTCAGTGAATCCAGGAACCTTTCTTGTAGCAATACGATGTTTGATTCCGCCGATACTTTCATTTCCCTTCTGGGCTTCCTTGATTTGGCTAATCAAAGTGGGTTGAAGTTCAATTCTAGCTAAGAATCCTTTGCTAACTAATTTAGTTCTGAACTGCTCCAACTCCTCATACAAACTTGGCTGCTTCTCCTTGATCATGGTGTTTAGCCTACAAGGCAATTTGCTAAGAGCATCCGCTACCACATTGGCTTTGCCGGGGTGATAGTGAATGTCAAGGTCATAATCCTTGATTAACTCTATCCATCTCCTTTGCCTCATATTCAGCTCCTTTTGAGTAAAAATATACTTCAAGCTCTTGTGATCTGAGTAAATCTCACAGTGATTACCCATTAGATAATGACGCCATGTCTTCAATGCCAAAACTACGGCTGCTAATTCAAGATCATGGGTCGGATAGTTCTGCTCATGCTACTTTAGTTGTCGAGACAGATAAGCGATGACTTTGCCTTCTTGCATCAACACACATCTGAGACCAATCTTGGATGCATCACAATACACATCAAACAACTTCTTGATATCGGGCATGATCAATATTGGGGCTGATATCAATATCTTCTTCAGTTCTTGAAAACTAGCTTCACATTTGTCTGTCCATTCAAACTTCTTGTCCTTCTTTAACAATTGGGTCATGGGTCTGGCTATGCTCGAGAATCCTTCTACGAACTTGCGGTATTATCCTGCTAATTCGAGAAATGCACGGACTTGGGTTTGAGTGGTTGGGGCTTCCCATTCTTCGACATCTTTGATCTTGGCGGGATCAACAGAGACTCCTCCGGCAGACACAATATGTCCTAGGAATCCTACTTCTTTCAGCCAAAACTCACACTTGCTGAACTTGGCATACAACCGATGCTCTCTCAGGGTTTCTAGGATGATCCTCAGATGTTGCTCATGCTCTTATTCTGACTTGGAGTAGATAAGGATATCATCAATAAAAACAACTACAAACTTATCTAGGAAATTCATAAAGATCTTATTCATGAGATTCATGAAATAAGCACGGGCATTGGTTAATCCAAAAGACATAACCATATACTCGTATAAACCATAACGAGTAGTAAAGTCGGTCTTTGGAATATCTGTTGCATGAATCTTAAGTTGGTGATAACCAGTCCTAAGATCAATCTTTGAGAATACATGGGCTCTAGTCAACTGATCAAATAGGTCCTCTATCTTTGGCAAGGGGTACTTGTTCTTGATGATGACGTCATTCAACTTTCTGTAATCTGTGCACAAACGGTTGCCTTCATCTTTCTTGTCAACGAATAAAACTGGTGATCTCCATGGCGATGCGCTTCGTTGAATCAAACCTTTTTCTAACATGGCATCCAAATGCTTCTTCAATTCCACTAACTCTGAGGGGTTCATGCTATAGGGTCTCTGGGCTATGGGTCCAGTTCTGGGGATTAGTTCGATAATGAACTCAATATCCCTATCCGAGTGCATACCTGGCAATTCATCTAGGAATACGTCGGGGTATTCACAGACTACTCTGACTTGGTCTATGGTGGGTAGGGCTAGACTCTTGTTGCACTTGAATTGACAAGGTAAGGTTTCAGAGATATGCTCTACTGTGACTCCAGAGCTACTGGTCATGGTGATGGCTTTATTAGCACAGTCTATCAGTCCTTTATACCTCGACATCCAGTCCATACCTAGTACTACTTCCAATACTTTGGTGTCAAGTATAATTAGGTTGGCATAAAAATCTATCCCATGTATTCTGATAGGCACAACTTTGCAAATTTTTCTAGCTTTGGTAGTTGAACCGAGGATTTGAGCTATCATGACATGCTTCAAGTTGGTTGGGTGAATCTTACCAGTGCATGCAAATTCTTCGGTGACAAATGAATGTGATGTTCCCGAATCAAACAATACTCTGGCTAAAACTGAGTTGACAAAATGCATACCCAGCACTACATCTGGCGCTTCTTGGGCTTCTTTGGCGTTCATGTGGAAGAGACGACTGTTGCGGTTGTGAAGGTTCCCTGAGGCAGACCTTCTCCCTGGTTGAACACGACGCAGCTGTTGAGTTGGGGCATTCACATTGGCAGTGGCGGCAGTCTTCTTGGGACACTCATTGGAATAGTGACCCTTCACTCCACACTCGAAACAAGTGATCTGGGATTTGTCCTTTGCTGCGACAGGCACACCATTGCTGCCAGTTCTGGGTGCAATGCTATTGTTGTTGTTGCTCTTGGGAGGTGCACGGTTGAAATTGTTGGCTTGCCGGAGTTGTGGTTGTTTCCTCCGGACTTCACATTGCCTCCGCTATGGTTGGGGTAGCTTGGGCGAGACATTAGGGGTCGATTGTTCCTTGGTGCATATCCGAGTGAGGGGTTGGGACGGTACTTTTGGTGACTGCTGGATCCAGATTGCTTCATCATACGACATTTGCGATTGTCGTTTGCCTGGTTAATCTTCCCTTCCATCTGAATGGCAGAGTCAACTAGCTCTTCGAGATCCTTGAAGCGGATGTTGACGAGGACAGTCTGCATCTCGTCTTGCAGTCTGTTCAAGAATCTCTCTTTCTTCTTGGCCTCCGTGTTGATCTCATCAGGTGCATATCTGGCAAGTGATAGGAATCAATCACGGTAATCCACCATAGTCATTCTGCCTTGCTTCAATTCACGAAACTCATCCCTCATTCTGGTGACTAAACCTTGTGGCACGTGGGTGTGGCTAAACTTGATCTTGAAGGCTTCCTAGGTCATCACTTGACCATGGTTCATGTTGCGAATACTAGTCCACCAAGCTCTTGCATCTCCCGCCAGATAGTGGGTGGCGAAGAGAACTTTCTCGTTGTCATCAACTCCTGCAACTTGTAAGTTGTTTTCCATTATCTGTAACCAGTCATCAGCATCTAGTGGGTTTTCAGCTTGGTTAAAGGGGGATTGGTATTCTGAAAGTTTTTGAGTTTGGATCCATGGTGATCCTGGTTTCCATGTCCTTGGTTGTTTTGGGCCATCTGGGCTATCTGCTGCAATGTTGCTAAGTTGGCTTGGCGATCTGCCCTGCTTGCTTCACGGTCTGCAACTAACATCTGCATAATCTGCAGCATTGGGTCTTGCGATGAGCTTCTCCCTCCTTGGTTTCCATGAGTCATCTAAAGATTGAGGTAGATAAAGGGGTAAGAGGGAAAGTTCTAAGGTTCATGGTTCTGGTTTCAAGCTAAAACTTTGAGTTTGACTCAGGTTTTGCAACTAACTTCCTGTCATTCATGCAAACAAGCACATGATACAGACACACACCACCACAATCAAAGGAAAACAGATGGTTTGAAGAACCATTTTTCAAGCTATGATACAGTGGGACTGATACATCTCATGCTACGACAGTGTTCTAGTGCATCTACTCATCGTCGATGAAGTCGGAGTCCTCATCGTCAGTGTAGAAGTCCAAGACATCCTCCTCTAGAAAGTCATCATCATTGCTGAGGTAAGAATCCATGTCTCCCTGGAGGTCTTCACCCTCCTCTTCTTCCTCCTTTGTGGCAAGCTAAGATTCTTGCTCCTTGACGGTCTTCTCGAGGTCGGCCACCTTCTTGTGAAGACGGGCGATGGTGCAATCCTTCTTTTCGCGCTGGAGGTGAAGAGACTGACGATCCTTGAATAGCAGTGAGAAAGTCTGGGCCTTCTGGGCTGCAATGGCACAGTTGTGGTTGGTGAACTCCCTCGCATTGTCCAACTCCTTCGGACGATCGTACAGCAGGAAGTCAAGGTTGTCCACTTGATGCTTCAGTTCTAGATGACTTGGCATCTCCATCGGCATTCCCATGAAGTCACGCCTTGCATAGTGAGAAAAACGGGTTCCTTGGATTTGGTTGACACTGAGGGCACATAGACGTGCGAGAGCTTCATGCATTGCCCTGGCTAATCCATCTAGCCAGCTGTTCTCTCTCACGGAGAACTGGATTTTCCCGGACGTTGGTGCTTCTATGCTTCCTCTAAGATCAGCGATGACGAGCCACTGTAAATCTCCTCCTGGGGGTCCTGGAAATTGAGCTCCAAGAAACTCCGGATGTGGACGTCCTAGTAACTCTGACGGTGAATCCAGATCCCTCTCGAAGATCAGTTGACCTCTGTTTCCCAACCGGTAGAACTTGCTGAACTGAGTATCCATCTACAAGAATTAAGGATGAGGAACTTAGTGAAGTGATCAAGTTGTCGAATTTTTAAGTAGTTGTGTAAGAATTTTGAGGAACATGAATTTTTGAGAAAGAATGAATTCTAAAGGATAAGAGGGGAAATATTTTTTCATAAATACTCACTTTGGTTTTGAAACTAAGCTTTTGTTTGGACGTCCATTCTTACTAGGGTCTCCAATGGTCAGGATGGCTCTAATACCAACTTGTCAACACCCGGATTTTTAGTCCCAGATGCCTGTTATGTCATTCATCGCAATCCTAGGATTACCATTTTTGTGAGACATAACAGATTGGATATCACAGTACATCATCCATTAAAAACCATACATAAGGTCTTACACAAATAAGGATCTCATGATCCAGTCTTAATACAACAAGCAGCGGAATAAAAGATAAGCGTAGCGGTGGGGTCCATCTTCAAGGGCACATGCAATGCTAACGAACGCAGATAGTCCTAGTTATCATATCCGCCCTGCTGACCATCATCTTAGTAGTCTTCTTCATAGTCTGGCCATGAGAATAGCCAGGGACAAAAGCCATGAGTACTCTTTAAGTACTTGCAAACTACCACTAATACGCAATATAGTTCTAAGTTGAAGTGCTAACTCTAAGTTTAACTATAAAGTTAAGTTTGAAACCTAAGCTGAGTTCTGAAGCAAAGAAAGATAAAATAAAGTTCTAGAATCACTTAAGTTTGGAAGCTAGTGTCATGGTCACAACCCTGTTATGGTCAAGTCAAGATTCATCATTCCTTTCATAAGTTATTTTGAAAACATCTGACAACGAAACAGTATGGCCATTCCAACTGGCCATAACCACGGATGCAGCTATTCGAATAGTTTGACACTCTACATAGGTGGTACACTTTCACCACAAGCTTCGATACATCTGTTAGGGATAACCTTCAATCATCATACTTAGTATGCAGATAATCAAACATAACCTTTCCTTTACACACCCTAGTATAAGCACCTCTCCTATGAGCATGGCCTCCCAACCATGACCATCTGTCATCTTGGGCACTGCATAGGTGGACAACATTGAGAGGTAGCCTCAGCTCAAACCTCTGCCGCGAGGGAACTAATACTAATGCATATAAACTTCTGGCTAAGCCTTACCCAATTCAGGTATTCTGGTTGTACGGTAAATTTGGAATGGTATCGCATCCGAATCCAACCATCAGTTTTGTAAAAGGGGTTAAGGCTCATGCCTCAACATGTTCATCATCATAAACCATTTTTGTTTCTCAACACATGTCAAAACATCTCAATAGAATGACTCATCATTCCAAGGTTTTCGTAAGTCATTTTCACCAAGTGTTCCCATCTAAAGTGACTCAAGCTTTTATCTACTCTAAACTACTAAGTTAAGAGTGTTCACTAAGGTGGAAAGATGGGATCAATCTCATGCCATAGAATGACATCTAAAGTTATCTAAATAGGTCATGTTTTATACTCTTTATGCTACCTTCAAAACAAGTAAAGAACTTTGATAAAGTAAAGGAAGTAAAGCTTGGAAATAAATACTTGGGGTAAGTAATAGTCAAGGTGGTATAACCAAAGCATCCCTAAAGCATCTACTCAGATTATCTAGCTTGCAAGGTTTAGCTTGCATTGTTAATGGTGGATTGCCTTGTGTAGTGCAGTGGTTGAAGTTTTCTTCCTCCTCTTGATACAACTCATCTTCCTCGAAAGCTTGGTCGGTACTATTGTCTAAAAACACATACCGAGTACACAATCACCAAACAATACTTAACTAGTCCAATTAGCACTCTAAGTCACACATTTGATGATCTATTATCATCAAAAGCATCACAAGTTTTATTACAAGTTTCATTCTTTTTATTTTAGAAAAGTAATTTCTACTCATTAAAAAAATTAACTAAGATTTAATATTCACCACTTAAAATATGGGATCATGTGGACACATGTCATCACCATATATTCTAACATGTGGGAATGTGATTTAAAGGTTGGATCACAATTATTTTGGTTTAAGTTCATTATCTAATGATTTAAAGTGACTAGAAATGCCTATATAGCATTATTTTGGTACTAGTCCAAAGTCACTGCCTGTCAACCTTAATATTATTACATATTCAGATAGATATGGTGAAATGTGATTTTTGAGAGTTGGAATCAACTCAAAAGCTATCATGGTTGATTTTATAAAAATGTTGCAAGGTGCAAATGCTTCTGTTTTGTTATTTTTACTAGGAGAGATATCTAACTCTAATTGAATTAAATCCAACGGGCTTGGGTAGATCTTTTTAGGAGCTTTCTAACAAAATTGGAATCCCTCCATTTGGATTTGTAAATCTCTCTGAATTTAATTTCAAACTAGGGGACAGAACTAGGTTTAAACTAAAATAGAAAAATCCTAATTCAAACAAAATGGGTCGCGCAGGAAAGCAAACGGGCCAGCCCAGTGACACTCCACGGCGCGAGGCACAGCTGACAGGGGGGTCCACCGGTCAGAGGCCCATTACACGCGAAGCGGTACGGGGTGATGTGGGCCATTAGATTAGAAATAGGATTAACGACTAGGGCTCGTCGTCGACGACGAACAGGTCGCCAACGAGGTCTAACCCTAGCGGCTCGGTGGGGGTGCTCAGGGGCATACCAGGACTCCAGTGACGACGGCAATGGGGGCAAACGAACTGGTGGACGACAGCAAGCTCAGGGATGGTCGAGGTAGCTCCAGGGGTGGTCACAATCAACGGGGCCCTTCTCCTCCACAGGCGGCCAGCTCCGGTGAAATTTCGGCGACTACGAGCTCGAGCGGCTCTGGGGAGAAGTGGGAACCGATCAGTGGAAAGAGGGGAGGTGAGTGGTGTGCAGAATGAGGCTGGGGGTGTCCTCCTTTTATAGGCTCGACGATGGGAGAGCGCGGCGTGGCCAGGCGACGGTGGCAACATGGCTACGGGCTGCTAGCGGCATGGCTGCGAGCGGCGATCGATGCGCGGTCTCCTGGTGGTGCTCTAGGGCTTAAATGCGGGCTTAGGTGCAGTGGCAAATGGTCGGGCGGTGCTCACGCTCTGAAAGGTAGAGGCGGCGATCTCCACGGCGGGCGATGGCTGTGGTGCATTTGGCGGCGAACGGGCATGTCTGGGGTGTCCCTGGGTCGTGGCGGAGCGGTGAGCGCGGGCTGCAGTCGGGGGTCGGCGTGTGCACGCGTATCAGGCACAAGGCTCTGGCGCGTGCTCGGCATGGCGCAGACACTTTGGGTGCGGCGCGCTGCCGGTGGGCCATGGCTTGGCTACGCTCGGGGAGGGGACAGAGAGTGGCGGTGAGGTCTGGGCTAGCTCATAGACATGGTGAGAGAGAGAGGGGTAGTCTGCTGCAGCTGTTGCAAGGTTGGCCGGCGACATGGTGCTCGGGGTGGCGTGACATTGTTGCTAGGGACAAAGGGGTGAGGTGCTTAGGGCCTGGTTGGATCAAGTGGAGACAGAGGGAGTAAATGGGGATCAATTGCGGGCAAAACCCTGTACAAACCAGTGAGCTAAATACCAGGTGTAATCTCTGCTTGCCAAGTGTTTGTAAAAATGGCCGCAAGGTAATTAGTTTTGAATTTTGAAAAGAGTTTTGGTGGGTGTGCTAGTAATAGGCTTGAGACTCTGTGGGTGCTTGGGTTTTTAAAATGGAGCTCAATTGAGTGGTTTTTGAAATAGTGGGATCTTCCCATATGAAATAGATTCAATTTTCAAATGCCATTTAAAATAAGTGTTTGAAAGTTTTTGGCAGATCACCAAGTGGGCCTTGGTACATCATTATGTGTACCAGCAAGGGTGCAAAGATCCATAATTGTTTCTGTTAGGTTTTGAGTACCAGGAGTAGCCAAAGTAGGCATGTTGATTAAAATGGCACAAATGACCATTCACTTTTTTTATTCGTTTTGATTTGTTTTTCTTTTGATTTGTTTAGGAATGATCTAGATGATGTGTATTTCACCTAGGAATCATTTTACAAGCAATGGATCACCTAATCATGGCAATTCAAATCAAATCCTAATTTAAATGCACACACATATGAATGCTTTAATAATTTTAATTGGAAAAGTTTTTGTTAACCCTAATTTTGATGATTTGGATCTTAATAATCTTGGATTAAAGTTTTGGGATGTTACAAACCTTCCCCCCTTAAACAAAATCTTGTCCCGAGATGTACAAAACAACTAGGAACTAAAGAGATCTGGGAACTCTGTCCTAATGTAATCTTTTCACTCCCAAGTGGCTTCCTCTTCAGTATGGTTACTCCATTGAATCTTGAGAATCTTGATACTCCTAGTCCTGGTGGTTCTGTAAGCTTCTTCTAGGATACGGATGGGCACTTCACGCTATGTCAGGTCATTGTTGATCTCCACAGCTCGGTGATCGATGTTCTTGAAAATAGAGGATGAGCGAAGAACCTAATTGGCAAATATAAAAAAGAAAAAGAGCGCTTATTGTCCATTATTGATAACTTGGACATTAAAGCAGAAACTTGTGCTTTGATTGTTTCAGAAAAGGAGAAACTTAAAAATCCAAATGAATGTGTCCACAAACTTAGACGTGATGAAGAGACCAATTGGGCTCAGCGGGCTAAAGTTAAGCATGTTCAACAAAGGAGAAACAATACTAAATATTTCCATTTAATTGCAAATGGAAAGCATAGGAAAAAGAAAAAAATTCAGTTAGAGCAAGATGAAGAAACCATTGTGGGAGAGGATAATCTAAAGGTATATATTAATGAATATTATAAAAAGCTCTTTGGTGAGCCTGAGCATAATATTTTCCCACTCATGGAAGAAAGGGTCAAAGACATCCCTCAACTTTCAACTGAAAAAAATGCTATTCTTACGGCTGACTTCACTGAGAGTGAAGTTTTTTAGGCTATATCTTAGATGGAATATACTAAAGCTCCGGGACCAGATGGGTTGCCTACTGAGTTTTACCAAACTTTTTGGGATGTCATAAAATGTGATCTCATGGCTCTTTTTGATCAATTGAAAATAGGAGAATTTCCTCTATTTAAATTAAATTTTGGGGTTATACATTTCTACCCAAAAAAAAACGCCACGCAGATATAACAATATAGGCCTATTTGTTTACTAAATATTAGTTTTAAAATCTATGGTGGCTACTAATTGTATTGCTGATTTGGCTCATAAAGTGATTAGACCTACACAGACTGACTTTATGCCAGTGCGACATATCCTTGAAGGAGTTGTCGTTCTCCATGAGAATATCCACGAGTTGTATCGTAAAAAATTAGATGATATGCTTTTTAAAATTAATTTTGAAAAGGCATATGACAAGGTGAAGTGGCCTTTTTTGCAACAAGTGTTATGCATGAAGGGGTTTGATCCACAACGGTGTGAGTGGATTAAGCAATTTGTTCAAGGCGGGAGCGTTGGAATAAAGGTAAATGATGATATTGGCCATTATTTTCAAACTAGAAAAGGTTTGCGACAAGGTGACCCTTTGTCTCCAATTTTTTTCAACATTGTTGCCGACATGCCTGCTATCCTCATTGCTTGGGAAAAAGAGGAAGGCCAAGTTGGAAGTCTTATCCCACATTTGGTGGATGGTGGGGTTTCTATTATTCAGTATGCGGATGATACCATACTCTTTATGGAGCATGATTTGGAAAAGACCGTTAATATGAAACTGATCTTATCTACTCTTAAAAAACTGTCCGGTTTAAAAACTAATTTTCACAAGAGTGAAAGTTTCTGTTTTGGAAAAAAACAGATGGAACTGGAGTATACGCAAATTTTTGGTTGTGAGACCGGTTCTCTCCCTTTTAGGTATCTTGGAGTACCTATCCATTATAGAAAACTTAAGAATTCAGAATGGAATCCTATGGAAAGTCGTTTCTTATCTAAGCTAGGTTGTTTGTAAGGGAAATTTCTATCCAATGGTGATCGTCTGGTTCTTATCGACTCAATTTTGACTAGTCTACCTATATTTATGCTTTCTTTCTTAGAAATTCCTAAGGGAGTAAGAAAACATTTGGACTTCTATAGATCCAGATTTTTTTTGGCAAAGCACGGATACTATGAAGAAATACAGACTATCAAAGTGGAAAATTGTTTGCCGCCCTAAAGATCAGGGGGTTAGGAATAGAAGTACTTTATATTAAGAATAAATGTTTACTTAGCAAATGGCTTTTTAAACTATTAACTGAGGAGGGTATGTGGCAACAACTCCTTCATAATAAGTACCTTCATGATAGAACTTTGTCTCAAGTAGAAGGGAAACCGACAGATTCCCCATTTTGGAAAGGCCTCATGCGAGTGAAAGAAGTGTTTTTTACTAATTTTTTTAAAAAAATAGGCAATGGTGAAAATGTTTGCTTGTGGGAAGATGTGTGGTTAGGGGATATTTATCTTGCGCAAGAATATCCATCTTTATACAATATTGTTCAGCAAAAAAATGTTCGAGTGGCAAATATACTTGCTCAAACAACTCTTAATATTGCTTTTAGAAGGATTTTTCCTAGTGATAAGTGGACAAAATGGTTACACTTATGTTAGCGTTTAATGATGGTTCACCTTACTGATAATCCTGATAATTTTGTGTGGAAGCTAACCAACATGGGCATTTTTCTATTAAGTCTATGTATAGAGATCAGATGAATGGTTATACAAGATTTTTGCATAAGTACCTGTGGAAACTAAAAGTCCCACTAAACATTAAAATATTCATGTGGTTCCTTAAAAAGAAAGTCATTTTGACTAAAGATAACTTGGCTAAGAACAAATGGATGAGATGTCGGAAATGTTGTTTTTGTAATTCTATGGAATCTATAGAGCATTTATTTCTTTCATGCCCTTTTGCTAGTAATATTTGGCGAATTGTGTACTTCACTTATAATATACCTCCACCATCCAATATTACAAACATGTTTGGAAATTGGCTAAATGGGGTTGATAAAAAGAATAAAGCTAGACTACGGATTGGAGTGTCTGCTTTATGTTGATCCATATGGACGTCCAGAAATAACATTGTCTTCAATAAACAAACGAGTAGTAATTTTTTGCAGGTTATTCGATTGGCGGCGCATTAGATACAACTATTGTCCTACTTACCTCCGGCGGATCAGCAGTCGATGGATACTGGATGCAACCGGCTGCTAATGGTTGCACAGGATTTCTATTTCCTGGCCACTAGGTGGCATCACACTAGCGGACTTTACTATGGCTAGTGTATATTTGCTTTTCATTTTTAGATGGTTGATACATGTTTCAACCCTCTCCGATCCATGATTGTAATACTTTGAATTTTATTTAAAACACTGTAATAAATTAGGCTGTGTGCATCAATTGATGTAGAGGCCGGGGCTTCGCTCCCCATTTAAAAAAAATAGTAAACATGTTACTCCCTCCGGTCCGGTTTATTAGACACGCACGCAGTTTAAGAACAACTTTGACCAATAATTTTGGTCAACAAATTTTACATAATATGTCATAAAAATTATACCATTGGATTCATCTTCACAAGTAGTTTCCAATGATATAATTTTTGTGACATATTATGTAAAATTTGTTGACCAAAATTGATGGTCAAAGATTTTCTTAAACTGCGTGCGTGTCTAATAAACCAGGCCGGAGGGAGTATTTCATTTCATTAAAGGTTCCGATTAACCACTACTGGTTGTAAGAGAAAAGAAGTTATTAATTATGGCCCTAGGGACCATGATGTTGTTTAGTTGGCTGTACTTCCCACTTATAGTTGCTTTTTGGATTTGAATTGATGTTGTTTAGTTGGCTGTACTTTCCACTTGTAGTTGCTTTTTGAATTTGAATTCTTCAGTTCTGTGAAATTTTTCAATACACTCATCATAATAAAAATGACTAGGAAATTGGCTTCTGATTTCATCTATGTTTACTATGGCTTCTTAGTTAAAACAGTGTTGTTGTTGTGTTTAAACAACACGGCTCAATTTCATTAATATTTTGTCTATTCCTGTTTCCATGCTTATGTAGTACTTCCTCTGTTAAAATATAAGATGTTTTAGCTTTGTGTAGTGAATGTATCTAGACGCCTTTAGTGTATAGGTTTACTTCGAACTACACACTAAAAATGTCTAGATACATTCATTTCACAAAGCTTTTTCCGAAATGGGGAGCGAAGCCCTGACCTCTACATCAAGTGATCCACACAACCTTTATTTATTATTGGAATTCTCTATTACTGAAAAAAGTGATGGGCGACGGATGTTGCGATTGGTGTGGCGACGCCCTAGCCTCCATCCCCGGCGGGAGATTATGGACTCTCTCCTCTACAGGGAGTGACCATGAGCCCCCGTCACCCGCCTCTCCTCATCGACCCAGTCACTCTTGGTGGCTGGTGTCCTCGCCGGATCGGTCTTCCATGCCCAGATGCTCCATGCATTTGGAGAAGCAAAAACACCAAAGATCAGCCGCCTTGGAGTTGATGCCATCATCATCCGAGGTAAGTCCTAATCCTTTGCTTCAACGACGATCGCCAGAGGGCCAATCGATGAAAATTTCGCTGATAGCACCGTCGACTTTTTTGCTGGATAGTTTTGATGCCATGGAATGGACCTGTGTGCAGTGGTGTCATAACAGAACGTTGGTCCGACAAGCAAAGGCTCCGTCGAGGTCTGGGACGACCTGGCATAGTCGTCGGCGTTCCTCTACGACTTCCTCCGATCGATTGACCGCCGGTAGTGGCAGATCTCGATCCACGCAAATTCAAAATATTGTGTCACAAGGGCATAAGGCCCAAACTCTTGAGATAATATTTTCGGCCCACAATCCAGCTCAAATGGACCTTGTGCGACCTGCCTCTAACGTGACCTATGCACCAAGACGGATGCGACTACATGTAGGTCTGCCGTGTCATCGACAATCACTGTCGTCGTCCCCTTGCACATTCGCTAGAGTTTCGCTAATGGCGGCTCCAGGCAGAGGTGGTCCTGTCAATGGCTAGCAGTAGCCGCCGCGACAGCAAAACCCTCGACCAGGAGGCTACGCCCCGGGACGAGCTGATGGTGTTGGTCGCGTCGGAGGAAATTCGGCTGGCCGTGGATCGTATGGCTACAACGCACAGCAGTTCCGAGACAATAACTGCAGGTTCGAGTTTGGTTCTAGCTCCAATCAGGGTTTTGAGAACAACTCGGCAACATGGAGAGAAGATCACTTTAATTTCTACAACCAGTGATTTGGAGGAGAGTTTGGATCTTTTAAAGAGGGGTACTATGATGGTCGTCAGGGCTGTCAAGGAAATAACCAGGGGGCTGTAGATCAGGGGAGGCGATTTCAGGTACTGTCGTCAGTATAGGCCCAAGTTCTATGCAAACAGGAATAATGGTGCGTAGCGTAATGGATACCGTGGGCGCAACTTTTGACCATCAGTGAGTCGGAGTAATCGCCAGTCCACTGAGCCTGCTGAGGAGGAACATGTTCCTCTTCGCAAGACGGTCGTCACCACTATTCAACAACATACTGCCCCTCTTTCTCAACCACAGGTGGCAGTTGGGCGACTGTATCTGCGGTAGCTGCTGGTGCTCTTTTCCAACGTGCAAATAAATAGCCCGAAGGACCTCTTTGCTATAGGTGTGAGATGAATAGTCATATGGCGGAGGACTGCACTGTAATGTTAGGCATATATTGTGAGAAGGCCACACATGATGCAAAGGATTGTCATCTCCATAAAATGCCCAAGCCTAGTGCCACCACCTACGGTCTGTGTCGTAGTAAGCTCATGTTCTATGACATCCCAACTTCAGATGAAATTAAATTTAAGCATGATAGTGGCAAGGTGGGGAGAATTTCAGTTGAAGGTGGTACTTTTTCTACTCAAGATATTATTAAGGAGTTGGGTTGGATCATACCAGGGAAGCATCAATGGGTCCTTACCCTGTCCGGTGAAAATACTTATCGCACAATTTTTCCTACAAAGGCTGATCTTTCTAGGCTGACGAAGATTAAGCGTGTTCCTCTTGAGAACATAAATCTCGTTTTAAAATTTGAGGAGTGGAATTCAACGCCTGTAAATGTCGTTGTAATGGGAATGGCAGTACCTAACAAGGTTAGAGAGAGGTGTGGGGACTAGCAGGGAAGCTATCGACGGCGTCCGCAGGCGGGATTGGATACAAGCAGGCGTAGATGGACGCAAGAAGTACCCAGGTTCGAAGCCCTCGCGCCCCTCTTTCTCAACCACAGGTGGCAGTTGGGCGACTGTATCTGCGGTAGCTGCTGGTGCTCTTTTCCAACGTGCAAATAAATAGCCCGAAGGACCTCTTTGCTATAGGTGTGAGATGAATAGTCATATGGCGCAGGACTGCACTGTAATGTTAGGCATATATTGTGAGAAGGCCACACATGATGCAAAGGATTGTCATCTCCATAAAATGCCCAAGCCTAGTGCCACCACCTACGGTCTATGTCGTAGTAAGCTCATGTTCTATGACATCCCAACTTCAGATGAAATTAAATTTAAGCATGATAGTGGCAAGGTGGGGAGAATTTCAGTTGAAGGTGGTACTTTTTCTGCTCAAGATATTATTAAGGAGTTGGGTTGGATCATTCCAGGGAAGCATCAATGGGTCCTTACCCTGTCCGGTGAAAATACTTATCGCACAATTTTTCCTACAAAGGCTGATCTTTCTAGGCTGACGAAGATTAAGCGTGTTCCTCTTGAGAACATAAATCTCGTTTTAAAATTTGAGGAGTGGAATTCAACGCCTGTAAATGTCGTTGTAATGGGAATGGCAGTACCTAACAAGGTTAGAGAGAGGTGTGGGGACTAGCAGGGAAGCTATCGACGGCGTCCGCAGGCGGGATTGGATACAGGCAGGCGTAGATGGACGCAAGAAGTACCCAGGTTCGAAGCCCTCGCGATGAGGTAAAACTCCTTCTCCTGCCGGATCTGACTATGAGGGATATACGAACTACAAGTGCTCCTCGAGCTGTATTCTCTAGCTACTTCCTTAAATGCACTGAGACTAACGCTTTCTATTGAGGCCTTGCCTCTCCTTACATAGGCAGAGAGGCAACGGTCTCACTGGCCAATCCGACTGGCGGGCCCCACAGGCGGGTCCCAGCCGGCTGGTCATCTACAATATCCGGTACGATATGTCCCATCGGAGTATGAGCGGTATGGCTGTCGCAGGCACAGTGGACGCCGTGCGAGCCTGTCATCAGCATCGGGCCATTGTTCCTGTGTCATCCCTACAAAGTCTTCGGTATGTCCGAGTAATTGCCAGTCTTGTCGTCGTATAGGGCGTACCGCGCACTGATCCGCACGTCGTCATGTCTCCTTGATTGGTTCCGGCTACGTTGCCGTAGCCGGCTGCTTCTTGCCGATCCGGTTACCATGCGTTAGCCGGCCTGGCTTGCTTTGTCCGGCTGCATCTGGCCAGCCGGACGCGATCCGACTGCCCTGTTTCTTGTTCGGTTGGGGTATCTGGGGATCATCCCCCCGACACTAGCCCCCGAGTGCGTGTGGATTCCGCCCTTAGGCGAAATGTGCGCGCGCTCCCTCTTGGTTTTGAATTTGTGACCGGCTACGCCCGGCGGTTGCTCTACCCGTGACGTCAGTGCTGACGCCGGCCACGCGCACACGCGCCATCATTGCTCTATGGCGGGCAGCGTAACATCCCGTCGCACGTCGCCTCGGAAAGCTGCCACCTGGCGCTTTGGTTCCCGCTCCAGGATCTTCTGCGCACCCCGCGTCGGCACACGGGATCTGGGCGGCGGTTGGGGTGAGGGTTGCCCGGATGAATGCCACGTGGCGCCGTGGACGGTTGCTCTTCCGACCCTTTAAAGGGATGCCGCGGGGGGAGTAGTTCCTTTCCTCCGCTCCCCCGTTTCCAGTTGCTCTCTCCCCTTCTGCGCTCCTGCCCTCTGCGCCCTTCCTTTGCTGCCGCTGTAGCCCGCTGCACCGCCCGTTCGTCGCCGTCGGCGGTACGGGCCACCGCCACTCCTCCGCCGCCGCGTCTTCCTGTGAGCCAAAGATGGCAGCCGAGTGCGGAGCCTGGTGTGGATCCTCCGTCACGGAGGACCACATCCAGAAGTACCGCGCCACCCGCGTCCTTCCACCGGAGGAGCAAGTAGAGGTGCGGCTAGCTCTGGCAGGAGAGGTGTCGCCGCATCCGGCGGAGGGAGAGCGGGTAATCTTCCTTTCGCATATGGCGCGCGGGTTCGCGTTGCCGGTGCACCCGTTCTTCCTCACATTCCTAGCTTTCTTCGACCTCCGCCTCCACCATCTCGGCGCCAACGCAATCGGAACGCTGGCGCACTTCATGGCGTTCTGCGAGAGCTATCTCGGGATCTAGCCGGATCTCGGGCTCTTCTGCCGGCTCTTCCGAGTCCGTCCGCAGGTGCAGTTTACGAAGGGGCCGCTAGTCATCTGTCGCGGTGCCTCCATCTACTCCTGTGCACAGACCAGCTACCCAAAGTTCCGGCTGCATGACACGGTACGACTGTGGCAGCAGTCGTACTTCTACGTCAAGAACATCACCAACGTGGACCGGATCAACCTTCCGGCGTTCTAGGATGTCGAGTCCAGCCGGCAGCACTGGGAGCTGAAGATTTATGGCGACAAGGCGGAGTCGGACGCGATGCTGCAGCGCATGCGCTCCCTCGTCACCCGCCAGCTAACTGGCCTGGACATTACCCTTAGCTGGATGTCCCGGCTGATGATGCCGTTGCAGTAGCGAGCGCACAAGATGTGCTTCTACTCCGGCCGGCTGGACCCGACTCGACTGTCGCATCGTGATCCCCGCTACCACAACCTGAAGGAGTGGGTGTGGACGATCACCAAGGAGCGGCTGCCGAAAGACTGGACCTTCAGCCTGGCGCCCTACAACCGGGACAACCGCGCGCCCCGGGTAGGTCCTTTTAGCCAGAGTTTTCTTTCGTATTTCTTGCCCTTCTTTCTTGTTTTATCGGACTAATCTCTTGTATTCGGCAGATCTTCCCTTGCACTCTCCGTGAGGAGGGTGAGGCCCCCCTCGAGACGTTTACGCCTGATTTGCTCGAGCCACGTGCTCGGCGGTCTAGCGAGGAGTCGAACGGGGACGGGGATGACTTCCCCAGCCGGAACGATGAACCAGCCGTCGACTCCCACGCGGAGGAGGATCCGTTCCAACGCCAAGAGGATCCGGACGAGCGCCCTTCCGCCGAGTCGCCTTGGCCGGAAGAAGGGGCCGCCTCCGGTTGTGAGGGGTACGTCTTTCTTCCTTTTTCTTTCACCATCTTCTATTTCTTTATTTTTCTCCTTTTCTGACTTTGGTTTATTTTCTTTTCTTTCCTTCTTCTCTTCTTCTGTCTTCTTAGCACGCTGGTCTCCTTTGGAGCCGCGAGCCTAGTGCGAGCGCCGACCGGGCCGCCACCCCGCGCCCCGACCTCGTCTTCCAGCACCCCTCCTTCTTTCGAGGCACCGCCTCCGCCGCCACCTCGAGCTGAACCAGCCACCGCCGCCCTGACCTTGGTTGTGAGATCACTTGTTCATTCAATTAGTACTAGTTGGCTGTGAGATCGCTTGTTCATTCAGTGAGAACTCTTGTTGGTTGTGAGATCGCTAGTCCATTCAGTTAGTACCGGTGACATATATATATATTGCATGTTGGCTGTGAGATCACGTGAGATCGTGTGACTGAGTTTGGCTTGGCAGCATCATATATATATTGTGCAGGTACAATTAATTAGTTGCCAATGTTTCACCATAATGTTGATTAACTTCCGTTCCAGCGAATTTTTGGCACTATGGCATGACCATTTTTAGCAATTGTCATGCTGGATTTTCGTCGTGAATTTAAGTGTCCTAAATCTTATCTTTTTGCTTGTGTAGTGCTAGGTATTGGCGCCATGTTGTCTTCTCATTGAAACTTTGACCAACACGATCCCGCTGAGTATTGTCAACGAGACTTGGATGAGCACTACAGGCTCATGGAGAAGGAGATAGAACTGGCGGAGATGGCAGGGGGCAAAGAAGACGACGAGACCACCGATGATGCCCTTTATCGCAATGATGAGAGGGGAGCAGAAGATGACAAGACCACCGATAGTGGCATCCCCGGGGGTCGCTCGGAGAGTACTATAGAGGCCAATCGGCGACAGAAGAAGCGACGCCCAAACATGGTCGGCACCACAAAGGAAACATTCATAGATGTGGACCCCGAGACCAATATTCCTACGGAGCCGAAGTGGCTCGCGAAGGGGTATAGCGTCCAGCTGGGATGTAGCATCCCAATTGTCTAACAATTGTAATGCTACTTGGTCTAGTAAGATATTGGCTGCTTCCTATATACAACTGTTGCATCATAATTATATCATGCTCATGTCATCATGCCTCCTTGCATTTGAGCATCATATAAAACCTTGGTTCTTTGGTTCTTCTCTCATATACACTATTAATTGTATTTGCCTCTTGATATTGTATTTGGTTATTGATATATTGATTAAATGCCCAAGTTGAGTTGGGGGCATATCTTTTATTTCAACTCCACCACCTTTCTTTTCACCACCTTATAACTCCACCATCCCATTAACCATGAGTTTGTATTTCTTTTTCTTTTGATATTTTTATTCTAGCTCATGTGGTTTGGGGTGGATCAAATCTTTTAAATTCTTTTGCTTGGCTTTTATTCCACTTCTTGGAAATGCATGAGAATAATGCCATAATATTATTATTGATTTCACAAAATAAATCATGGCATTATTATTTTGCATGGGCCATGCAAAATGTACCACCACCTTTTGTCCCATTGGTTTTCCCTTTATTTTTAGTGGATATTACTTTGTGGATCATCTCCATCCATTCCACCATTCCCATATCCCCACCAACATCTCTTTCTTTTATTTAATTTTCCCCATGCATGATCCATATGAGGCCTTATCCCATGACCCTTTATCTTTCTCTCTTCTTGGTTTCTCTTCCACCTCATCTCATGTTAATTCAAGGCACTCATCATCTTCCTCTTGGGTGATCTTTTAAACAAGTTTTCAAAACTATAAACTAATGAAATCTCTAACCCTTGTTCTTCTTTTATTTCTCTCTAAACCTACATCTACTCTAAAAACCCTAAACCTCCTCACACCTCTCTCTCTTACTCTCCCTCTCTCTCTAACCTGCTGATGAACACCTGGCTACCCTCTCCCTGGCCCACACCCCAGCCACCTAACCCTAAACAAACCCTAACCCGAGACTACCCCATCTACCTAGCCCGAGCTACCCCCTCTTCTTTCTCTCTTTTCTCTACCGCGTGCTAGCCCCACCCTGCAGCCACCACGCCGTCCTGGTCCACCTGCAGCCTCCCCTGCCGTGCCCTACCTGCTCCCAGCTCGAGCGACCACATGAGGAGGATGGAAAGGTGGCACCCGAGGCCACTTTATCTCCCCGTGCCACGGCTTCCTCCCTCTCTCTTCCTCTCGCTTTACCCTCCTCCATACGCCTCTGCCGTCTCTCCCAGATCCGCCCGAGCCTGCCTCCTCTCCTCTTTTTCTTCTCCACCGTCGCCTAGCTCTGCCGCCAGTCGCCGCCGTCTACTCCGCCGTCTCCGTGTTCCTGTCAGCGAGCACGACGTGGAGGTGGCCTGGAAGACCGAGAACCCGTCCCCTGCCTCGACTTGTACACGCCGACGTGAAGGAGGAGCCCCCCAGCACCGCCAGATCCTCGCCGCCCCCGAAACCCTAGATCGCCGGAGCGCCTGCATCCCCGACGATCCGCCGCGTCCCTCCTCGATCTGACCCCTCCGGCCAACCCGCGGTGAGCCTCTCTCCCTCCCTGACATGCTCTGCCTCGCTGTCGCCGTCTAGCGCCACCGCTCTTTCCGTCGAACGGTCTCCGTGCGTCGCTGCTCGCCGTCGTCTGCAACCTCCCCGCGCCGCACAGAGCCTTAGCTAGGCCCCAAACCCCCTCCTAACAGCTCCCTTAGCCTACCGCACTGGCTAGCCTCCTCAGCGCGGCCGCCCGCGACCTGGGTTCGACTCCCCGCCCTGCGCCGCGCGCCGTTTTCCCGTCAGACCGAGGAGAAGAAGAACAGTACCAGGGCCTGTGGTAGTTTTACAAAAGCCCCCTCTTTTTATTTTCGCTCTCAACCCGCGGTACCTCGTGGCCCACTAGTCAGCCGCTCTGGCAATCTTGCCGAAAACCCCCCAGATTTCTCCGGCCGAAACCCGCGCTCCAACTCTAGCCCCACCTGTCAGTCGCTGCAGTCCCCACCCTGGCATGTGGGCCGTAGCCGCTGGGCCCGCTTGTCAACCGCGTGGGCTAGCCAAAGCCGCGGTAGAAAAGGGATTTTCTGCGCGCGTGGCCCCAGTCCGCTTGGTCCCACCTGTCAGTGACTATGGCTAGGACGGGCTGAGTAAGAAAAGTATTTCCTGTGCCTATTTTAATTAAACCTTTTCAAAATTTGTTTTTAAATTCAAATTCAATTCAGATTCAAATAACTTTTCAAATATAAATCCAAATAATACAAGTAATATATGTTTGGGAATTAGAAAAATGTGAGGAATTCAAATATTCCATTCAAAATAATGTTTGAACACTTTAAATTTTCGAGATGATTAAAATTACAATAAAATGCCCTTTTCCTTAATTAATTAATAACTTTAATTCTATAAATCCAAATTGGGCAAATAATATGTCTAAATCGATCAGCGCGACGAGCCCGTTCTATCTATGCAGTCCTTGTTCTGAATTGAAGCATGCATCATGTTGTTATTAAAAATCTGAACTGTTTATGACAATAAAACTTGGTTAAATAAATAGTAAAATGCTTTATTTCTTGTATCCACACCTCACCTTTGCCATGCTACTTTAATGCCATGTAAATTGTGCATCATTCATCATGGCATGCTTGTTTGCTTGTCGCATTTTATTTCCTATGCTTGTGCACTTTATTTATGTTGGCCCTTGTTTGTTTGGTTCTTTTTCGAATAGACGCCCAACAGGAGAATTACAAGGAATCACAGGAGTATTACCCAGATCCATCTCTCGCTTCAACTGAGCTGCCAGGCAAGCACTACCACATGCTTGCATACATACAGTACCTATTGCCTCTCTCTTATTCTTGCATCATTGAGTCGCGATTGCATTAAATTGAATCCCAAGTACTGCATAGCCTTTACTATAAAACCCCACCAAAGCTTGTTTCTCCATCCCATGAGCCATTACTACAGGAGTTGTTTGAGCCATCCGAGTCGTAGCAAAGCATGTGTAGGGTATGTGAGTGTCTGATGGATAACGAGGTACCTAAACAACTTAAACTGACTAGTAATGGGATAACTAATGAAAGAGGCACCGGTGAGCAATATCTGCTATTTGGTTTTTCATGCTCACTTGTGTCCCGTAGGACCCCGAGTACTTGATTCCTGTTCCTTGACTATTCGCACTATCCACATCCGGGAGGCCTTATGGACCCCCCTGAGCCAGATCTTGATTCATCCTTATTTCTTGGGGCCACAAAGTAGTTTGGGGTTTTATTACTATCCTATACTTATGCCATGTTACTGCTTTATTAAGATTGTGCGTGGAGCACCTGTACTGTTTCGGATCGTGGAATGTTTTCGCGGTATTGACAAGCCCAGTCACACTTTCGGGTTCCCAGTCGTTTACAGCCATTGACACAAACCTTGGGTCCGTCTCGGAGCCGGCCAACTTTGTCGCGGGTAGCTTAATGGGGTGGCCCCCGGAAATCTTTCTGAATCCTGTGATTGCTTTGTCGTGAATGCCTCGTTGGGTTTTGATTTGGTTTTTCCGAGGTTGATCGAGTGTGTGTTGCTATTCGTGCACCCCTGCAGGGTAAATCTTTCTGAAAGCCGTGTCCGCGGTTATGGATGACTTGGAGCACAGTTTCTTGATCATAGACAAGTATAACTAAAGTACCGCTTCTAATTTGACTAAGTAATTGACTAGTAAATAGTGCAATACTCATGGAATGGTTAATAAAACGGCGAACGGATGATGTGGGTTGTTCGTCCGCTTCCTTGTTGGTAAGCGAGGAGGAGGATGGATCTGTTAATTATACTGTTATAACTGTTGTTCTTAATTCACGGACATCCGTCTATCATTGGTTAGGCGGATGGTTAGCGAGTATCTGTAAAATTGTTAGGTATTATCTTTTGCTGCAGTTGCGTCACCCAGGTTGTGTCCCCTGTAGCGGCATAAAGACTTGCTGAGTACCCCCAGGGTCTCACACGATAAATTTTTTGATTCAGATGAACAGGTGTACCCGCAAGATGGATACTGGGTGGAAGAGACAGATGATGTTGGCAACGATCATTCGGTGTAGAGATTCCAGGAACGGGGATTCGTGAGATCTGTGGGCGGGATGTGTTTATTTATGGGGCATATTATGCCAATTTGCTTCTTATCCATACTCGGATCTTGTTTTCCGCTTCCGCCTGATACTCTGATGTGTGATGTATGAGGAGCTATCCTAAATTATTATATCTATCTAGGACATTTGGATCTTGCCGTATGGCGTTGCAATATTTCTATTTCTTTTAGATGGAATGGCTCTGAGGACTGTTCTATGTGGCTTGCATACATACTCATTTGTGTATGTAGTTGATCCCTTCGCCTGCCGATTATGCCGCTCGTTCTTGTCCCGTTGTCTGAAAGTGGTTAGGACGGCCGAAAGGTCTACCGTGAGTGGCCCTGGGCCCCACCGTACTATTTTAACCACTTTCGTTCATCCAGGCATGTAACTAAGAGCGTAATTCACCGAGGTAGTTACATGGGAGCTATCCTTCGGGGCATCGTCAATGTCAACAAGAGGAAACTCCAAATGCTGAAGAAGATGCATCTGTAGGACCAACTCATTTTGTGGCTACACGTGTGGTACTAGTTTCCTGAGGGTTACATGATTCTGGTTCCCAAGTGAAAGGGCATGTATGCCCCCATGTGTGGTTTTGGTAATTAATGACAATCCCTATGGACTAATGTGCAAATTGAGTTTCACTTGTAGGTTTGTCTGTTGGCATCGCTTGGACCATGTGTTGGTTTCAAGGATGAAAAAGAAGAAGCATCCTCCAAGGGCATTGTGCCTATTGGAATCAAGAAGAATAAGAAGAAGATCAAGTATGTCTTGAAGAAGATGAAGAATAAGAAGATGGATTTCCTCTTGGCTATCTTCAAGACATCATCAAGAAATGTTGTGCAAGCTCAGGATGCACCCTCTAGAAGATCTCATTCTTGGAGATTGCCATCCTCGGCGTTCATGGAGTGATGAAGACAAGGTCAAGGAAGTGGTTTCCCCATGGAGTATGGGGGAGCCATTCGCAGGACTTCATCAAGCAAGTGCAATCAAGAAAGGTGTTCCATCTTGAAGGTGTCAAGATCGTCTACATCAAGCTCAAGTGGGATGCTCAAGTCAAATGTATGATCTTGATAGGGTTTCTACTTTACCGGTCTCTTGTAGTGTTAGGATACCGGGTTTAGGATAGATAGCCATACTATCAAGAGGGGCTCTCGAGTGGGTGACTCGTTCGTATCTTTCGGAGAGAGCTCAAACCTTTGCATACATAGCATCATATTTCTTGGTTGTTGTTTGGTTCTTGTCCATGTGAGGATCTAGAGCTTGTGTTTATCTCCATAACAAGCTCTAGTTCGTCAAAAACGGATTTTCCTTGCATATCTTATTGCGTTTTTAATCTTGCGGGTTTTTCCGGCTCCACACCTTGGAGGTATCTCACATATATATTCATGGTATTTTCTCCCTTGGTGATACCCAATATTTCACTTTTTGTTGGATTCTACTTTTTATTATCTTTCCAACAAAATTGGTTGCATCCCATTTAGAGTTTCCAAGCTCAACTTCTTGCGTTTTGGGTTCATCAGTTCTGAGAGGTTATACCTTTCTCCATTTTATTTTTATCCTCTCTATGTGTACTATGATTCTTATTTGCATAATATTGTAGAGATTTTTGTTCTCTTCAAAACGAGCCCAAGATCATCGAAATCGGAGTCCGGAGTCAAAAGTTATTGAAGTTTTCGTGTAATGTTGTCCAACGTTTTTGCTTGAGCGGTAGTACCAGCCCAAGTTCTGGCCAAAGTTCCGGTAAATCTCGTTTTTCTTCTGTATCTTGTGTTTCTATTTAGAGGTAGTACCGGTGGGGCACCGGTAGTTCCGGTGGGGTGCGAATCTGGCCCAAACAGGCAGATTTCTCTTGCCCTATTTACTGGCCCCCTCTTCCCCAAAGTTTCCCCAACTTTGGAGGTCATTTTTGCTAGCTCTTCCACTCTCTCTCCTCCATTGTTGGCCTTCAAAAGCTTGCCCTCTTCCCTTCTCCCTCCCATGATTCTCGCATCTCTTTAAGGGATTTGAGAGAGGAGATCTAGATCTACAATCCCCACCAAACCAAATCCCTTCTTTGTGAAGGAATCCTTGGGATCTAGATCTTGGAGAGTTTTGTGTTCTTCATCTCTTATTCCCCCAATAGCTTTTGTAGCTTTGGTAGAATTTGAGAGTGAAGGACTTGCCTCTTGCATTTGGTGCATAGGTTTGAGTTCTACTCGGAGATTCGGTGAGTTCAAGCCCTTGGGCTTGTTTCTCTTGGGTTCTTGGAACCCTAGACGGTTGTGTGGAGTTGTGGTGTTTACTTGGGGCTCCAATTTAGTTGTGGAGGTTCCCTAAGCTTGTTGGCCTTTTGTGGCATTGTGGAGCCTTTGTGGCGTTTCTTGGGAGCCCTCCAATTGAGTTGTGGAGATTGCCCCAAGCCTTGTACAGGTTCGGTGACCACCCTCAAGTGTCCCATAGTGGAACGTGAGTAGGCCTTTGTGGCGAGCTCACGGGAGAATAGGGTGAGCCTTTTGTGGCGTCGGTAGGTTGCGTGCCTTCGAATCTTGGGGTGAGGCTTTGTGTGGCGTTGGGTGAGCATCGAGCCACCACACCTCGAGGTGAACCACTTGTGGCGTTCGAAGTACATTGCGCCCCCGCACATCTCCAATGGAGACGTAGCTTCTTTGGAAGTGAACTTCGCTAAACAAATCATCGTCTCCGCGTCCATCGGTTATCTCTCAACCAAGCCCTTTAGTTATGCAATTTACATTGTGATAGCCTTCGTGCTTGAAGTATTATATCTTGCTATCACCTTGTTGCTTATCTTGATTAGCATAGGTTGTTGGTGCACTTAGTGAACCTAGTGGATATAGGTTTTGGCTTGATAAATTAAATGTTAAGTTTTATTCCGCATTTATTAGAGCCTAAGCCGTAATAATTTTAAAACGCCTATTCACCCCTCCTCTAGGCGACGTCCATTTCCCTTTCAATTGGTATCAGAGTGAGGTCTCTCGCTTCTTAGGCTTCACTGCCTCGAGAGTAAGGATGTCTCCTAGGGGTTTAGTGCACTCTCACACATTTACTTTTGATGGCACAAATTATTATGTTTGGCGTATTCACATGCTTAGTCATTTCCGGGTCATTGACCCAAATATTGAGCGAATTCTAGATATGGGCTTGTCTCCTCCGAAGGATCCCCAAAATTTATCTTTGGAGGAGGAGATAAACTCTTATCTCGAAGCTCAAGCATCTAATGTGCTTGTTAATGTTGTGAGCTTTGTAGTTCTTTCCTCAATCATGCCTTTTAGGAATGCTCATGATATTTGGACCAAGCTTCAAGCAAAATATGATGTGTCCAAGATTGATGAGGATGATTGTGTTCCATCCACCTCCGGCCGTGATGAGCTCTCATCTTCCTCCACTCCACCTACATGTGAGTTGTCACAAGGTAATGATATGGTGAGTAGTGATAGAACTTGCAATGTGGAGAGTGAGATTTCCATTCATGATCCTCCATATCTATCTCATTGCAATGTTGTATCTTTGGGCATGAACACTTTTAGGACTATATGTGATTTACATCCTAGTGTTGATTGCCTTTGCATATCATGTAGAAATGGATTGAATATATCTCATGATGATATTCTTGCTTTGCCTTGTTACCATGATTCTATTTCCTCTAGTACTTGTGTTGCTAACCATGTAGAGGAAATTGAAGATTGTGTGGGCCAAGGCAAGGTTGCTATTGGAGCTTCATGTGTTCCCCCATCATCACCTTCTCCCAACATTCAGTTATGCCTCATGGCTAAGGAATCAAAGGTAACTTCTCCTTTGGACCCCAATGCACCTCATGATGATGTGAATGTTGACTTAGATGTAGAAGATGATGATGTTTCTTCGTTAAAAGAGAAGGGAGAGCTAGTACTTCGTGCTATTCACAATGATAAAAATGCTTGCTCCACTTTCATTGAAATATTGAACTTTGCCATTGAAAGTAAGAAACTAATTTATGAGCATGAGGACACAATTGAAAAAATGAGTAGTCTTGAGCGTGAGTATGCTAATGACATTGCAAACCTAAATGAAGCTCTAGAAGAGGAACAAACCACCAAGGAATCTCTTGAGGAGACCTTTGCCCTAGTGCTATCTAGGGTGAAGAAATCTCATAATAGAGATCTTGAGGTGGCAAGTGACCTCCAAATTAAAAATGACGAGCTTGAAGTTGCCTATGCTAAACTCCTTGAGGATTTTGAGCACCTCAACAATGGCTCTAGGGTCATAAAGGGGGAGCTCATCAAACTCACCGAGTCACATGAGCAACTTAAAGCTTCATACACTAAAGAGCTTTCCAAGTTGCCCTCACCTCTTACTACTTTCGATGATGCTTGTGCTACTAACTCTACCTCTTGTGAAGCATCTATTGTGAAGGATAATGTTGAGCTACATGCTCAACTTGCTTTGCTAACTAGCAACTATGGGAAATTGGAAGAGAGTCATGCTAAGCTCTCAAGCTCGCATGAGGACCTTCTAGTTTCCCATGGTAGTCTAAAGTTGGCTCATGAGGCTATTTTGTCAAAGGTAACATTGAGTATGCCTCATGTGGACATTAGCACTACATCTACTCTTAGTATCATATTGCCATGTTCTAGTCCTTGTAATTCATCCACTCATGCTATTGCTATATCTTGTGATGAATTGCATCCCTTGATTTGTTGCTCTAACAACGTAGCATCTACTTCCTCTAGTATTGTTGTTGATACTAACCATGTAGAGGAAAACAAGAAGCTCAAGGCTCAAGTCAATTCTTTGAAGAATGACTTGAAGAAGTGTCGTGAAGGGAAGACCATACTCAAGAATGTCTTGGGTGTGCGAATATCCCCAAATGACAAGAGTGGGCTTGGATATAACTCCAACATCAAGAACAAGCCCACCAACTTGTCTAAGAACAAGGGAAATAAGAAGAATGGCCAAGGTCAAGTGAAGAATCTGCCCAACATTGTGTGCTTCAAGTGCAAGGAAGAAGGACATCATGTGAGATGTTGTCCATTGAAGAAGAAGCAACAAGGGAAGCGGCCTCAAGCTCCACCTGAAGCTCTTCCTCACAGGGTGACATCTTCCAAGAAGAAAGATGGCAAGAGAAGAACTTGCTACATATGCTGCAAGAAGGGGCACCTCTCTTCCTCATGCACCATGGGTATCTCCTCATCCAATCCTATCTTGATATATGATGCATATTCTCTTGGTAAGGATGAGGTGGGCAATGTGTTTGCCAAATATGTTGGTGCCCAAAGTGGTGTCAAGAAAAGAACCATTTGGGTGGCCAAGCCTATTGTGACTAACTTCTTAGGACCCAACTTGGTTGGGGACCAAGAAGCTAAAAATTGATCAATAGGTGTTGTTGGAGGGCATTGGAGGCTTGGCTACATTATGAAGAATTGAGGGGTGTTCATCATTCATTTTTGTCAAGTCGAGCCAATTGGATTATCTTGCCTCTATCTCATATCCAATGTTCCTCCTTGCGGTAACATGTGCTCAACTCCTTTACATTGAAAGTTACTTGATCCCTTGTGCATGTGTTGGTTTTGTACCATTATATGTGTTTGTACATGTTGTGCTTCCCTCATACCTATATTGTGTTGTCTAGTATATTTTTGTATGTTGGTTGGCACATCATGTGTATTTGTGTTCTTGTGTTTGAGCCTTTGTTGAATTTATTTGGTATCCCTCTTGGATCTTATGAGAGATTAATGGACTATCCCATTTTGGGGGGTGGTATGCTTGGTCATTCCACAATCCTAAAATGTGTATACATGAGGAATACCACTTAGTATTTATATTGCAAGTTTATCTAGTCTCTATGTGGTATATGTCTTTCTCATGAGAAATTAAAGTTCCATAATGTTCATTAATCATCTCTATTTGGATGTTTTTGCCTCTTGTCGAGATTTCTTGGTTTATCACATTTTGGGGGAGTCATATGCTTGGTGCATATTACAAACCTAGAAAATGTGAACATTTGAGGTAGTGCCACTTAGAATTGATATTGAGAATTATCTAGCTCCTATGTGGCACATTTAGCTCAAACAAGTTCCAATTTCTTTGGATTGATTTTATTACTCATCTTTTGAATCTTGCTTGTGTGAGTTTTTCTTGATATGTGTTTCCTCATATTTGGACCTCAGTATCCTCCATGGAAACCATTTGCTTCAAGTTACTTTAATCTTTATTGATTGTGTGACTTTTTGGAGCTGTCAAGAATCTCTCTCGAAGCATCAAGCATAACTTTTATGTCTTGTTACATGCTTCCTTAAGTGAATATGATCATGATTTCCTTGCAAACTACCTCGGGAAACTTTTTCCCATAACTCTTGTCCTTGGACAAGTGACACTCCATATATGGTAGGATTGATTGCTCATGTTCACTTTGGCCTTTGCCTTTATTTTTCCTATCTTTGGCCAAGAAATTGTTTTCTTGTTCTCCCATGTCTTCCTTGCCTCTTGTGGATCATTTTATTTTATTGGTATTCTCTTGTGTTTTATTTAATGTAGGTAGTAGTGATGATCTCATTTGTGTGCATTTTGCATTCAAAAGCAAAATTCAATATAATGCACCATTCATGGGGGAGCTCTTCTATATTATCTAGAACACTCCTTTTATGCTTCTTAATTTGATCCATATAGTGTTCTTGTGCTTGGATGCTTGATCTTTTCTTTTGGTACTTTGTGCCATCATGAAAAGTGTAGAGAGTGTGGGTTTGTGTGTTGGAACCTTGCTCTATTTGGGAGTTGGCTTTGTCTCATTCTTTGCTACTTGTTTTGATATTTTAGAATGAGATAAATCCTTGAGCATTGTGTGTTTTGTGGATCTATTGCTCTTTGGCTTTTGCCGTGTTCCTTTGTTGAATTGGTGTCCTTTGATGTGTTGATTTGGCTCTTTGATACAATTTGGACACCTTTTGTCATGTCACACTCTTGTGTGCTACTTCTTGGTTTACTTGGTGTTTTAGTTCAAATTTTATCTCCCTTTTGGTTCTTGAAAGTCTAGTGCATGCATATTTACTTCTTGTATATAGTATGGCATGCTTTCTTTCTATGATCCAATGTATAGGGGAAACTCCACCAAATCCTATTGGCTAAGATCTGCATGAAATTCAATTTCATATTAATATGCACATATTTATGTGGATCTTCTCATATATATTGTAGTTGCACTAACTACTTTGTACCCAATTTGTTTGGGAACCTAGTGTACTTAATTGTGTTTTAGGTACATTGGAGATATATTGGGTGCTTGTATCTTGAACAAGGGAGAAGTGATGTTTTCATGTCAATTGGACGCAAGATAGGATGATCAACAAATTCTTAGCCTCTACATCCTACCAATTATATCTCGGTAACAAGTATCTCTCTCATGCATACATATCTTGTTTCCAACCTTTTGTAGGTTGCTTGTTGGCATGAAGTTCTGTTTGTACAATTTTTGTGGTTCTTATTTTGGTTTTTGCAAGTTCTCCTCTATTGCAGATGTGAGTATGGTGAGATGAGTTCATATAAGTGGGACTATACAAAATCATGCTCATGATTCACCAATCCCAATTATGTCAATCTAGCAATTTTATTGTATATGTCTTCCTCATTTTCTCTCATGTGCAATAGTGAGTATTTTGCCAAGTTGATTTATTTTTGTGATACTTGTTGCCTTTCTCCATATATTCCAACTATTCCATTTTCCCTTGGTAATAGTTGCAATGTATGTAGTGTGTTGTTGCTTGAAGCTCATTTATGTACAATAAGATATATTTGAGCCTTTGGCCAGGCTTTCAAGCAAAAATCTTATTGGTATATTATATGACTTCCTCTTGTTTTTCATGTGCTTTCTTGAGTATCTATTTTGTGTGTGCATGTTTCTTTGTGGGCATATGCCTATGTGATATTCTCCACCTAGAAACTTATACACACAATAGAATATAAATCTTTGGTTGTGTTTGTTTCCCTTGGATACCACCCTTTATCTCTTTGTGACTCTATGGTGGCTTCCAAAGTTATTTTCCTATGAGTGCTTGTCCCATTTGCTTGCATCTCTGACCACTCATAATTTGATCTCTCTTACCGTGTATTGTTAAATGAGTTTGTAGGAGTGAGGATTCCATGATTGTGCACTTTGTTTCCAAATACAATTATGATAATTGGTGCATAAGCCTTGGGGAGATTCTTCAATTCAATTAAGAATGCTCATTTTCCATTCTCTTTGTTTGAGGTTTAAATGTCAACGGGGGAGTTAGGATTCCATACTTGTGCATGATGTATTCAAATCAATGATTCTAGTTTGTGCACAAAGATTGGGGATCTTCCCTATTTCATTTAAACAATCATTTGCTAGTATCATAATATCTTGTGTCTTTCTTTTGGTATCAATTGTTGTTGTCAATTGGTATTTTTGGGTCTTTTGGGTTGCTCGCTTGATTTGTTGAAGCTAGTTTCTCTTTCTTTTCTTTTTGCAATCTTTAGGTCCTCGATATAGTTTTACTTCCTCCCAAGGATTCATCATTGAGTATGTGCATATGCACACCTTTGGAGGAATTCTCACTATATTGGCCGTCTAGAACTTTTCACCCATTTTGGCAATCGATGCCAATGGGGGAGAAGTTTTAGAGTGTTTAAGGGAAGTAGGTTTATGCTTTGAGTTGGTTCTTAAGCATTAGCCTTGCACGCTCTTGCATCTTTGTTGTTGGTTTGCATGTTGAATATATAGAGGAAACTCAACCACCAATAATGGTTGGCAATCCATGCAATGAAATTCAAGTTCATCACACATGCATAGATTGTGGGGGAGTTTGCTCTATATATTGTGGTTGCACCAACATCACATACTTGTGTAGTACTTGATGTTGGGTCAACCATTTTGTTCGTTAAATTCCATATTTAAACCATCACAAAGGGATTGTCATCAATTACCAAAATGGGGGAGATTGAAAGGGCATGTATGCCCCCATGTGTGGTTTTGGTAATTAATGACAATCCCTATGGACTAATGTGCAAATTGAGTTTCACTTGTAGGTTTGTCCGTTGGCATCGCTTGGACCATGTGTTGGTTTCAAGGATGAAAAAGAAGAAGCATCGTCCAAGGGCATTGTGCCTATTGGAATCAAGAAGAAGAAGAAGAAGATCAACTATGTCTTGAAGAAGAAGAAGAAGATGGAGTTCCTCTTGGCTATCTTCAAGACATCATCAAGAAATGTTGTGCAAGCTCAGGATGCACCCTCTAGAAGATCTCATTCTTGGAGATTGCCATCCTCGGCGTTCATGGAGTGATGAAGACAAGGTCAAGGAAGTGGTTTCCCCATGGAGTATGGGGGAGCCATTATCAAGACTTCATCAAGCAAGTGCAATCAAGAAAGGTGTTCCATCTTGAAGGTGTCAAGATCGTCTACATCAAACTCAAGTGGGATGCTCAAGGCAAAGGTATGAACTTGATATGGTATCTACTTTACCGGTCTCTTGTAGTGTTAGGAGACCGCGTTTAGGATAGATAGTCGTACTATCAAGAGGGGCTCTCGAGTGGGTGACTCGTTCGTATCTTTCGGAGAGAGCTCAAACCTTTGCATACATAGCATCATATTTCTTGGTTGTCGGTTGGTTCTTGTCCATGTGAGGATCTAGAGCTTGTGGTTATCTCCATAACAAGCTCTAGTTCGTCAAAAACGGATTTTCCTTGCATATCTTATTGCGTTTTTGATATTGTGGGTTTTTCCAGCTCCACACCTTGGGAGGTATCTCACATATGTATTCATGGTATCTTCTCCCTTAGTGATACCCAATATTTCACCTTTTGTTGGATTCTACTCTTTATTATCTTTCCAACAAAATTGGTTTCATCCCATTTAGAGTTTCCAAGCTCAACTTGTTGCGTTTTGGGTTCTGGAGGTTTTACCTGTTCGTCGCTTCTGAGAGGTCATACCTTTCTCCATTTTATTTTTATCCTCTCTTGGTGTACTATGATGCTTCTTTGCATAATATTGTAGATATTTTTGTTCTCTTCAAAGCGAGGCCAAGATCATCGAAATCGGAGTCCGTAGTCAAAAGTTATTGAAGTTTTCGTGAAATGCTGTCCAACGTTTTTGCTTGAGCGGTAGTACCGGCCCAAGTTCCGGTAAATCTCATTTTTCTTCTGTATCTTGTGTTTCTATTTAGATTTAGTACCGGTGAGGCACCAGTAGTTCCGGTGGGGCGCGAATCTCGCCCAAACGGGCAGATTTCTCTTGCCCTATTTAAGGGCCCCCTCTTCCCCAAAGTTTCCCCAACTTTGGAGGTCATTTTTGCTAGCTCTTCCACTCCCTCTCCTCCATTGTTGGCCTTCAAAATCTTGCCCTCTTCCCTTCTCCCTCCCATGATGCTTGCATCTCTTTAAGGGATTTGAGAGAGGAGATCTAGATCTACAATCCCCACCAAACCAAATCCCTTCTTTGTGAAGGAATCTAGATCTTGGAGAGTTTTGTGCTCTTCATCTCTTATTCCCCCAATAGCTTTTGTAGCTTTGGTAGAATTTGAGAGTGAAGGACTTGCCTCTTGCATTTGGTGCATAGGTTTGAGTTCTACTCGGAGATTCAGTGAGTTCAATCCCTTGGGCTGGTTTCTCTTGGGTTCTTGGAACCCTAGACGGTTGTGTGGAGTTGTGGTATGTTCTTGGGGCTCCAATTGAGTTGTGGAGGTTCCCCAAGCTTGTTGGCCTTTTGTGGCATTGTGGAGCCTTTGTGGCGTTTCTTGGGAGCCCTCCAATTGAGTTGTGTAGATTGGCCCAAGCCTTGTACGGGTTCGGTGACCACCCTCAAGTGTCCCATAGTGGAACGTGAGTAGACCTTTGTGGCGAGCTCACGGGAGAATAGGGTGAGCCTTTTGTGGCATCGGTAGGTTGCGTGCCTTCGCATCTTGGGGTGAGGCCTTGTGTGGCGTTGGGTGAGCATCGATCCACCACACCTCGAGGTGAGCCACTTGTGGCGTTCGAAGTACATTGTGCCCCCGCACCTCTCAAACAGAGACGTAGCTTCTTTGGAAGTGAACTTCAGGAAACAAATCATCGTCTCCGTGTCCATCGGTTATTTCTCAACCAAGCCCTTTACTTATGCAATTTACATTGTGATAGCCTTCGTGCTTGAAGTATTATATCTTGCTATCACCTTGTTGCTTATATTGCCTAGCATAGGTTGTTGGTGCACTTAGTGAACCTAGTGGATATAGGTTTTGGCTTGATAAATTAAACGTTAAGTTTTATTCCGCATTTATTAGATCCTAAAACGTAATAATTTTAAAATGCCTATTCACCCCCCTCTAGGCGATGTCCATTTCCCTTTCACCAAGGAGAACATCGTGAGCATGCTAGCCCTCTCTAGGTTCACCAAGAACCTTAGAGGATATAAAACCATGTTGAGGGGGATGATTGCTGACAACGAGAGCTTCGAAGAGATCAAGCACCACTTCCCATGGATTACGCCGGAGGACTACATGCTCTTCTTGCAAAACAAGGAACTAGCGTACACCAAGTCAGAGTCGATCGGGGGGAAGGAGCTGGCAGAGAAGAACGTCGGTCGCCACCGTCTCGGTTTCCGTGGCTATGACAGCAAGCAGGAGAAGTGGCAGAAGGAGGACCAGACCTACATAGACAAGGGCATCGAGAACACTTGGGACAAGTACAAAGACCCTCTCTTATGGGCATTTGTCAGGTCCCGGTACCATAAAGAAAAGGATGGGAAACTTGTCACGAGCCCGGAAGTGATGGAGGGTGTTGTCTTGGTCACCGACTCGAAGGTGGTAAAAGTTGAGAAAATAGTGGTAAGCAATTTTACCAGCTTATTAGTTTGATACTGCTCACCAACTTTATCTAAAAAATTATTCATGCTACTTATTGCAGTTCACAAAAGAAGCGGCCGAATCTTCCTCCTCGTCCTAGAAGTCGACGGGCAAAGTCCCATGGGACAATCCTTTTCTCAAAGGCATGAACATCATGAAGGACCAGCCGCCGTTGAAGTGGCCGCACTTAGGCCGTGTCCCCGACACTAGAGGAGGTCGCAAGCATGTCAACAATGGCTTGGCCATGCCTAGCACCAAGGAGTCACGACAGGCGGAGAAGGAGCGGGAGCATGTTGCTCTATTGGAAAAGGTGGCCAACTTGTAAGCAACCATGGACCAGCGCGTCCAAGATGTGGTAGAAAGCAAGGTCCAAGCAGAGGTGGCCAGCAAGGTCTATGACGCGGTGGCCAGCCGGGTCAATAAAATCATCCCTGGAATGGTGTAGTCGATCTCCAATTTTCTAACGGACAAAAGGGACCGCTCCCGGTGATCATCCTAGGCGGAAGCAACTCGGGCAACCTACCTTCTGCAACCATATCGGTGGTCGTCGAAGCCAATGCATGTGCTAGGGAGGATTCGCCGACCGTGGGGGGCCGGCAGCAGCCACTCAGTCACTTGCACACCCTGCCTCGGTCCCTCGACGCGAGCCGAGATCAGCGCCCTCACGGTATAATTAGTTGCCCCTCTCAAAGTCTTTGAAAATTAATTACTTCATCCTCTCTAACCTAAATATTTTCACAGGAGCAAACGACTTCTTGCACCTTGCTCCTGAATGTGGACAACTAGTTAAAGGATGTTGCGAAGGGAAACCCTCATCATGTCACTCAACCGGTCGTACCACTTCAAGCTATGGACGATAGCGTGCACCAGGTTCAAGTGGATCGGTCGTTACTGGGATGTAGAGACTTGGATCCTCCTTCTCAACCTACGGATGCTGCTTGCGTGCTGAAGATTGGACAACTCAAGAATCATACCCTTCTATGGTTGAAAGCCCTAATTCAGCTGAACAACGCCAAGGGGTCGAAGGGAAGCCAAGCCAGGGTCACTCCAGTTCCGTCGGGGGATCTGAGCCAATCCAGGGTCACTCCAGCGTCTATGACTGCGGCAGGACAAGACAGGAAAGGATCTCGACCGACTAATGATCCTCCCAAGACACATGATGACAACGTCAACATGTTGGACATCAGTTTCGCTCCCATTGTTTCGTTCATAGCTGATTTGGAGGCCGACGCTCTTCCTTTCGAGGCACCCGCCCATGATACTCTAAATAAGAAGCTCTTCCCTTCTCAAGAAATGCCCAAGCAGGGCGACAGTACCGCCTTCACCGCTCTGCCGCAACCTCAGGTTACCCCGAGGATACTCCTTGGTGTCACCCTGCAGGCGATGAGAGAAACCGGCACTCCCCCGTGCAATAAGAAGGGCATGAGGAAATGGAAGAATAAGTCAGGGAAAAATGATGCCGCAAGCAAGAAAGTGGTTCTTGATAGGCTGCCGACCCAGTGGAGGACGATGCATTACATTTGTGAACCGATGCTGCCGAAACACATTGTCAATATGCTAACCCCGGACATGAGGAGCCTGCATGAGTCTATTATGTATGTGGAGTGGGCACTACTCAAAGATAAAAATCCCTCGTACCCGGTGTTCACGGTCAGGGTGCCCACTGACTGTGGCTTCGTCACCACCAGCCTCGCGGATTTGTTCTTCATTAGGTATGAAGACGTCTTCAGGCTCTTCCACATGTTCCGACTCGAGCGAAACTTGGTTCGCCTAATATCGCTTAGCATGGCACACGATATCATCATGGAGAAGACCCTGCACATCACTATCATGGACCCCTTCTACATGACTGCACACAACAACGACAAGGAACATGCGTTTGTCGTGAGGTATATCCAAGTTTTCTTGGTGGCGAATAAGGATAAGGATTGCTTTCTCATGCCATACTTTCCCGAGTAACTAGTCCGTCGCTAAATTACCCTCTATCACATTTCTTTTGTGAATTTCCTTAATAGCCTAGGATGATGGTGTATTCCAACTGTTTTGCGCATACACAAGTATTGTGTCCTCATCGTCTTCCAACCGTGTTATTCCAATGTCGTGTATCTCGACTTTAGGAGAGACGCCATGCAGAAAGACTACACCAATGTCAAGTTTACTCTTTATAAAGCCCTCAACAGCTTCAGAGCCGCGTTTGGCACACTCAAGTTTGAGAAAAAAGTTAAAGGCTGCTATGTGTTCTCCCATATAACCAATTTCCCCTGCCTCAAGAAATCGTCGGGTGGGACGGATGTCTGGTTCACCTTCCTACAGATGAGGGAGTTCATAAAGGATCAAGAGCTTCTCTTGATGTCATTTGGTCTTGATAAAAGGGGTGTAGACATGGCGAATACCACCGATGCAAACATCATAGCCGAGTTTCGTGACATCCAACGGAAGATTGGCATGGTACTCATGAGGGATGTCTTGAAAAGGGGTTCCTTGTTCAACTACAATGGTATCCCGCTGAGTAAGGCAGAGATAGAAACCCGCTTAGAAGCATGCTTTGACGTGAGGACATTCAGGACGGATGGCATCCATCCCTTCCCACCGAATGCATATGACAGGATTCATGGTCCTTGCATCGAGTCACGGTAGGCCTTTAGTATATTTGATGCTTTTCTTTTTTTACATACTATCTCTCCCTGCAAATAAGTGTTAGTCATATTGAATTACTTTAGTATATTTGATGCTTTTCTTTTTACACTGATGTTATCTCTATATTATGAATGTGATAACAACTAACATTTCTTTCTTGTGTGTGTGCATAGATGACGTGGTATGTCGTGTTCAAGGGCAAGGTTCCTAGAGTCTACCACGACTGGGAAGATTGTAGGAGGCAAGTCCACCGTTTCAATGGAAATAGCTACAAGGGCTACACCACTTTGGAGGATGCCGAAACTCGATACGCCAACTTTCTAGCGCGATGGAGGAGAGAGATGTGGAGGACTCGGATGACCCCCTTTGTCGTGATGATGCTCGCAGCCACCATCGCCTCTCTATTCTATTATATCATTGTTGTTTAGCTAGTTGGAGTCAGAGTTTTAGCCATATATGGTTGACTTTCGAGACGAGTGTTATTTATTTGTGTTATTGATGCATGTTGTGAACATTTGGGTACTTTCTGTATACGTTGTGTCACAGATGTGTACATTTTTCTATAATTCTTCTATTTTAGTGCATATTACTGGGTATACCGTATGTATTCTGTTGTATATGCTACGTATTCCGAGCCCTTTTTTTACTCCTATTAACAGTATCACTGGCGAACAAATTCACTACCACTAGCGAGTAGGTGTTTGCCTGTGGTAGCGGCACTACCCCCGCTGAATTTTAAAGGGAGCCCGTCGTACTGGACTATCTCTGGCGAATGCATTCGTTCGCCAGCGATAACTAATATTACCCCCAGCGAATTGGTGAGCACGCCGACGATGTGGCATTAACACCGGCGAGATGGTCGCCGGCGAGCAAAGACTAGCCGGTGGTAAGCCATTTTGGTGCGCCGAGATGAGGTTTTCCCTAGTAGTGCCATGTTTATGTTGTCCTTCTTTGAAACACCTATAGGGGAAAGAAAAAGGCTAGAATTTTTTAGATCTAGGTTTTTTTAGCAAAGTGATGGTCATAATTTGTAGACCTAAGGATCAAGGGGGTTAGGGTGTGGAAGTGTTGGAACTTAAAAACAAATGCCTATTAAGTAAATGGCTTTTCAAAATCATGTCTGGAGATGGTGTATGGCACGAGTTGGTGCAAAATAAGTACCTGCACTCTAAATCACTGCCACAAGATAAGGTGAAACCTTCTGACTAACCATTTTGGAAAGAGATTATGAAAATTAAATGTGACTTCTTTGAGAGGGGTCTCTTTAAAATTGGGAATAGAGAGAACACGTGATTTTGGGAAGACACATGGTTCGGTCATGAACCTTTATACCAACAGTATCCTACCCTCTACAATATATTCCAAAGAAAACAAGTTTTTGTTGCTAATGTTTTCTCTACCACGGATTTAAACATCAATTTCAGACAAGCTTTAACTGGTACTAAATGGACCAGGTGGCTCCACTTAGTTAGGTGCCTCATGGATATGCACTTCTCAAACCAACATGACGTTTTTGTTTGGAAGTTGACAAACTCAGAGGAGTCCACAGTTAAATCTTATTATTCGGATCTAATGAATGACAACACACATTTCCTTCGCAAATATATTTGGAAGATGAAAGTGCCTCTAAAGTGGTGTTTTTGTGATAAGGATGAAACAATACAACATTTATTTTTTGATTGTCCTTTTGCGAAAGTGTTGTGGCGGATTATCCATATGGCCTTCAATATTATACCCCCTGTAACACAACAAATCTTTTTGGTAATTGGTTAAGGGGAGTTGACAAGCAAGATAAAGTGCAGATACGTGTAGGCGTTTGTGTTGTACTTTGAGCCATATGGAATGTAAGAAATGATTATATATTTAACAATGCAAAATCGTCTTCTTTTATGCAGGTTATCCCAGTGGCAACGAACTGGATCCATTTGTGGTCCTATCTACAAACAATGGACAAACGCAATGCCATGGATATTGGGTGCAACCAGCTAGAATTGGTGCCATGAGTTATATACAAACAGTGCAACTGGCTTTTTGATCTTTGTATAGCACTTTCATAGATATGCATATCAGACGAACTTGTAGTTTTTGTTGGTTGGTCCATGTGGAGACCTTGTGTGACCCATGATGTAATAATTTGTAACGACTTTTTTCCAATAAAGTAATAAAGGGCATATGTATCTATCGGTACAGAGGCCGAGGTAATCCCCATTTCGAAAAAAATGTGTGGCAAAAGCCATTACAAAGATCATACAAATCGGAACCGCCAAACTAAAACACCGAGAAAAACGATAACCATATCGCCAGCTCCCCGACGAGATCTAGCAAACACCTAGCTACCTTATGCACTCCAGGAGACCAGATTCACCCAGCCTATCCATGAAACAGTTCCCATGCACACACTCCGGATGTCGCTGCCTCCACTATCTTTCGCCAAACCATCATCAACATGTGCAGACTCTCTCCACACCAGCCACCAACACCACCGCGGTGTCAAGTAGCACCACCTCCCTGCGCACTATCTCCAAAGCACGTCACGGTTGCCACTTGTACCCCGCAGCACCTTGCCGCCAAGTACCACCATCAACACAACTTAAAGTCTCTAGAGGATCTGTCATGCGTAGCACCTGCCGAACAGGCATGACTCAGCGTAGCATGTGTCAGTCAAGCATGACTTGACATCGCCACCGAAGCTCCGTGCAAGACAAAGCCTCTCCACCCGTCCTGCCTCTTCCATCTAGCACTTCTCCACAACCGTTACTCCCAAGAGAGAACATGACATCGCGGTGCCGCCATCGCCTGATCCAAAGATCTTAGGGTTTCCCCCGGAGTAGCACGATTAAGGTCGACACTAGATGCACGACAATGCCTTCATCAAGGTAAAGACGTGTTAACGCCGCCATCGCCCACCAATGGCTCGGTTTTCACCGGCACCTAGGTCTCCCCGCCTCACTACTAGGACTAGATGAAGGATCCCGAGATCTGCCAAACCAGCCTCAGGCCGACCACCTTCGACGAAGAAGATTCCCACCGCCACCAAACCTAGGGCCTCTGCCCCGAGCGTCCTCATTATGCGTAGTAGAGCCTAGATAAGACGCATGACGTCCGACTAAGTATGATGGAGGACAGAGTAGCAGGTCGATCCAAGAAACCCTAGATCGCCGCCTCCATCCACCCAGCCTCCTTGAGCCCCACTGCCGGCGCTCCTTAGCCGCCGCCACGACGCCATCACCATGCCGGTCAAGATGCACGCCGCCGCCACCGCTCGAGGCCGAGGCCACCGCTTCTGAGCCGTGGACTTTTCCCAGCGACGGTCCTAGCGACGGTGGGAGGTGGTGGCTCTAGGTGGAAGGTGGCGAGTGGACGTGAGTGAGGGGATCCGCCCGATGTGGCCCGGTGGCAGCCACACGGGGTCGAGAGACATCTTATATTTTGGAACGGCAGGAGTACTACCTCCATTTCAAAACATAAGATGTTTTAGCTTTGTGAAAGGAGTGTATCTAGACCCATTTTAGTGTGTAGGTTCATCTAGGTTAAACCTACACACTAAAGGGGTCCAATTACACTCATTTCAAAAAGCTAAAACATCTTATATTTTGAAACAGAGGGAGTATGATGGATGCATCGTACTGCTGAAATTAGTGCCGGTACTTTGGCCGTCCCCAATAGTTCGGGAGAGGGAAAAAATTTCATCAGCCCCACCCCTCATACATTTTTCCTGCCTCCGCCACTGGCTGAAATCGACGTGAATCTTACATGTTAGAGCAGAATAAATTCTCCCACGTGTAAGGGCATCTCCATCGGGTCGACCCAACCTATCCTAGTGTGTCTGAACCCGTCTGCGCGGACACGTGTGACGTGCGCGGCGCTGCAGCGGCATGACCCATCCGTCCCGATTCGTCCCTGCTTGACCCATCTGTGCATCTAATTTGCGTGACTACTAGGTCGGCCTAGATAGCGCAAGCACCGCACGGGTGTCCGGATGTTGGCTAACTCAGGCCCCATGTGTAAGAGAAACATTAATAAGTAAACTGACTTTCCATCAGATTAACCCTACCGATTACAAAAAGGCCGTTTGAACAAACTAAAACTACTACTGCTGATGGAGGAGGCTACTAGCCACCGTTTCTTTGGCCGCCATTGCCGCGGGCACCATTACTACTGGCACCGCCTTTGCTGTGGCCTACACTACAGCCGGAACCGTCGATCGCCTCTATAGCCGACCAGATGGCGTTCTGCTGGAGGCGGTCGTGGTAACGCTTGCTCACCTGGCTACGAGCCTCCTTCTTGTCGGTGGCCTTCGCGTGATCCGCTGCCGCTCGGTTGGCCAGGGCATTCTACATCTCGGCTGCCCAGTGGTCCCTATCATACTAGTCCTCCACCTCCACCTCCAGCCCCACCTCCGCCGCCGCAGCCGCTCTCGCTGCTAATGGGGCCACCAGAGCTTCGTTGGGGCCAACGCCAAGGGCTACACGATCTGCATGGGGACGGCGATATGCTCCTCCCCCTCGTTGTCCCCGCCCCTCCTTCACCAACACCTGATCCACCTCCCCCTCCTCGTCGTCGTCTTCCACCTCGGTCTCCTCCCCGTCGATGAGACCCCATGCGGTCACCACCTCGGCGGGAGCAGCTATGCGCAGCTGCTCCGCCACTATTTCAGTGGCGTGCTCCGCTGCTGCTGCCACACTTCACGAGGCGGCAGCCTGACAAAGCTCGCGGACGGCTGCCTTGGTGGCCTCCTTGGCCACCGCCTCCAGCGTGACTATGGTCGCCTCATGGTGGATCTCTCGGAGGGCCCGTTGATAGCTGTGAGATTCGACACATTTTTATGGTTTTATTTGATGGTATTCTCGTGTATTTGATCGTTTTCTGGCTTTACCGAATGCTAATAGTTCGGTAGAGAAGAAAACTTGGTTTTTAATGTGTGTTTTAGGTTCTGGACGTCAATAGAAGGATTTAACTAGTGAAACACAATATTTTGGAGAAAACAAGCGAGTCTCACTCTGGAAGCACGCAAGGGGAGTTCACAGAAGCTTTAACAAGCAACTATACGATGAGAATATTTTTCCAGCCATATAGTTCTCGCCACCTCTGTCTTGTCAAAAGGGACAACTTCCGTGAAGGGGTCAGGGACAAAAACACAATGCAGCAGCCGCCACACCATCCAGAAGGGAGAAATAATAGATCTGGAGAAGAAGGGGAAGAGGTTCTTCATCTCCCTCCACGATCTTCCTCCTCCTAGCCAAAATACCCCCATATCCACTACTTGTACTCGAGAGAGAGAGAGGGATCTCCACCTTGCAAGACTAGGGTTTGGGATTGTTTCTTCCCATCTTAAATTGTGTTGGATATTTTTCTATTCTTATTGTGGATCTCCACGGTAATACAAAAATGAATTCCCTTTATTCAATTATAATGATGATCCGTTCTTCTCTTATGTGTGAGTAATTCCTTTGGGCGTGGGAAATGTAGGGGATTGGTGAGACATGACGTGTCTTCATATTTTCCATAAGTTTGTGATTGATTCTAATTACTATATTATGTGTGCTTGACTATCTGTGGGATGCCTAATGCTCATTGTCCAATTAAGGGTCCAGACAACATGATGCTTTGTTCTACATAGATAAGATCTTGTTCGCTAGTGGATCAGCGACCCCCGGGTGACACGGGGATATCAATGGAAAGCTAGTTGACTCGAGGATAACGAGTAACCACTGTGCTTATTGCATTAGTCCGATCCAAGGAGCTTAATAGCTAAGTGATATGAAGGGTCTTCATCGTCTAGTGTCTGACCATGGTTTTGGTAACATGCTAGTAGGATTATTGAAGTTGGGATGAAATCTACCAAGAGGAGTTCCGGCTAATTATGGGTTGCTCGCCTACACATATATCTATAAGATTATAATTATTATATTTACCACTCATCCACCTAGCACAGTCACTATCACCATGAACTGAATCTCCCTGTGCCTTCTTTTGCCATCTGTAGGAAACAACAAACAACAAAGCCATTTGTCTTTTGACATTTCAAGTGTTGCTACTACAAAATGTTCTCCTTAGGAGACAAAGGGTCTACACGCTCTGGTAGGACCTACCTGCCGGATTATATTGAGCGCATGCCCGCTTAGAGGCTCGAAGAAATTATTGAAAAAAATTTAAGATCAAATAAAGTTGAAGTTGAAAACCTGAGTGATATTATGGAAATCATGTCTATTTACAGGACAACTCCTATGAAACCTGAGAAAACTCTCAGAGAATACAGTGCCCCAAGTTCTGAATTTCTTAAACAACCAATAGAGTTCCCTAATCCTAGAGTTAGAGAATATCGATTTGATGGTGGAATTATTAAAATTTTGTTGGAGAAAGCTTTCAGTGGAAGGGAAGATGAAGACCCAGGAAGACATATTAGAGAGTTTGATGATGTGATAACATCCCTTGGACCAAAAGGTTTGCCAAGAGACTTCTCTCGTCTTAAATTATTTTGATGGTCTCTTAAAGGTAAAGCTCTAGACTGGTTATATTCTCTCCCTCGCCATTACATTAAATGTTGGGAAAACTGCATTACTATATTCATAAACATGTTTCTTCCTTTTAAAAAGGTAACTGAACTAAGAAAGAACATAGCCAACTTTAGTCAGAATGTGGGAGAAAACTACCCACAAGCCTAGGAAAGATTCTTTGGAATGATCAATAGTATTCCTAAGCATGGCTATTCTGAACTAACAATTTGCCATTTATTTTACCACGGTCTCAATACTCAATGTAGAGAGTTACTTGACTTCTCAGTAGGAGGATCAATAAATACTCAATGTTTGGAAATAATGTCTACTAGGGCTAAGAATGATTCTTTATATAATCCTAATTTTGGTACTAAGCCAAAAAAAGTGATACTTTGCATAACTCCTGATCTTAAGCCGGACGTACGCAAAACTATGAAAGAAAAAGGTAATCCTTCTGAACTTGTTAAGGAAAACAAAGTAGATTTGTTACAAGTTTTAACTGAAGAAGATGAAACTAGAAAAGTTTTTCAAGAATTAAAACATTGACAAGTAAAATCTCATAATAACTTGCATAAGCATTTCAAAAAACACAAAAAGATTTTGGCAGAACTCACTGAAAATTATGATGAGATTGGCCAAGAAATAAAATTGTTTCACAAGTACCTTAGTATGATTGAAACCCAATGTGAACAAATAGCATCTAGTTATCAAATGTTTATTCGTGAAGACGAAGATATTCCTGTTTCTACTAATGTTGTCACAAGAAGGGGTGCAGTTGTTACATGACCCTTAGGACCACCGGAATACGAAGCTGAGAAAGAGCAAAAGGAAAAATCCTTGCTCGAAGCAAGCCAAAAAGATGATACATTGGTGGATCCTCAAGATGAAACTGAAACGCAAGATCAAACCAAGAAGGACCAAAATGATGTAAAAGATGGCTGTTATGACTCTGATGCAGAGACGATTGATCCAAGAGAAGATAAAGAAATAAGCAAGGAAGATGAAGTTGTTATAGTAGAAAAGAAGAAAAGCAATAAGCAACAATAAAAGAAAGCAACGAAAGAGCCGGACCCTCCACAAAAGGTAAAAGACAAGAGTAAGTCAGGTGAGAAAAAGCTTCCTTATCCAGATCGAAAAAAGAAAGAACCAGATCAGGTAATTTATAATTGTTTTACAAAGGCACTTAGTGACCTTCGTCTGGAAATTCCATTTGCGGATGAATCAAAGTTCCTACTTATGGTAAATTCCTCCGTGATATTCTTAGTAGAAAGAAAGAAATAACTGAAACTGTTGCCATGGTAACTAGCTATCCTGCTAATGGGAAGCTGTTGTCTAAGTCTGGAGATCCCAGAATACCAACTATTTCATGCCCAATAGGTAAAACTGATATTCTCAATGCCTTGTGTGATCTAGGAGCAGGAGTTAGTGTAATGCCATACTCCCTCTATAAAAGGTTAGAATTTGGGGAGTATTCTCCTACTACTATCACTTCAGATGGCTGACAAGTCCACTAAACAACCCGTTGGAATGATTGAGGATGTCTTACTTAGGATATATGAGCATGTTATTCCCACTGATTTTATTTTTCTTGAAATTCCAAAAGATGAAAGATTATCTATAATACTTGGAAGACCTTTCCTCAGTACTGCAGGTGTGTCAGTAGATTGTGCTGAAGGAAAGATAATCTTCAATGTTTATGATGCTGAAATCATCCAGTATTTTCCAAAGAAGCTAAAAGCAGGAGAAATATTTGTTCCACCAGCAAAACGAATTCATGTGGTAAGTTCCTTTGATAAGGGGCAACCCAAGGTAAGAATTTTATAAGAGAGAAGAGGTTGAATTATTCAACCATTCTTAATAAATGCTTAATGGGAGTTAACCCATTTTCGTCAATTTAGTAGGATAAAGAATAAAAAGTTCATCGCATTCCTACCACTTTCTCACAGACATTCTTGCGAAGCGCGCCCGTGAAGATGCAGCTATCAAAAAGTAGTAGAAACGTTGATTGAATGAGTAGAGAATAATAATAAGAATAAAAGTTTGAGTTTTCTATTTTCATAAGCTAAAATTTTGCTTTTAATATGTTAATGTTGGTCAACATTTTTTACTATCAATTTTCTGTTAAAAACTAGGTATTTCGCTAAGTTATGGGGTAAGAAGGTATCCTCGAAGAAATAGAATTTTTTGGATGACTACTGATAGTTTAACGACCAACTATATGGCAGGAATAAAAAATTTCGGCCGTATAGTTCTGGTCGAATAGTTATCTTTGCCATCAACAAATTTTCCTCCAACGCACAGAGATTTTAACGACCAACTATAAGGCAGGAATAAAAAATTACGGCCGTATAGCTCCGGTAGTATAGATATCGATGCCTTCATACAATTTTTTTTTGAAAGGTACTGAGAGTTTACCAACCAACTATACGGTGGAAATAAAAATTTCCGGCCGCATAGCTCCGGTTGTATAGATATCAATGCCTTCGTAGAATGTCATCCCAAAGGTACTGAGAGTTTAACGACCAACTATACGGCTGGAATAAAAATTTCGGCCGTATAGTTCCGGTTGTATAGATATTTATGCTAGTTTTAGAAATTTATCTCGAGAGGCAGACAGTTTAACGACCAACTATACGGCGGGATTGTTGCGATCCAGCTGTATAGTTGCGTCCGTATAGCTGTTTCATGCATAAAGAAACCCTAGTTGGTAGCACCATCCCAACTATACGGGCAGAGCAACATCACCCGCCCGTATAGTTCTGGCCGTATAGTTCGGTCTGACCACAAAATCGCATCGGGGCGGCTAGGTCTTCCTCCTCTCCTCATTATTTCTCTCATATTCTCTCTCCAAACCTCTCAAAATCCACCTAGAAATCTTCATTCTTTGCGGATTTGATTTGTTTGAGTTGGAGAATCAACAGATCGGTATGTTTCTTTCCCTATCCATGCTTTATTTTGAGATTTCCATGGTTGAAACTCTCAGATTGATCTAGTGTATGAACTCAATCTTATTTTGTTTTTCCTATTAATTTCTCATGTTAGGATTGAATTTTTCCACGTAGAATCGTTCATATATCATATAGAAACCATATGCCTAAGGTTTTATGGTGAAATTTTCAGTACATCACGATGAAAAAAATCGGTAACCTTTTTCATTCGAGCAAGCGCCAATGGGGTGAGGGCTCAGGCTCGGGGTCCCGAGCTCCGCACAATTCCAAGTTGGACATCGTCTCATCGAGGAGGGTGCTTCCCACATGATGTACCGACCACAACTTTCTCACTGCTGCAGGGTTGAAGGAGGACTTCGACCTCATGTGCAACAAGGTGGGTTTGACAGTGCTTGGCTTCACGAGCCACAACACCTACGCCGAGCTTACCCACGAGTTCCTCGCCTCCTTCAATGACAACCACAGGGAGAAAGGTAATTTGTGCATGATAAGCTTCACCATGAACCGACAACACTATGACATCAGTTTCGAACAATTTTGCACTGCTTTCAGCTTCCCTCAGACTAGGGAGATCAATGTTACTAACCTCTATAGCGTCACAAGTGGAATGACTTGGGAGCTTATTTCTGTTAATGGTGGCAGGCACTTTTATTAGAAGAAGATGTCCACCATTCAGAACCCAACCATACGCTACTACGCTTTGTTCCTTGCCAACACACTACTGGGAAGAGGTGGCACGGTCTCCATGGCCAATGTGGACATGGCAATGATCAGCCAAGCTCTCTTCCCCACTTCACCACAAAGCCCCAGTCCTACAGCTCTACTCATCTAGCACTTCCGCCACCAAAGAAACACACCCGAAGGTGATATTTGCATTGGTGGATTGGAACCCACCTTGCCTATGTATTGAACATTATACTACCTGTTATGGAACCTGTAGACGGATCCAAACTCATGGACGTCAAATATTTGACTGCTTGTGGCTTCCTTGGTTTTTACGATGCTAACCGGAGGCTCCGAGCATATTAATTTAGTTATCTTCATGATACACAGAGTGAGCACGTTCAGTTGCCCTGCCCCCAAGCCTTCTCCATTGTGCACAAGAACACTTGGATCCTCAACAAGGACCAAGTGACGGAGATCTTGGCTAAGCACCAGGCTGAGGAAGAGGAAGGTGAAGGGGAACAGGATGATGAGGAGCAGGAGCAGGAGCAGGAGGAAGAGGAGGGACACAACCCTGCTTGGGAGGGACAGCAGCAGCAAGGAGGAGCTTGGGACCCGTGGCCCAACCAGCCCCAATAGGGGTACATCTACGTCCCCTATCAGGAGTTCCAGCAACTCAACCAGCGCGTTGGGGAAATCGACCACACTCTTCAGGATGTGAATGAAGATATGAATACTTTGACTCATAACTTCAATCACTTCATGACCCACTTCCCCAACTACTACCAGCAGTATCCATACTAGCCGCCAAATGACGGCAACAACTGAGCCTGGCAATCGCCTAAGCTTGGGGGAGGTTTGAAGACCTCCAAACTTTGCATTCATATTTTCATTTCTTATTTTGATTTATTTTATTTCTTCAAATTTCCATGTTTATTTTCAGTTTTGCATTTCTAAACCGAAAATACAAAAAAATTAGTTGTAACTTTATTTTCAAGTTCATTTCTTTGTTTCTCTCGTAGATTGCTTAATTTCAGGTGACTTGGCAATAGGGAAGCGTAGAGGGGGTTTGACTCAAATACAAGAAAGAAGCAAGTTAGAAGAGGTATCACATTTCTTTCATCATCCTCTCTGTAACTTTAAATTGATCCTACAATTATGTACTCGCTTGCACTGAGATCGCTCCCCACTTAGCTTGTTATCCTGTAAATCATATTCCTTTTCTAGTATCTCCTTTTTAGCTTTGAAACAATGAGCAAAGAACTTGGTTAAAAATACTTCCTACATTTTTGCAACAAGAAAAAGCATCTGAAGATGACTTGAGTCCATGTTTAGCCCAAGGAATTTAATTTTAGAACTACTCCATTCCATTTGAGCTTAATATAGATAGACATGATAGTACCTTTGATTGAAATTGTTTGATAAAATGGATGCTTCGAAGTAGTAGAAATTATCCCACTACATTTTATAATAATTACCGTAAGATATTGCTTTACGCGTTACATTACAACTATGACATGCTCCTTGGGGAACTATTAACTCTGCTAGCCAACAAACGATCTAAATGTGGGAAACCACTTGATTTCGGCTATTGAGTTATGAAAACGTCTATAGCAGCAATGTTATGACAGGTAAAATTTTTATTCTCCTCATTGTTTCACGTTCCAAGTGAAGTTGTAGTATTCCTCTGGTCCATTATTGCTCAACGATTATTTATTGGCATGGTCATGAGTGCACAACACAACCCAATTAAACATGACAAAAATAGTGGCATGATTTCTCTATGAAAGAGCTGGAGTTTTTGAAAGAAAAAGAAAAGAAAGAGGTGCTTTGATAGTCTTGAAATTTTGACATGGGATAGATGAGTTGTTCTTAAATTACATGCGTTTATGCCAACTTGAGTACTCTTAATTGATTAAACAAACAAGAACAAACAGTTTTCATCTTTCTAAAGAGAGGCACCAAAATAATTTGTCTCACTTTCCTAGCTAAATTTTCGACACTTGCTTGGGCATATGATTTATTTCCTAACAAGATATACGTGGTTAGGAAGTGGACTCAGTGCAATTTTGTAAATACTTGTCTGCTCATATTTAAGATTACATGGATTATGAAGGAAAGAATTTGACACCAACTCAAACTTGTGAGTTCCTTTCTTTTCAGTCTCGAATCTCCGCTATTCTTCCTTATTTCCTTGTCACTCGAGGGCGAGGAAAATCTAAGCTTGGGGGAGTTGATAGCTATGAGATTTGACACATTTTCGATGGCTTTATTTGATGGTTTTCTCCCGGATTTGATCGTTTCTGGCTTTACCTAACGCTAATACTTCGGTAGTGAAGAAAACTTGGTTTTTAATGTGTGTTTCCAGTTCTGAACGTCAATAGAAGGATTGAACTAGATAAACATGATATTCTGGAGAAAACAAGCGAGTCTCACTTTGGAAGCACGCAAGGGGAGTTCACAGAAGATTTAATGAGCAACTATACAACGGGAATATTTTTCCGGCTGTATAGTTGCCGTCGGCTCTGTCTTGTCAAAAGGGACAACTTCCGCGAAGGGTCCCGGGACAAAAACACAACGCGGCAGCAGCCACACCATACAGAAGGGAGGAAGAAGAGATCCGGAGAAGAAGGGGAAGTCGTTCTTCATCTCGCGCCACAATATTCCACCTCCTAGCCAATACACCCCCATAGCCACTACTTGTACTCGAGAGATAGAGGGATATCCACCTTGCAAGACTAGGGTTTGAGATTGTTTCTTCCCATCTTGAATTGTGTTGTATATTTTTCTGTTCTTATTGTGGATCTCCAATGTAATTGATGGCTCGGTAACGGCACCAGAAAAATGCTGGTGTGGTGTTGGTGTAGAGCTCGTTGGGAACCCCAAGAGGAAGGTATGATGAGCACAACAACAAGTTTCCCTCAGTTATGAAACCAAGGTCTAATCGAACCAATAGGAGCAAGGAAACACCCCAAAGGTGTTGCTAGCTCAGAATTGGCAGGGAGCACTACCGGTGCTAGTAGCAACATGGAGACCTGCACAACACAACCACAGAACTTTGTCCCCAACTTGCCATGAGGTTGTCAATCTCACCGTGTTTTGCTGAAAACAAAGGATTAAACGTATCGAATGGAAAGAAGTAAAAGTTTGCAGAAAGTAAACACAAAGCAGTAAACAATTTATAGATTGTATGTAAAAGAAAAGGACCGGGATCCATAGTTCACTAGAGGTGGCTCTCCTTAAGATAGATAACATGCTAGGTGAACAAATTACAGCGGGGCAATTGGCAAACATCGAGAAAGCAATACATGCATATACTAATCATCTTGACTCCTTTGAGACTTGATTGGGCATTACAATATTATACATAGACCACCATCCAACTACATCTATGACTAAGAATCCACCTGTACAGTATTAAGTTGCAAGCAACAGATTATTGCTTTACGAACTGCGTGTAAAGTAAACAATACGATTGTTCTATGAAAAAGGATTGTTGTTTTCTCCCTAGTAGCAACAGCACATCTAGTACCTTAGAGATTTCTGTCACTTCCCCAGATTACCAGAGGCATGAACCCACTATCGGGCATAAATACTAACTCTTGGAGTTGCTAGCATCTACTTGGCCAAGATAGCTACTAACAACGGAAAGCATGCAAGATCACAAATAACAAAGACATGGTAAAATCAATAATCAATCTGATATAGGATCTCAATATCCATCGAATCCCCGAAACACAACATGTAGAATTACAAATAGATGATCTTGATCATGAATGGAGCTCACAAGATCTAAACATGAAAGCACAAAGGAGGAGAACCAACCATCTAGCTACTACATGGATCTGTAGTCCAAGGATGAACTACTCATGCATCACACCGGAGGCTTGCATGGTGATGAAGAAGACCTCCAGGATGAATTCCCCTCTCCGGCAGGGTGCCGGGAGGAGCTTCAGATCCCTCTCGATCTAGGGATGGAGATGATGGCGGCTACAGACTCTTTCGTGGATTTTTGATCGGGTAGTTAGGGTTTTCGTCCCGAAGTCATCTTATAGGCGGAAGGGGAGGCCGAGGGGGTACCTAGGCTGGCCACACCACCCCTAGTACGGGCCAAATCTGGCCGCGTGGCCAGGAGGTGTGGCCGCCCTATGGCCCTTCTCCGTGTCGTATTCTGGCATCTAATGACTTCCGGAAAAATAGGCACTTTGGCTTTTGTCCCATCCAATTCCGAGAATAGTCATTTTCTGACTTTCCTAGAACCAAAAATAGCAGAAAACAGGGAGCTGACACTGTGGCTCTTGTTAATAGGTTAGTCCAAGAAATCATATGAAAAGTACTCCAAAGTGTGGACAAAACACAAGAAAGTGGATAAAACCAAGCATGGAACATCAAAAATTATAGATACATTTGCAGTGTATCAACATCCCCAAGCTTAACTCCTGCTCGTCCTCGAGTAGGTAAGTGATAAAAAGAAAGAATAATTTTTGAGGTGACATGCACCATCAAAGACTTGATCAAAGTATTTGTAAAACATTCAAAGCTAGGATCATAGTACTTCAATCATAACATGAAAGACAAAGTTCTAGCAATAAGACAAAGAAACTATGATGCAACACGAAAAGGCACAAACAAAAGATTCATGAATAACAATGCTTTGCAAGACGTTTGTTTGTTTCACATAAAGAAAACATAGCATAATAGTATTCAGCTTGTCCCTCATAGAGTAGAAAATATAAATGCATAGGACACCTTCAAAGTTCATAAGAGTGACTAGATACAAATAGTTTAAAACAAGCAATATCAAGTTATGCATCAATCAACTAGTCTTGGGACAATGCACATAGAACTAAGAATGGCCACTCTGCTCTCAAAGTAGGTGCATAAAGGTAGAAGGTGGAGACTCAATATAATGGTGGAAGAAAGGCCTTCATAGAAGGAAGTAGGGATTCAAGTCTCATAAAGAGCTTCAAAAAATTATGGTACTTATAGCTTTCAGCTCTCATTGCCCCTATAATAAGCTTCTTGAAGTGATTTAAGGTTAAAGTGAACAAACTATGGTGTACATGCTTAACGAAGTATAAGTTAGAAATCTCATGTCCCTTGTATACGAGGGGCCGCTCCTCATGCTACTCAAGTTTAGTCACCGGTAAGTTCTTGTCATCGTAAGTACATGTCTATCATAGAGAACCGCCAACGGGGTACCCCTTGCCCGATGATACGGAAGAATCCCCATATCAAAATGACAAGGCAAGCAGACAACGAGCATCTCAGCAATCTACTTATTTACCATGGGAATATGGTGCTTTTTTCTCTCTTTCCTCTTTTCATAATCTCTTTTTTTTCTTTTTCTCTTTTTTTCTCAATATAGGACTCTTTTTTTATAAGAAGAATGCTTCATAGACAGCTCATTATGGTTATGCTGCAGGTTTCCACCATGTCAGCATGGATTAGACCAGTGGCCCGGGTGTTTCTCTAACACATATACATAACTCCATGGACTTACAAGCTCCCCTTTCATTTCACACCGACGACATCCATATACAAAAGAGCATGATATCAACTAGGTACAAGTACCAAGTGCAATGTTGAAAGCGTTCCCCATGAAAGCATGGTTCTGCTAATTCCCAACAAATAAGTGCGAGGATATACAACATAGATGACACAATGGTTCAAGCTTATTAAGGGCAAGTAAAGTAAAGTGTGCCATCAAGTTCGTGAGAGCTTTCATCACTAGTTTTCTCATAACAAGTTTAATTTGGAAGGTAAACAAAAGCATGAATATACTTGGAATAGCATAAGCTAGTAGGTAGGTATGGTGGAATGTTTGGAATAACTTGGTTTAAGGATTTGGATGCATGAGTGGAACTCATACTTGGTTGTGGAGGCTAGCAAAAGACTGGGAGCGACAAACTAAGAGAGCAATAATGGCCATAATCATGCAGAGCAACAAAACATCATTGATCAAAGCATAAAGTGATACTACAATTTGAAAACTAAAGGATCATAAAGGCTATGGTGACTTGAGATAGTCATAACATGGTGTGAGCATGCGCCAAGTTAACCCAAATAAAGCATCAAAGGAGAATACCGCTATACTATGCTTTAATATGCTAAAACAATGCATGATTCATCCAAGGCACATAAAGAAATCTCAATTGTTTATAACAAGTCATGCTACAGAAAAGAATACTAAGCATAAATCCAAAACAATATCAAGCATGGCATGACAAAGCATAGGCCACAGTCAAAAACGAACTCTTTTTACCATGTAAGTATGAACTTTCCTACTCTTTTCCAAACCAAACCAAACTATTTGCAAACCAAAGTATGAAAGAGGGGGTCCAACCAATTTATTCAGAAAACTAAGAAAACCAAGCAAACGAAAAACTAAAACGAAAACGAAAAGGAAGAATCTCCAAGAAAAACACAACTGTGCATGAAACAATAAAAATGAAGCGTTTGGAAGAAACCTAGGATTTTTATTGATGAAGAAGGGGATGCCTTGGGAATCCCCAAGCTTTGACGCTTGTACTTCTTGGATATTTCTTGGGGTGACATGCGTGGCATCCCCAAGCTTGATCTTTAGTCCATCCTTCATCTCATTACTCATTCCTTCCATACACCTGAAATTTTTCCTTCATACAAAACTTCACACAACCTTTATTAGCAACATTAGTGCACTCAAGATATATAAGTCTTAAGGTTCAGTTATAACACCAAATAAACTTCCATTAGAACACTAGATACTATAGAATTTCCCTCAAAAATCTCAATTCCCCAAAAGAACTCAAAAAGGAACCAACAAGAAGCAAATGCAGAAAATGGTAGAAATCTGTCAAAACAGACCAGCAGGTAAAGACGAATTTTTTAGAAGACCTTCTGTTGCTCAAATCAAAAAGTGTTGAACTAACGAACGTTATATAACAACCTGGGGCACAAGCACAAAAATGCACGCCTCAAAACGACGTTCAGAGATTTTACACGAATTTTTACGGTGAAGCACAAAAATCTGTTTCGGGACAACAACTTTCCCAATCATTACTTCTCTCTCATTAGAGGTTACTCTTGGCACAAAAAGCAAATAAAAAGGATAAGGAGCGGTTATTACAGAGGTAGTAACTTACAATACTCATCTAAAACTTTTGGGTTATCTCCCAATAAGTACTTTTCTTTAACGCCTTTAAGTTAGGCATAAGAAGCAAGAAAAAGAATCAAGTGTTCTCAAATGAAGAAGCATGAAGACCAAATTTTGTTTTCATAGGAGAACCAAAATAAATATTATCTCTCTTCTTAGGGAAGTGTTCTATACCTTTCTTTAATGATATTTGATATTTAATGGTGCCTTATTTCATATCAATAATGGCACCAACAGTTCTAAGAAAAGGTCTTCCCAAAGTAATAGGACAAGAAGCATTGCATTCAACATCCAAAACATAGAAATCAACGGGGACATAGGCATTGTTAACCATAATAAGAACATAATTAAGACTCCCCATGAGTTTCTTTTTAGCATTATCATCAAGTGGGACATTCAAATAATCATCTTCAAGTGGAGGCAAATCAAGCATATCATAAATCCTTCTAGGCATAATAGAAACACTACTATCAAGATCACATAAAGCTTTGAAATCAAAGTTATTCACTTTCATATTAATGATGGGTTCCTAACCATCTTCTTGTTTTATAGGAATAGAAGCTTTATTTTTCATCTTTTCTTCTTTAATATTTATGAGAGCATCAGTAATGTGTTTTGTAAAGGCCATGTTCTTAGCACTAGCATTAGGACTTTTAGCAAGCTTTTGTAGGAACTTAATAACTTCAGAGATATTGCAACCATCAAGATCAAAATCAAATTTATCATCTAGAGTAGTACAAATATTACTAGCCTCAACACTAGTGGTGGTGATAGTAGAAACACTAATGTTCCTAGCAATTTAAACTTCTCTTTCCCACTTAGCATGTAATTCAGCTAATAGTCTAACATTTTCATCAATTCTTACTTGTATAGCATTAGTAGCTGCAAAGGGATTATCATTAGTTTCAGGTTTAGCAGCCATTTTATTAATCAATGAAGATTGAGCTTCAGATAGAGATCATATATTCCTTTCAACATTAGAGAGTTTCAATTGTAAACTAGGAATTTCCCTATTTAGACTCTCAAGTTGATGGCTAATGTTCTTCAAAATGGTAGATTGTTCCTCCATAGTATTAGTGAATAGTTGATTTTTCTCATATTGCATTTGTATGAAATTCTTAGTGGCTCTTTCAACTTCTAAAATTCTTCCTTCACTAGGTAATCCAGGTTTACCGTTATAACCATAAGTATTAGTAGGAGGGTAAGGCCTATAATTGTTATTACCATAAGCATTGTTGCCAAAATTGTTATTTCTTATGAAGTTCACATCAACTTGCTCTTCTTGAGCAACCAAAGAGGCTAAAGGAACATTATTTGGATCAATATGGGCTTTCCCATTCACAAGCATAGACATAATAATATCAATCTTATCACTCAAGGAGGAGGTTTCCTCAACAGAATTTACCTTCCTACCTTGTGGAGCTCTCTCAGTATGCCATTCAGATAGTTAACCATCATATTATCCAAAAGCTTTGTTGCAGCACCCAAAGTGATGGTCATAAAGGTACCTCCAGCAGCAGAATCCAATAGGTTCCTTGAAGAATAGTTCAATCCTGCATAAAAAGTTTGGATGATCATCCAAGCAGTTAGTCCATGAGTGGGACAATTCTTAACCAAAGATTTCATTCTTTCCCAAGCTTGAGCAACATGTTCATTATCAGATTGTTTAAACTTCATTATTTCACTTCTCATAGATATAATCTTAGTAGGAGGATAGTATTTTCCAATAAAAGCATCTTTGCACTTAGTCCAAGAATCAATACTATTCTTAGTTAAGGAGTTCAACCATTCTTTAGCTTTTCCTCTTAAAGAGAAAGGAAACAATTTCAGCTTAATAATATCACCATCTATACCCCTATGCTTTTGCATCTCACAAAGTTTAACAAAGTTATTTAGACGGGCAGCAACATCTTCATTACCAATTCCAGAAAATTGTTCTCTCATAACAAGATTGAGTAAAGTAGGTTTTATCTCAAAGAAAGTATCTTCAGGCACAGGTGGAGCAATAGGTGTGCTCATAAAATCATTGTTGTTGGTGCTAGTGAAGTCACACAACTTAGTGTTTTCAAGAGTAGTCATTTTTTTGTGTTTTCAAATAAGAAAGCAAACCAATAAAACTAATTTTTTTGTGTTTTTGATAAAGAAACAAGCAAACATAGCAAAAAGAAACTAAGCAAAACAAAAATAACAAAGTAAAGAGATTGTTTATGAGGGACTCCCCTTGTGAAGTTGTCCTTGACTCCCCGGCAACGGCGCTAGAAAAATGCTTGATGGCTCCGTAACGGCACCAGAAAAATGCTGGTGCGGTGTTGATGTAGAGCTCGTTAGGAACCCCAAGAGGAAGGTATGATGAGCACAGCAGCAAGTTTCCCTCAGTTATGAAACCAAGGTTTAATCAAATCAGTAGGAGCAAGGAAATACCCCAAAGGTGTTGCTAGCTGAGCCTTGGCAGGGCACACTACCGGTGCTAGTAGCAACGTGGAGACCTGCACAACACAACCACAGAACTTTGTCCCCAACTTGCGATGAGGCTGCCAATCTCACCATGTTTTGCTGATAACAAAGGATTAAACGTATTGAATGGAAAGAAGTAAAAGTTTGTAGAAAGTAAACACAAAGCAGTAAACAGTTTATAGATTGTATGTAAAAGAAAAGGACCGGGATCCATAGTTCACTAGAGGTGGCTCTCCTTAAGATAGATAACATGCTGGGTGAACAAATTACAACGGGGCAATTGACAAACATCGAGAAAGCAATACATGCATATAATAATCATCTTGACTCCTTTGAGACTTGATTGGGCATTACAACATTATACATAGACCGCCATCCAACTACATCTATGATTAATAATCCACCTGTAGGTTATCATCTGAACCCCCTCCAGTATTAAGTTGCAAGCAACAGATTATTGCTTTACGAACTGCGTGTAAAGTAAACAATACGATTGTTCTATGAACAAAGGATTGTTGTTTTCTCCCTAGTAGCAATAGCACATCTAGTACCTTAGAGATTTCTGTCACTTCCCCAGATTACCAAAGGCATGAACCCACTATCGAGCATAAATACTAACTCTTGGAGTTGCTAGCATCTACTTGGCCAAGATAGCTACTAACAACGGAAAGCATGCAAGATCACAAATAACAAAGACATGATAAAATCAATAATCAATCCGAAATAGCATCTCAATATCCACCGGATCCCCGCAAACACAACTTGCAGAATTATAAATAGATGATCTTGATCATGAACGGAGCTCACAAGATCTAAACATGAAAGCACAAAGGAGGAGAACCAGCCATCTAGCTACTACATGGATCCGTAGTCCAAGGATGAACTACTTACGCATCACACTGGAGGCTTGCATGGTGATGAAGAAGGCCTCCAGGGTGAATTCCACTCTCCGACAGGTTGCCGGGAAGAGCTTCAGATCCCTCCCGATCTAGGGATGGAGATGACAGCGGCTAAAGACTCTTTCGTGGATTTTTGATCGGGTACTTAGGGTTTTCGTCCCGAGGGCATCTTATAGGCGGAAGGGGAGGCCGAGGGCGTGCCTGGGCTGGCCACACCACCCCCTGGCGCGGGCCAGGCCTGGCCGCATGGCCAGCTGGTGTGGCCACCCTCTGGCCCTTCTCCGTCTCGTATTCTGGCATCTGATGACTTCCGGAAAAATAGGCACTTTGGCTTTTGTCCCGTCCAATTCCGAAAATATTCATTTTCTGACTTTCCTAGAACGAAAAACAGCAGAAAACAGACAGCTGCCACTATGGCACTTGTTAATAGGTTAGTCCAAGAAATCATATGAAAAGTACTCCAAAGTGTGGATAAAACACAAGAAAGTGGATAAAACCAAGCATGGAACATCAAAAATTATAGATACATTTGCAATGTATTAGTAATACAAAAACATTCGTTCTTCTCTCATGTGTGAGTAATTCCTTTGGGCGTGGGAAATGTAGGGGATTGGTGAGATGTGATGTGCCTTCATATTTTCCATTAGTTTGTGATTGATTCTAATTACTATATTATGTGTGCTTGACTATCTATTGAATGCCTAAGGCTTGTTGTCCAATTAAGGGACCAGACAACATGATGATTTGTTCTACATAAATAAGATCTTGTTCGCTAATGCACCGATGACCCCCGGGTGACACAGGGATATCGATGGAAAGCTAGTTGACTCGAGGATAACGAGTAACCACTGTGCTTATTGCATTAGTTGGATCCAAGGAATTTAATTGCTAAGTGACCTAAAGGGTCTTAATCGTCTAGTGTCTGATCATGGTTTTGGTAACAGGTTAGTAGGATTATTGAAGTTGGGATGAAATCTACCAAGAGGAGTTCCGGCTAATTACGGGTTGCTCGCCTACACATATATCTATAAGATTATAATTAATATATTTACCGCTCATCCACCTAGCACAGTCACTATCACCATGAACTGAATCTCCCCGTGCCTTCTTTTGCTATCTGTAGGAAACAACAAACAACAAAGCCGTTCTTTACTTTTATGCTTTATATTTCTAAAGTTTACATTTTAGTTATATTTAAATACATCTAATTTAATCAAAACCCCATTACTATTTTCAACACTTGCAGTCAATTCACTCGAAGACCTGTGACAACTTCGGGTGTGACAGAACCTTCACCTATAAACATTTACCTTTGGGCTCCCTATGGGATCGATATTTGAACTTCAAAACTAGCTACAAATGATCTGTGCTCTTGCAGACATCACCCGTGTTGCGGCCTCCTTGGACACCGCCTAACCTCACGCACCGCCCATTGGGCCGCCACCAGTGAGGCCGCCTCCACCACCTCCTCCAACGCCACCTCGGCCACACGGCCTTCCTCCTCGAAGGCCACCTCCTCCGCCTCAGCCATGCGCTAGGATAGGAACACGGGTTAGAGGTCGACAGCGTCGGTGTCGTAGTAATGGGTGTGGCACAACTCCCTAATCTTGCTCCAGTTGGCGATCTTGCGGCGGGGCATGGCTCCGGTAGGAGCTTTTTTTCCGGCGGAGGTTGCTCTAGCTGGGCTTGTTGTCTCAACCGCGCCGCACGACCGTCTTTTATTGACCACGGCGAAGGCGGGAAACGGCTAGGGAGGTGCCCATGGGAGGGAAGCCGCGCGCGGAAAACGGAAAGTTGCAATGGAGGGAAACGCCGGCCGCGCGAAAAGCCACCGGCGCTTATAGCCGACGTCGCGTCGCCATTAACGTCCCGTCACCGGAGTCCTAGCGGTGATAGCAGGGGAGACAAACAGATGGGTCGGGCCGCTGGATGCGGCTGTCCGGACAGGCCAGACCGTGACCCCAAAGTGACCGCGAGCCGTCCCAAACGAATAGAAACGGACAGTTTTGGTCACATGTTTGGGTCGGCCCGGTGGAGATGCCCTAACCTACCTACACCAGAATAAATATCAGATGGCCAGTTTCTGCATGAATCTCACTTGCACGCTAGGTGCAATATACTATAGACTTAAGCCTGGTTGAAAGCACGAATGGTGAGGACACTTGCTACCAATGTTGAGGATATCGTTTATCGTTAACTTCTCGGTCAACCCGAAATTAGCGGTTTTTGGGTGTATCGGCCGATTTATCGGGCGATAAATTAATTAATCGGCTTATCGATCACCTAGTGATAAGCAATAAATCGGCATATCAGATGACTTTTTTGAACAATGCTTGCTGACCCATACAGAAATGACACAATGAAGGATGGCTCAGAGGGAACAGAGGACTAGCTCAGAGGAAAAAAGACTATTCTCTTCGTGTTTCAATGATTATGGTGTAAATATTTAGTAAAAGCAAAACTTACTTACATTGAACAAACATATAAGATAATATATCGGTAGTTACAATATTAGTAAATACATTATGATATATTATATTTTATGGTAAATCAATTTATATTGATTTGATAACGTAAATTTTGACATGCAAAATATAATTGACGGTACCAACCTAGATAGTCATATTTTATCCTCCAACCGACTGGTCAACCACCGTCAATGAGAAGCATGAGGCGGTTGAAATGGCCCTAATTCTGACATATCATAGTTTGGTGCCATCAGAAGAGATGGAGGGATGGGTGCCACCATGGATATGAAACTAAAATCACAGATGTGTTACGCCAGACTGTCACATATCAAAGGGTCTGCGAGTGTACTATTACGGTTATGCTGTGTGACAACACCATGCAGGCGGCGTGGTGAAACGCACATATTCGTCTAGTTCAAGACTAAACTACATGCAAACCCTGCGGCAGGCAGTAATCACATGGACGAGCCCTCCGAGAGAGTCACTTAACAGATTCTACTACTTCCTCCGATCCTACTTAAATTTGTCTAGATTCGAATGTATCTAGTACTAAAACATATCAAGATACATCTAAATCTAGACAAATCGAAGTCAACTAATATACCTTCAACCTTCACGCTAATCAACACACCGGACCGGTTGGTATTCAACAAGGAAAACAGGACTTACCGACCTGAACCTGACTCCTGTCTGGAATCGTTTTGCTCACAAATCAAACGGAAAAAACAAAGGAACACACAATACGAATCACTACTTGCCCTTGTGATGATTGATCTCCTGGACTGCACGTGAAACACCTAAGTCTAGACCAAAGCCAAAAGCAGATGGACTTACACCTGAAATCAAACTTGTACTTCCTCGATCCTTATTAATTCTCAGAGTTGGAGTTGTCTAGTTTCAAATTTATTTAGTCATGTTTTAGTGCGAATCTAGACAAATCTGTAAACATTAATTTAGATCGAAGGGAGTAGTTTTATTTGGACTGCCTAGAAATATTTGCATGGTTGTTTTCAAAAGCTAGGCTTCGCCTCATCGTTGGGAACAATTTATACTTCAGCTGAACCTTTTAAAAATGAAGTATTACCTAGGCCTTGATCAACCTTTCCATCCTTGTCGGCGTTAGCTATAACGTGTCATGTAGCTCGTACCACGTACCTCGCAGCCTTATTGGAAACACTAGTACTGTATCATTAGAGAGGACCTCATCAAATTGTTTAGACGGTGCATGTCATTTACCACGTACCACGAACAACTCTATGTTAAGAACAGGAATTTCACTTTGCAAGATCCTAAAAGTAATGTTGCATCTCCACCATCAGTATTTGTAAATTTAGCAAAAACTAAACTATTTTTAACAAGAATAGGACATATGGTGATAGCATTTACTGTTGTATTCAGAATTACCAGACATAGTAATTTAACACTTAATCATCAGTACCAAAACACGAACTTAGTAACGCCCTGATAGTACATTCCCTGCTTTTTTTAAAAATTTCGACTATCTATGTTTAGTGCACTTTAGTGTTGATTAGGTTGAACCTTCTAAATTATACGTTACGTGGGTCCCAAGACACAATGTAGGTTTACATGTAGTAAGATTAACTAATTATATATCATTCCAGCTAAATCATCTTTCAAAACTTTTGCTCTTTATGGAGTGCCTGCGCCCAACCACCTGTGAATGATGTTCTCACTCTACAGTCACGTTCACACATCAATGTGTAGATATATCTTCCTTAGAGCCTTTGCAAAGATAATGATTAACTTCCGTCAAAATGTATTTATATGCACTGCAAACTCGATGAATTGCTAAGCAATCATATGTTCTATTAATATGATGTGGACTCGTAAAAAAAATCTTGACTATAATACCATTCCTATGTGCATATTTCAAGAATACAAAGATAACACGTACGTAAATTTCAAGAATACAAAGATAACACGTAATTTTATTTGTATGTTTTATTGGCTATTCAAATATGCTTGCCCGCATGTAAGCGACTCAATGGAGACCATCTAGATCCTAGCTAATATATGTCTTCCACGCCGCCCTCGTATAAGGGTCATGCAGCCAAATGTCAGATTATAGTGACTGGTGTGTTTTATCCCTCTGCAGTGGCTACAGAACTTAGCTGCAACTGAATCACTATCTGGCGACCAGTCAAGCTCTTTAGACATGATGGGGAATGATGTCGCAGTCAAAGTGATCAAATACATGATGGCTGTCCATAACAAAGCAGTGAGACTTCAGCTACACCAAGATGGAAAGAAGAAAAAGAAATAATGGATCTCTTCACCGATAGTTAAAATAGGACCAATAGATATGACAAAAGGACAGGGAACTCAAAGAGGTTACCAGGTCTTGGGATGAATACCATGTGTATATTAGTATACCAGTTAGCCATGACGGTATATATCCGAGACTAGAATTTCCACTACTAGAAACCAAGGCTTTTGTTTGGAGCTATCTAAGGCTGTTGAACCGGTTGTGCCACCAACCTAAACTAAAGGTTCTATTTGCACCGTTTCGTATGGACTGGACCACGCGCGGAGCCCTCGGAGCATTTACAGCGGTTCGTAAGGATGCTTTAGCACCGGTTCGTGTCATGAACCGGTGCAAAAGGTTCCGCACCAGACGCGTGGCAGGCGTAAAACCTTTAGAAACGGTTCATGACACGAACCGGTGCTAAAGGCGAACCTTTTGCACCGGTTTGTAGCATGAACCGGTGCTAAAGGTCCTGCCTATAAGTACCCTCACCCAGCCAGCCCTCTCCTCTATTTTGTTTCTTGGTGGAAGGGTGTGAGTTGTGCTACTTTGTTTTTTCGTTCCAATGCATATGAGGTGTTTGATGAAATGCCTAAGAGAATGATGCTACTTGATTTTACACAAAACAAAAATGATATGAGGTGCCCGAGCCACACTTAAGCTTTCTCCTCTGTCTTTCCTCCTCGACCGAGGTTAGCAACTTTACAGTGACATTTCACTATTCATTTGTACAGTGGTATTTCACTATTCATGATGTTCTGTAATGGTGTTTGATCAACTTAATTATATTATAATGCAGATGACTGGCGGGAATGGATGTACGGTAACCAATGTACTACCGAATACATTGAAGGCGTGAATAAATTTATCAATGTGGCTAAGGCAAACAAACCTACTCTTCCTAGAAAGTCCCTCACTCCCACTTGATTTGGAAAGGTTTCATGCCTATCTATAATTGTTGAACCAAGCATGGAGAAAGAGGGGTTATGATGGAGACAATAAAGAAGAAGAGGATGACAATATGTACCCCGAATACGCTGATACTGCAACGGGAGCTGAAGATGAAGGGATAGGGGAAGCTGAAGATGAAGAGGCATCAAATGAGCATGCTGATGATCTTCGCTGGGCCATCACTGATGCACACAGAGAAGCAGAAAGTGTAATCGAGAAGCAGAAGTTGAAGGGAATGTTAGATGATCACAAAAAATTGGTGTACCGAAATTGCAAAGATGGCAGTATAAAGCTCGGTACAACACTGGAATTGCTAAAATGGAAGGCATAGACTGGTTTATCTGACAAGGGATTTGAGAAGTTACTGAAAATAATGAAGTTGAAGCTTCCAAAGGATAATGAATTTCCCGAGAGAACATACGAAGCAAAGAAGACTCTCCGCCCTTTAGGATTAGACATTTAGAAGATACATGCATGGATTAATGACTGCATCGTCTACCGCGGTGTGTACGAGAATTTGGATAAATTCCAGGTATGCACTGCACTGCTATATAAGATCAGACCAGATGACCCTGGTGATGTTGATGGCGAGCCTCCCAGGAAGATGGTTTCAGCTAAGGTTATGTGGTATGCTATTATAATACCACGGTTGAAACGTCTGTTCAGAAAAAAAGAGCATGCGAGGTTGTTGTGATGGCACAAAGAAGACCATAAGAAAGACGGGATGTTGAGACACCCCACTGATGGGTCGCAGTGGATAAAAATCGAGAGAGGCTTCTCGAACTTTACAAGTGGCGCAAGGAACTTATGGTTTGGTCTAAGTACAGATGGCATGAATCCTTTTTGGGAGCAGACATGTAGTCACAGCACCTGGCCTATGACTCGATGTATCTACAACCTTCCTCCTTGGTTGTGCATGAAGCAAAAGTACATTATGATGCCAGTGCTAATCCAAGGCCTGAAGCAACCCGGCAATGATATTGATGTGTACCTAAGGCCATTAGTTGAAGAACTCTTATAGTTATGGGCCAAACTAGGTGTACATGTGTGGGATGAGCACAAATAAGGAGGCATTTGACCTACGAGCGTTGCTTTTCGTAACCATCAATGATTGGCCTGCTCTTAGTAACCTTTTAGGACTGACAAACAAGGGATACAATGCATGCACACACTGTTTAGATAAGACTAAAGGTATATATTTGGGAAAATGTAAGAAGGTTGTGTACCTTGGGTATCATCGATTTCTTCCGACCAATCATGTCGTAAGAAAGAAAGGCAAGCATTTCAAAGGTGAGGCAGGTCACCGGAAGAAGCTTGACCTCCCTACCAGTGATGATGTATTTTCTATGGTCAGGGACATAGAAGTAATATTTGGAAAGGGTCCTGATGGTCAATCTGTTCCGAACGATGTCGCTACCGGACACGCGCCCATGTAGAAGAAGAAATCTATATTTTGGAAGCTACCCTATTGGAAAACCCTACATGTCTGCTCTTCGATTGACGTGATGCACGTGACGAAGAATCTTTGTGTGAACCTGCTAGGCTTCCTGGGCATGTATGGGAAAACAAAGGTTACACCAGAGGAATGGGAGGACCAGCAACATATAAAAGACCCAGACAACAGGCATCCACAGAACAAGACGGATAAAGGACGTCACCTAAGCCTGCCAGCTACGCTCTTACCAAAGCAGAAAAGGAAACCTTTTTTGCAGTACTTTACAGTATCAAGGTGCTATCTGGCTTCTCGTCGAATATAAAGGGGATAATAAATATGGTAGAGAAAAAGTTCCAAAACCTAAAGTCGCATGTCTGCCACGTGGTTATGACGCAGTTGCTTCCAGTTGCATTGAGGGGGCTTCTACCAGAAAATGTTCGAGTTCTCATTGTGAAGCTATGTATATTCCTCAACGCAATATCTCAGAAGGTAATCAATCCAGATGATCTGCTAAGGTTACAGAAGGATGTGGTCCAATTTCTTGTTAGTTTTGAGTTGGTGTTCCCGGCATCCTTCTTCAATATTATGATGCATCTCCTGGTTCACCTTGTCGAAGAGATTGCCATTCTCGATCATGTGTTCCTATACAATATGTTCCCCTTCGAGAGGTTCATGGGAGTCTTAAAGAAATATGTTCATAATCATGCTAGGCCAGAAGGAAGCATCTCCAAGGGATATGGAACAAAGGAGGTCATTGAGTTCTGTGTTGACTTTATTCCCGACCTTAAGTCGATTGGTGTTCCTGAATCGCGGCATGAGGGAAGACTACATGGAAAAGGCACGCTAGGAAAGAAATCAATGATATGTAGGGACCATATTTATTTCACTCAAGCACACTACACAGTTCTACAAAATTCTAGCTTGGTAGCCCCGTATATCACTGAACACATTAATATTGTACGCTCCCAACATCTAGGACAGTCTGACCCCTGGATTACAGACGAACATGTGAAAACTTTCGGTGGTTCGTTGCGAACACATATCATGAATGACAACACTATTGGAGATAACCTATACTTGTTGTCCGGGACACCATCTTTGACTGTCTCGACTTACCAAGGGTATGAGATAAATGGGAATACCTTCTACACGATCGCCCAAGGTAAAAAGTGCACCAACCAAAACAGTGGTGTCCGCATGGATGCAACAAACAACAACATGCAAAAAGACACCTATTATGGTTAAATAGAGGAGATATGGGAACTTGACTATGGACCTTTTTTTAAGGTCCCTTTGTTTCGGTGCAAATGAGTCAAGATTGATGGAGTAGGGGTAAAGGTAGACTTGCTATACGAAATGACAACTGTGGATCTCAACAATATTGGTTACACAGATGAACCATTCGTCCTAGCCAATGATGTGGCTCAGGTTTTCTATGTGAAGGACATGTCCTCCAGACAAAAAAAAAGAAAATGTAAGCAAACGAATCCATCATACGATGAGCCAAAGCATCACATAGTGTAACTACTTCGGTGAATTACGCTCTTAGTTACATGCCTGGATGAGCGAAAGTGGTTAAAATAGTATGGTGGGGCCCAGGGCCACTCACGATAGACCTTTCGGCCGTCCTAACCACTTTCAGAACATCGGGACAAGAACGAGCGGCGTAATCGGCAGGCGAAGGGATCAACTACATACACAAGTGAGTATGTATGCAAGCCACATACAACAGTTCTTAGAGTCACTCCATCTAAAAGAAATAGAAATATTGCACCGCCATACGGCAAGATTCAAATATCCTAGATAGAGATAATATTTTAGGATAGCTCCTCATACATCAATCATCAGAGTATCAGGCAGAAGCGGAAAACAAGATCCGAGTACGGATAAGAAGCAAATCGGCATACGATGCCACATAAATAAACACATCCCGCCCATAGATCTCACGGATCCCCATTCCCGGAATCTCTACACCGAGTGATCGTTGCCAACATCATCTGTCTCCTCCACCCAGTATCCTTCTTGCGAATACACCTGTTCATCTGAATCAAACAATTTATCGTGTGAGACCCTAGGGGTACTCATCAAGTCTTTATGCTGCTAAAGGGGACACAACCTGGGGTGACGCAATTGCAGCAAAAGATAATAACTAACAAGTCTATAAATACTCGCTAACCATCCGCCTAACTAATGATAGACGGATGTCCGTGAATTAAGAACAACAGTTATAACAGTATAATTAACAGATCCATCCTCCTCCTCGCTTACCAACGAGGAAGCGGACGAACAACCCCCCATCCGTTGGCAGTTTTATTAACCATTCCATGAGTATTGCACTATTTACTAGTCAAGTACTTAGTCAAATTAAAAGCGGGTACTTTCGTTATACTTGTCTATGATCAAGAAACTATGCTCCAAGTCGTCCATAACTGCGGACATGGCTTTAGAAAGATTTACCCTGCAGGGGTGCATGAATAGCAACACACACTCGATCAACCTCGGAAAAACCAACTCAAAACCCAACGAGGCATTCACGATAGAGCGATTTCAGGGGGCCACCCCATTAAGCTACCCGCAACGAAGTTGGCCGGCTCCGAGACGGACCCAAGGTTTGTGTCAATGGCTGTAAACGACTAGGAACCCGAAAGTGGGACTGAGCTTGTCGATACTGCGAAAACATTCCACGATCCAAAACAGTACAGGTGCTCCACGCACAATCTTAATAAAGCAGTAACATGGCATAAGTACAGGATAGTAATAAAGCCCCAAACTACTTTGTGGCCCCAAGAAATAAGAATGAATCAAGATCTGGCTCAGGAGGGTCCATAAGGCCTCCCGGATGTGGATAGTGCGAATAGTCAAGGAACAGGAATCAAGTACTCGGGGTCCTACGGGACATAAGTGAGCATGAAAAACAAAATAGCAGATATTGCTCACTGGTGCCTCTTTCATTAGTTATCCCATTGCTACTGAGGTTATGTTGTTTAGGTACCTCATTATTCATCAGACACTCACATACTCTACACATGCTTTTCTAGGACTCGCATGGCTCAAACAACTCCTGTAGTAATGGCTCATGGGATGGAGGAACAAGCTTCGGTGGGATTTAAAAGTAAAGGCTATGCAGTACTTGGGATTCAATTTAATGCAATCACGACTCAATGATGCAAGAATAAGATAGAGGTAATAGGTACTATATGTATGCAAGCATGTGGTAGTGCTTGCCTGGTAGCTCAGTTGAAGCGAGAGATGGATCTGGGTAGAACTCCTGTGATTCCTGGTAATTCTCCTGCTGGGCGTCTATTCGAAGAAGAACCAAACAAACAAGGGCCAACATAAATAAAGTGTACACGCATATGAAGTAAAATGCGACAAGCAAACAAGCATGCCATGATGAATGATGCACAATTTACATGGCATTAAAGTAGCATGGCAAGGGTGAGGTGTGGTTACAAGAGTAAAGCATTTTATTAATTATTTAGCCAAGTTTTATTGCCATAAACAGTTCTGATTTTTAATAATGACATGATGCATGCTTCAATTCAGAACAAGGAATGCATAGATAGAACGGGCTCGTCGCGCTGATCGATTTAGACATATTATTTGTTGAATTTGGAGTTATAGATTTAAAGTTATTAATTTATTAAGAAAAGGGCATTTTATTATAATATTAATCATCTCGAAATTTTAAAGTGTTCAACAACATTTTGAATGGCATATTAGAATTCCTCACATTTTTCTGATTCCAAAACATATATCATTTGTATTATTTGGATTTATAATATTAAAGTTATTTAAAAACAGATTTCATTTTGAATTTAAACAATTTCTGGAAAAGTTAAAATGAAAACAGAAAAGCAGAAAACATTTGCTACTCAGCCAGCTACAGACCCAGTCACTGACGGGTGGGCCAGCTGCTGACTGGGACACACGCGCAGAAAGACTTTTCTCACCGCGGTCTTTCCTAGCCTTTGCGAATGACAGGTAGGACCAGCGGCTAGGGGTCCACGTGCCAGAGGCTGAGCCCGCAGAGGCTGGCAGGTGGGGACGTGCTGGAGCGCGAGTTGAGGGTAACAAAACCCGGGGTGCCTTTTTGTAAAATGCCACAGCGGCTGGCAGGTGGGGTCAGGCTGGACCGCGGGTTGAGCCGGCAAAATACACAGGGGGGTATGTGCAAAAAGGGGTGGTACTGTGGATCTTCTAAACGGTCTGACAGATCTGACGGACGCGCGCGGCGTGCGGCGCGGCGGGGCGAGGATTCGAACCAGGGACCTGGGGTTCGTGCTCGGGGGCGGTAGCCACTACGGTAGGCGGGGAACGTTGTTAGGAGGGGGAAGGGCGGCTAGTTAACGCGGTGCGTCGCGGGGTCATGCAGACGCGGACGCGCCCAGAGGGCGTTCGTCCTGTGGCCCGGCGAGACTAGGACGCGACGGAGAGAGAGAGGGTGGTGGGGATGGTTGGCTCACCGCGCGGAGGACGGTGGTGTCGGATCGGCTTGGGGAGCAGCAGGGCGACGATGAGGCAGACGGTCGGCCGGAGCTAGGGTTTCGGCGGCGCGTCGGGGTGCAGCGCGGCCTGGGGCTCCTCCTCCTTGTCTGCGGGTACAAGGACGTTATAGGGGCTGGACTTGCTCTTCCTCGATGCCCAAATCGCCACGCCACCGGATTGAGCGAGGAGGGGAAGGTGAGGCCGACGGTGAACGGCACGGCGGAGAGAGGAGGTAGCAGCGGTGGTGGGAGGAGAAGGGCGAAGCCTGGGGTAGATCTGGCGAAGCAGAGGCGTGGGGAGGTGGATAAAGGAAGGAAGAGAGGGGAGGATGCCGTGGGGAGCGGGGTAGAAGAAAAAGGTGGCTTCGGCACCTTTTCCTCCTCCTTCACGTGCTCGAGCTAGAATCAGCCTAGGCATGGCTCGGGTAGGGCTGCCAGGTGGGGACGGCGGGGCTGAGGGCAGGCTCGGGTGGTGGGACCTATTGAGCAGCGCGAGAGAGGGAGAAGAGAGAGGGGAGACCCGGGGTAGCTAGGGCATGATCGGCATGGGCTAGGATTAGGATTAGACCAGGGGTTAGGATAGCTGGGGTGGTTCGGCCTGGTGGGCCCCTATGGCAGCGAGAGATAGAGAGGGAAGGCCTCGGCTAGGTGAAGGTGTGACATGGAGAGAAGGTGAGGTTAGGGTTTTTAGATGATGCATAAGCATGACATGACTAAGCACCTAGGTGGTTTTGCTTGTGATGGCTAAGGAGAGTGGAAGTAAAGCTTTTGGATTTGTCAAGCAAAAACACATCCATGCATGACTGATCTAGATGAGGATGGAAGGAAAGAAAGAGAGAGTTGTTAGGGTTTGAGAGAAAATTAACAAAAAGGGTAGGGTAGGGTCTTAGGGTTTTGGTGGAAGTGTGATCTAAACAAGATCATGCAAGGTGAGATGGAGGTAAGGAGAGAGAGGTGGGTTTATGGGAAAAATCTCATATGACCATGCATGGCATCTACATATGTGAGGTTGATAAGGGTGGAGATTGTGAGAGGAAGAGAGAACAAACTCACCAGGAAAAGATCCACTCCAAAACCAAGGACAAACCAAAAGATAAGAAGTGGTGATGGTGGTTGCATGGCCCATGCAAAGTATTAAATGCCATGTTTTATTTTGTGAAAACAATAATAATATAACATGGCATGATTCCCATGCATTACCAAAATGTGGAATAAAGGCCAAGCAAAAGAAATTAGAATTGGATCCATCCCAACCCATATGAGCTAGATTAAATGGCAAAAGAAAATAAAAGCTCATGGGTAAAATAGGATGGTGGAATTATAAGGTGGTGACAAAGAAAGGGGTGGAGTGGAATAAAAGATATGCCCCCAACTCAACTTGGGCATCAAGCATTTATCAAGAAACAAATACAATTAATAATGCATATGAGAGAAGAACCAAAAGGGAAAAGGTTTTATATGATGCTCAAATGCAAGGTGGCATGATGACATGAGCGTGATATAATTATGATGCAACAATTATATATAGGAAGTAGCAATTATATTACTAGACCAAGTAGCATTACAATTGTTAGCCAATTGGGATGCTACACATAGTTCTTTCAGGGAATAGAAATATCGTGGTAGTCGAGGACAAGATAGACATGTCAGAAGATTATAATAAGTTTCATGAAATTCCGCCCTTCAAAGTGAACGTTGACTCAAGCATTGCATTAAATGGTGAAGATACTCCATGGTTATGGCCAAAGCAATCATAAGCAAGGGACATACGTGAACATGATGTGAACGTTGGTGATGTGTAATATATTTGATGCATTAAACCTTTTTGTGATGTTTGAAATTTTCCAAGTTTCATATTTTTCCTTTTTTGTGATGCTTTTATTTCATAAATCCAAATGCCTTCACATAGCTGGCCTTTTTATGACACCATGCGAAGATTCTAGGGTTTAGAGTTTAGGTTTCTAGGGTTTCGGGTTTAGGGTTCTAGGGTTTTGGGTTTAGAGTTTAGGGTTCTAGGGTTCAGGGTTCTAGGGTTGGAGCCAATAGTAACAGGGCTAGATAAATATGTCGGCGAGCTAACTAATTTCACATAGTAGGGAGTGCCTCTATGGCTAGCTTCAGAGAGATGCCTGAGGACTGGATCCTTAGGCATGTCCCTGAAGTTGGTCGTAGTGTTGTCCCTGCTCTTGCACACCATCTTGTAGTTCATACCTTCTCTAGCTAGATCAATATGCCAGGGAGCTAACTAATTTCACATATTAGGGAGTGCCACTACAAGAAAAGTTGGCTTTTACAACGGACAATTTTCGTGGTTGAAGTCCTATTTTTCATGGCCAAAGAGTCTTCCGCGATGGATGGCTTTCGTGGTCCGTCACAAATGAATTAACCATGGTTTTTTTCGATCGTGGAGGATCACACAGTTCAGCCACGAAAACTTGTTTCGTCATAGATCTGTTCGCCAACCACGCTGACTGCTGACGTCATGCGAATTGCCAGGTGACAGCCGCTGTTAGCGGCCGGTTACCACCGTTAATGGCCATAGAAACCGTGGCAGAAGCCATGCCCAGCCAATGCATGCTAAATATTAACTGGGCCGACCCATAAGGGGAGCCATAAGAAGATGGCCCGTTACTGTTTTGTCCTGCACTATATGAAATGGGCCCAAAAATACAGCCAGCAGCGGCCCGCAAACTTTCAGGCCTGATTCTGTTTCAGCCTATAGAAAGCCCATGTTGGTCCAACACTATGCTGCCCATTAGCAGGCTACGCCAAGTCGCTCATGTAAACATAAGGCCTCGGTCAGCCCATCACTATTATCGTAGCCCATCGTCGACTACCTACTAATAGCCCTTCTCTGAGATGGTCCATTACTGTTCTGGCCTATTACTATTTTGGCCTTTTATTGTTCCATTCTTTAGCTATTCAGTCCAACAAAAGGCCATTTACTGTTCTAGCCTAGTAAATTTGTCGGCATGTTACTAGCCTCGTCCGGGAATTTCTCGGCTCGTACTGTTCAAGCTTGTCACTAGTTTGGCCTTTTACTGTTGTGGCCCACTACTGTTTTGGCCCGCTACTGTTTTGGCATGTTATTGTTTTGTGATTTTTGTAGTTTCTTGCCTATTATTGTAATGGGCTATTTCTGTTCTGGCCTGCTACTGTTAGGGCATGTTACTGTTACGGCCTACTTTAGTTACGACCTATTTTTTTTACGTCCCGTTAGGCCTGTTACATTTACGGCATGTTACTGTTACGATCTGTTACCACATGCGCATTGGCCCATTACATTTACCGCATTTTACAGTTTCATTAATTCTAAAGCCCATGCCAATATCTTAAAACGTGTATAATAATCCAGCATTTTTTACTGTTTGTCGTTGCCAAATATAGCACGGTATTGTTCCCTAATCGACCTGCCTTGCGTAGTTACCGTAACGACTACCGCAATGTGTGGACGGCATCAATTAAATTCCTACATGGCCTACGCGAGTTATCTAGATATTATATCAGCTACAAACTTCTTAAAATTATTACAGATTATCAACTCAGGGGAAAGAAAAATCGGCATTTCAGTTGACAATCAAGTTGATAGCAGAATCCTCAGTTTGCTTTCTCAATCGATCACCTTCATCTTCCATTGAGTGTGACAGCTACATTGGAGGAGACATGATCTTGCGGCCCCCTTTTTGGTGGGGCTAGAAATAATTGTAGTCTGAAACTAAGTAATAACAAGTTAATACATCAAACAAGACAAACTACTCATTTGTCTGATATGACAGGAGCAATAAACTAGAGTTTACAACTGGTCAATGGTTCAATTATTGACCAACACGTCAAACAAACATGACAAGCAAGCACGCATTAAACAAGTGTGAGTACCGTGAAACGAGCAATCAAAAAATGTGTGTGTGTGTGTGGCTTAGAATTTTAGTAGATATAAACTAGGCAGGTCATTTAAAAAAATATATATGGAAGTAGTTCTATACCCTAAAATGCAAGAGAGGTTGGGTTTCTCGGAATTTGCGCTGAGCCACAAAATGGCATGTAGTTACTGTTGTAGCAAAGAATGAACCAGATATAAATTATAACCGCATCATACGAGAACCTATAGAGCAGGAATGCAAACCACGAATAAACTATATATTGTAGAGGATAGTTATGTCGTGACTTAGGACGAACCAGACCCATAACCATATGTGAGATATAATGGCGTCGCTCGTGAACCTATAGAACAGGACGAACAAGCATTAGACAAGTGTGTCTAGAATGAAATGAGCAATCAAACAAAGTGTTTCTTAGAATTTCAGCGAATATATATGGAAGAAGTGGCATCTCTTGGAATGCATAGAGTCGTTGGGTGACTCAGAATTTGCGGTGAGCTACACAATGACAAGTGGTTACTGTCATAGATAAAAAGCAACCAGATAGAAATTATAATGGCATTATAAGAGAAATTCTAGAGCAGGAATGCAAACCACGAGTGAACTACATAGTAGAGGACAGTTATACCATTGCTCAGGACGAACCATCACCAGATAATGAAGTAATGGCATCCCTTGTGAACCTGTAGAATAGGCTATGCAAACCAACATGTTCATTGTTCCATTTTGAGCTCTATGCAAGAAAAAGAAAATAGTTAGTGATGCAGCTTTTGAAGACCTGATGGCATTATGGCAACAACAAAATTATAATACAATTAGTACGAAGAGTTTAAACAGCTACTACAGGATAGTAGAACGCTGCCAAGGATGAAATAATAACAGGAACTGATCTCAGGACGAACCAGATAGATTTAGCAACTATAGAGTAGTGAATCCACACTAATATTTTCCACTGACTATAGATTTTGCAAGAATTACATGGTAGCAGGAAATTACTGTTGTATGGAGTAGCTAAGAACATGTGCATGACAAAATAACAGACATGTCCATGACTTGAAATTTGTAGAGCAGCGAATGCAAACCAACACGTTTAATGACCTTGCATGTACTAGCACGAAGAACAGGCGTGTCCAGTGACTTGTATGTACTAGCACGATTAAAAAATGCAGTTCACTGCGACAGGCTTGAACCTTCTATACTGGTGACAAAACAAAAACGGGTTAGAGATTAGGTTAACCTTGGTCGGAGAGGCATCTAAGCATTGTCGACACCGTGTGAGTGACGTCCAGGTCACCGAGCGTGCTGTGGTTCCGGTGGCTGTTGGCATCGGGGAAGCAGATCTTGGGTGGTCGATGCCGGCTTGAACGCGGTGGACGAGAGTGTCGCTGAGGCAGATCCTGTGCAGTGAACATCGACAGCCGTGCAGCTAGTCTGGAGCGGTGGACATGGAACTCCTTGAACTAGATCACGTCCCGTGGACACCGGTGAAGCAGATCTGGTATGGTTGGGTAGCTTTCGGTAGCGAGGAAGTAGATCTTGGACGGTCGATTACGCCATCAGCATGGTGAACGACATCGCAGCTCCAATGTAGTGGAAGAGAGACCCGGTGAACTAGATCCGGTGGGTGAGCGTCGGTGAAGCGGTTCCGCGGTGGCGCATGAGACCAGAGATCAAGTCGGTGCACGCGGTGTCCGTGGAGGCAACAGAGGAGCTTGGGATTTTTGGGACCATAGTATAGGTGAATAGCAATATAATTACGATCGTTCCCCCGAGGTACTGACTTTAGCATGCCCATCTATCGTCTGAACAATGGGTAGAACAGGAAATTTAAAGACAAAAGTTTTTGAAATGCTTCAAGGTCGGTGTGTCATATTGCCGCTCGAATGAGATTTAAATTTGGCCCGTGTCCAGCTAATAATAATAGAAAAATGGTACTATTCAGTGGGATATTTTGGCTCAAAGCTTTTGAATCGATGGGGCGGGAAATGCTTCAAGGTCGGTGGGTGATTTTGCTGCTCGATTCATATTTTGAATTTGGCTAGCGTCCATCTAGTAATAGAAAAAGGTAGTACACCATAACCTATCTATCCATGAATTCAAGTCCGAGAGTCACATCGACTGATCATCCATATTCATAGTAGTAAAAGGCATGTGACACAATTTCCATAGCACTATATAGTGCTTGACACTTCTTTTCAAAATAAAAAACGACTATGTTGCTTTACAATTTCCATACCGCTATATAATGTACGAATAACTTTGAAGATCAGCAGTTGGATATAGATTGGCAAAACCAGACATTGTTGACCATTGGATCTCTTTTAGTACATTTGATTATGTCATGTCTAGCATATAGAAGATCCCACTATTATGGGCCTCTAGCACCGTGAATATACTATGCACAGAAAGTACAGAGAACATGGTTTTGAATTCCACAAGCCAAGTTTCCAGATATAGTGAACAATGTTTTATGTATGATTTCCAAGTTTTATGAATTTTCAAAGCTTCCGAGCTAACTCCGACCACTCAAATGACTTTATGTCTCTATTAACAAAATCATGTCATATTTGAACTAGAAGCTCTAGAAAGTGGTAGATTTCTATCAAAGTTCTACAAAAAGCTTTTGGTGGTACGCTTCAGGTTGTTAATATATCGAAAACAATCGAGAGTTTTGACAAATTCAACTTCCTGCTAAGAATTTGTATGTTGACAATTTTGAACCCGTTTTGAAACAATCACATGTAATAAATAAAAACATAAAAACAAATATTTACGCATGGCATCCTATCATGTCACATGTACAACCTGCCAGGAAACTAGTAACCACGGGATTTGACAACTTCTGAAAACCAGCCCCGTGATATTTTCCCACCATGTATGAATATTATTAGGTTTCAACCCTGATGACCAAAAAAGGTCATGGCCATATCGACATCATAGTTAATGTACTATTCCCACATTAATTTGGTATATGGGTGCATCTTGGCATAGTAGGAAATGTTGCCGGTGGGAGTCTCAACATTGGGCCTGTTTTTTTAACGAGCAAGGGATGAGTTTGCCCTTTTTCTCCGAACACACTCTATCATTGGAGCAAGCAAGACTTACGATTAAGTCTGCATTTGTGTGCATACCTTGTTCTTACATCAATGCATGTGTGACCAACATATATGCAACCCAAGAAGCCCAAGCCTCATCTAGATTGAGAAGGCCATGTTTAAAAAGAAAAGCAAAACAATCTACTGCCATTGATCAAAACAAGTACCAGTACAAGTGTATTAGTTCTACAAAATACTTTAATAATAACAACATCAGCACATTTGAGAGATTCGATAGCTTTTGAAAGATTCAGAAATACAGGCCATATTCTGCACTGGATCTAAACAATTCCCAGTACATAGGAATTATTACAAAATATATTAGCAGTTGAAGAACTCCATACAAATACTCGGTAGAAGTATAAAACTACTCTTAGTGGAACCTTAATCTAGCTAGAAAAGATTACATGTCCCATCATATACTCCAAACATGCATGAGAGAAAGAGAGAGGTCAGAATCACCACAAGATCTGTATGCCAATGATTCAGCGTGTCCAGGTCGTGGCTGGGTAGCGCTTGCTTTCCCGCTTGGCACGTTTCTCTCATTTTACCTTCATTTGTAGATCCTCGTAATAGGCTTTCGCCTGTTCACCCTTAGCAAGATAGATGTAAAAATCATGGATCTTTCCAACCATTTCCATCACTCCGATTGCGAAAGGAATCTGCCACTAAAATAAATAAAGTAATTAGTATTAGAACAGTGGGACTATAAAATTGCATATACATTCATATTAGGATCATCAGGAGAATATTAAGATGTGATATCTCACAATGGGTTGATGTCTTCGTTGATCCAGCATTGGAACTCCACGAGGAACTTCGACCAACAATTGAGGAGCTTGACAATAAGTCCCCGCTACCGACAGTTAATGGTTGAGCGCATCCAGCGCGGCTTCGGCCGGCAGCTCCACAATCTTTGGCTCAGAATAAAACTCGAGCTAACAGAACCCACAAAAATCGACCAATGATGATATCCTCACCTTGTACTCCTCCAATTCCCACGCCGCGGACCTTACACGGCTGACAGACATGACAATCTCCGTGATGTGCCCGTCACTCTGGCCGATAAACAACATGCTCGTCTTCCCGATGACGATGACATTTGTTCTCCGCAAGCACCCTGTAGGCACCGGCTTAGACGGGTCCCATTGTTTGACGTTTTAGAGGACTGTGGGCACCTCGATCGAGTGGGTGGATTTGAGGTGCAGATACAACGTTAATTTGTTTCCGACCTAGTTGCATCCTGGCTCCTTGCAGATAAACGGACTGTGGATGTAAGAGATCATGTGGGCATAGAGTTTGTTGAAGGAGACCACTTCTGGGTAGATGTAGTTCGGGCAGCTGTAACCTTCTCTGTCGATGACTTGGTGGTGTTGCTCCTTGGAGCATGCGGCCAGCCGGTCGGCGCTTTTAGCGTCGAGACGCTCAGCGATTTGGTTGACGACGTCGTCGCTGACCTTGTTAAAGCTGCTGCACCGCCGGCTCTCCCTCAAACCTCTCCAAATTTTGTACAGACGATCATCCATCATGTCGAGGAGGATTGGGGGCGAGGAAGGATCTATATAGAACTGTTTGGGTGTTTTTGGTGGAGAGGGGTGGTGGTCTAGAAGGAGAGATGCACCGGACTAGATGGTGAGGAAAATGTGTGATCAGCACGGTGGAGAGGATCCCAAATGCGGCCATTCAGCATCGGTGAGTGTGGATAAACTAAACGGAGATGGGGAAGATGCGATGGCTCTTTGAAAGAGGTTTTTCTTTTCTTGTAATAAATTAACCATATCACCTCCTGGCGCAGTATAGTCTCATCACGTCTGTTTGACTAGACACATTATTTATTTACAGGTCCTACTGTAGTACTGTTTGCATAAGTAAGAGTAGTAGGTAGGAGTATTACTCTACCTCCGTACCAAGGAATAATAAGGCATCCTTGTTTTGGGTGTTTTTTCTTTGAGCAAGATTTACTCTAAATATATAGTATAAAGAATGTTGGTACAAAATTAGCATTATTGGAAAGTTTTACTCTACCTCCGACAATACTAATTTTACACAAATTAATCAAGTGTATTAGTTACTCTATTTATTCGATCAAACTGTACACAATGTAATCAAGTATGTATCTTCTCGGCACCCCCGCGCACACTTGCTAGTTGATCTCTCCCTCGTCCGGAGTGTGGCGCTCAGCACATGTGCCATTGTTAGGGTTGCGAGCGGGATCCCATGAAAGTCCCGCCTCTAGTTCATTTTGAAGTTTCTATAGGAGTACTTCAAAATGAACTAGAAGCAGAACTTATGCGGGATGCCGCTTTCAACTCTAACATTGGTATGACGGCTCTGTGTTTGTCTATCGTGTCTTCATCAACTCCGTTGTGTTGGTGTGCGTAGGAAGGAACCACTTTGGACATTGGTCTGGGGCGGTAGTAAAAACGTAGTCGCGGATCAAACTTTTCGGGTTTCGATTTTTTCACTTGGTTCGTCCCAAACATGACATGGAAGGTTATTACAATGATCAACACTCACAACACTAGAGAAGGGATATTGTACTTGGTATGTATATATTAATATATACATGTCCCATCGCATTCGATGCACTTCATTAGCAAGATCTGGAAAAAGTGAGCACCGCGCTGATTTCCTTTTTGTTAAGCAAGTTGTTGTTGTTCTAGTACAAACGGTATGGCTCAGCTAGTGGGTGGAGAAGGAGAGCCAGTCCCGACTGATTTTCCATGCTTATTTTCAGGCCCCTTTGTACTAAAACAAGGGTTAGGTGTAATTTTCTCGTTTTTGAGGTCCTTGATGTAACATGTACACTTCCACTAACCATGTTAAGTTGCTAACCGAAGCATCTCGCTCCTTCTAGGCCAAACCTAGTTGAAAAAAGGTGCCACCGCACCACATTTCAGACAAAGTGGACCATGGTTTCTTATAACTTCCTTGTTTTAGAATTGTTGAATCTTCCTACCTAGGTAACTTCCCCCACTTAGAGGACTTTATGCCGATTTAACGAAATTCTGTCAGATATGAACTACTCCCTCCGATCGATATTACTTGTCACAGAAATGGATGTATCTAGACATGTTTTAGTGTAGACAGATCCAATCTAGGGACAACTAATATGAATCGGAGGGAGTACAAGTATGCATGATAGGTTGGTCTTTAATTTTACATATGTCTTTTGTTGGTACCAATGTCGTCAATATATCGAGAACCATCGCGAGATTTTAAAAATGCAACTAACTTCGTGCTAAGAATATGCATGCCTTCAAATTTGATAATGTTTTGAAGACACTGAAATAAAACAAATAATAAACCAAATACTTTCATGTGGCGTCCTCTCATGCGTATTTCTCGCCATAAAAAATCAGAAATTTGTGTTTGACACTTCTTTTCAAAACAAAAAACGACTATGTTGCTTCACAATTTCCATACCACTATATATTGTATGAGTAACTTCGAACAACGGCAGTTGGATGTAGATTGGCAAAACCCGACATTGTTGACCATTGGATCTCTTTCAGTACATTTGATTATGTCATGTTTAGCATACACAAGATCCCATTATTGTTGGCCTCTAGCACCATGAATATACTATGCATACAAAGTACAGAGAACATGGTTTTGAATGCCACAAGACAAGTTTCTAGATATAGTGGACAATGTTTTATGTATGATTCCCAAGTTTTATGAGTTATCAAAGCTTTCGAGCTAACTCGGACCACTCAAATGACTTTAAGTCTCTATTAACAAAATAATGTCATATTTGAACTAGAAGCTCTAGCAAGTGGTAGATTTCTATCGGAGTTCTACAAAAAGCTTTTGGTGGTACGCATCAGGTAGTTAATATATCGAAAACAATTGAGAGTTTTGACAAATTCAACTTCCTGTTAAGAATTTGTATCTTGACAATTTTGAACCCGTTTTGAAACAATCACTTGTAATAAAGAAAAACAAAAAAAGAAATATTTATGCATGGCATCCTATCACGTCACGTGTACAGCCTGCCAGGAAACTGGTAACCATGGGATTTGACAAATTCTAGACACCAGCCCCCCGATATTTTCCCACCATGTATGAATATTATTAGGTTTCAACCCTGATGACCAAAAAGGTCATGGCCATATGGACATCATAGTTAATGAGCTGTTCCCATATTAATTTGGTATATCGGTGCATCTTAGCGTAGTAGGAAATGTTGCCCGTGGGAGTCTCAACATTGGGCCTGTTTTATTCGCAGATAGGAAAAACAGAGGAAAAGGGAAAACACATATTGTTAGAATATCATGTCCAGTTGAATCCTACAAGATTTGGAGCCTACAGGAATTTTTCTTAAAGAAGTGTTAGATTCACAGGAAAGTAAAGACATGTGCATGTCATCCTTTTGAAAGTATCACATGCCATGCAAAATGATAAACTTGTATTTTGACAAGTTTTAAAAAATGTGGTTCACAAAATTGTCCTCAATGCGTACGAATAGGTTTCGAGTCGTACGACCAAGGTCAATGCCATATCCTATGATCCACATCATAGTTTATGGTAATTTCCCCATATTATGTAGACTGGTGCATCTTGACATTATTGTAAACAATATTTTCCCAAGGGTAGTTTCCAAGAAGTATTATGAAAAGAGATGATCTCAAATTTCCATGTGACAAGATTTTTTTTTGCGAAATCTAGAACGTTGTTTTCTGCAAAGCAAATAGTAGTACTAGGAAAAAGAAGGATCAAAATGGAGGGGGGAAACGAAGAGCTACTGTAGAAGATATTATGGGGTCAGAGAAGGCAGCTTGAGAGGGTTGCAACGAAGAGGTGTTGAATGTGGTTCGATGTTAGAGCAAACTTATGAAAAAAAGAGATAGAAACAGAGCCGTAGTAGTACCATGCACACGTGCGCAGCAAACGAGAGAGTAGTATGATACGTCCAAAACGTATCTACTTTCCCGAACACTTTTTCTATTGTTTCTCCTCTATACTTGTGTGATTTGGATGCAACTAATGCGGACTGACGCTGTTTTCAGCAGAATTACCAAGGTGTCTACTTTTTGTGCAGAAAATCAATTATTAGGAAAAATCCCGGAAAATATGCCAAAAATCCTATTTCACCCGAAGACTCCAGGATCCATAATACGAGACGGAGAAGAGCCCTGGGGTGGCCACACCACCTGGTGGCGCGGGCTAGGCCAGGCCGCGCCAGGGGGTGGTGTGGGCCCCCCAGGCACCCCCTCGGCCTATCTCTTCGCCTATAAGGAGCCTTCTGACCTAAAAACCCGAGGGGGTTCGACGTTTTTCCAGAAGGAGTTCCGCTCCGCCGCCACCACCAGATTCCACGAAACAGCTCGAGAAACTCCGTTCTGGTACCCTGCCGGGGGGGGAATTGGAGGAGATCATCGCCATCATCATCACCATCGCTTCTCCATCGACCATCCATGTTTCCCCCATCTATGAGTGAGTAATCCCCCGCTGTAGGCTATGGGGATGGTAGGGATTGGATGAGATCGTTCATGTAATATCATCCGATTGTTAGGGCATGGTGCCTAGTATCTTTTATTAGTGCTTTATGACTTTATGCTTGTTGTGCTTAATGCTTGTCACTAGGGCCCGAGTGCCATGATTTCAGATCTGAACATATTATTGATTCATTATGATAGTATTGTTCTTGGTCTTATCTGCAAGTTGTATACACACATTGTTGTCCGGAACCTATGGCCCCGAAGTGACAGAAATCGGGATAACCGGAAGGGAATGGCTTTGATGTGAGGATCACATGTGTTCACGGAGTGTTAATGCTTTGCTCCGGTGCTCTATTAAAAGGAGCACCTTAATTGCTAGTAGTTCCCTAGAGGCCCCGTTGCAAACGGGCTGGCAGGACAAAAGATGTTGTGCAAGTTCTCATTGCGAGCACGTATGACTATATATGGAACACATGCCTAGGATTGTCTAGTACTTGGGTGATTTATCTTATTTATCTGTAATTGACCTATGTTCTGATTGCTATGTGAATTGTCTTGTCCATGCAACGCCCATCCATCCATCCCTATGCCTACCGCACTCGAATCCCACTGTTTACTGCTTTTGTTACTATTGTCTTTTCTTTATTACTGCTGTTACTTTACTATTCCTACTACAAAACTGTTGCTACTGATAAACTTTTGTGAGTAAGATTGTTTCCAGGTGCAGCTGAATTGACAACTCAGTTGTTAAGGCTTATAAATATTCTTTGGCTCCCCTTGTGTCGAATCAATAAATTGGGTTTCACTTCCCTCGAAAATACTGCGATGCACCCCTATACTTGTGGGTCATCAATACTATTTTCTGGTGCCGTTGCCGGGGAGCATAGCTTTGTTTATCAAGTTCACTTGGATTCTCTATTGTTTGCCGCTATCCATCCATCATGGGTAAGTCTCGTGATGGCAAGGTTCCTATTTTACCATCCACTACAAGAAGAGGTACGGTTCTAAACACCTCTGCTTCTCTTGATTCACCATCTATTATAAGTATGCTCGTTACACCACCACATACACATGCTACACACACTGCTACTACTGCTGAATCTGAAACATCTGATGCTTATGATGATGCTTCTATTGTGCTTCATAAGAGTGGTTCATTAGGTCCTGTCCTAGATGCTACGATTGCTAGAACTATAGCTGGAAATACCGAAACTCCTAATGAAGACACTACCACACCTGTTAGCTCACCTGAGTCTAGTGAGAGTTATGATATTGAAGAAGATTATGTTGAGATGACCGATGAGTTTATTAAAGAATGTAAGAGCACCCATGATAGGAGCACTGCTAAGAGTCTCCTTGAGAGGCGTACTATTAGACCCAAATTATCTCCTGCTGCTAAGTTTGCTGCTTCTCCCATAAACATTATAGATGAAGATTATGATTTCTCTCTCAATCTATCCTACATAGCTATTGTCGAGAAAGAACCTTTTAGTGGGACTAAGAATGAAAGTGCGGTAGCACATATGAATGAACTTTCTACCATGAGTGGCTTGTTTTCTAATGATATTAAGATGCGTACTTACTTTGTTGCCAAGATTTTCCCCTTTTCCCTCAAAGGAGAAGCTAAAACTTGGTTTATTAGTTTACCTCCTGGATCTATTGACAGCCCTGAGTGCTTGATTCATGCACGGGATGGAAGTCCTTTACCTAAGAATGAGCTTCTTGATATATTTTATAATGGACTAACCGAGGAATCTAGGACAAACCTAGATAGTTGTGCTGATTGTGTTTTCAGGAATATGACTCCTAAGGAAGCTGAGGAATTAATGGCTAAAATAAGCAAGAATTATGAAGATTGGACTCCTCCTAAACAAGCTATACCTGAAGTAATTGTACCTGAACCATCTATTGCTGTGCCGATTCCAACATCAAAGAAGAGGGGAGTTATTGAATTAAATGATGAAGTGATGAAGGAAGCTAAGAAATGTCTTAAGGAGAAGGGAATTAAAGCTGTAGATGTCAAGAATCTACCTCCTATAGAAGAATTATGTAAGCCTATTCCCTACTCACCCACTTTTGAGGTACACTCTCTCCAACACTTTGATGAAGGTGATATCCCTTACTTGAAACCTCCTGATCAATGCTTAGAAGAATTTGATATCTTTATTGTTAAGTAAGGTAACTTTAATAAAAGGGTGCAAAATCATCTAATGGAAAACACTAGAGCTATTGTCAAGTTGAAAGATATTATGGAAAGAACCTCCAATGATGTTAAAATGATTGTTAAACACTTTCAAATGGTTCAAACCCAAATAGACCAACTCGTTAAAGTGCAAAACGACTTGCTAGTTAATGCTGCTAAAGAAAAACATGATTATGAAATTAGGACTAGAAGTGGAGCTGCTACCTAGGATCCTCTATATCCTGAGGGGCATCCCAAAAAAATTGAGCAGGATTCTCAACAAGCTGAAAATAGTGGTTCTACTCATAAGAAAAGGAAAAAGAAACATAAAACTGTTGTAGAACCCTCTAAACCTGCTATAGATCCTAATAGTATATCTGTCTCTGATGCTGAAACTGAAAGTGGTAATGAAGAAAATGAAGTGCCTAATGAATAAAAAGTTGAAGAAGAACCTGAAAACCACACTAAGAATACGAAATACACAAAAGAGGATTTTATTGCTAAGAAACATGGTAGTGAAAGAGAGCCTTGGGTCGAAAAACCTATGCCTTTCCCTGATAAGTAACACAAGTCAAAGGAAGATGAGCACTACAATAAGTTTTGTGAGTGGATGAAGCCTTTATTATTGCAAATTCCTTTGACTGATGCTATTATATTGCCCCCTTACTCAAAGTATATGAAGGACATTGTCTCGAATAAAAGGAAGATCCCTAATGAAGAAATCTCTACTTTGCTTGCTAATTATTCTTTCAATGGTAAGGTTCCTAAGAAACTTGGAGACCCAGGGATTCCAACTATCCCTTGCTCTATTAAGAACATTTATGTTAGAATTGCTTTGTGTGATTTGGGAGCTGGAGTTAGTGTATGCCTTTCTCTCTCTATAAGAGGCTTTAGCTTGAAAAATTGATACCAACTGATATATCTTTGCAAATGACTGATAAATCTACCACTATCCCTGTGGGTATATGTGAGGATGTACCTGTTTAGGTGGCTCACAATTGCTTTATATTCACTGATTTTGTTGTGCTTGAAATGCCTGAAGATGATAATATGTCTATTATTCTTGGGAGACCTTTTCTTAATACAACAGGAGCTGTTATTAATTGTAATCAAGGAAAGGTGACCTTCAATGTTAATGACAAGGAACATACTGTCCATTTCCCCAAGAATATTGAAAGGACTTATGGTTTGAATTCAATTGAACATGTTGAAGGCATTCAAGTTGGAGAAATATATTGTCCCATACCAAGAGAAAAATTTGAGACTATTATGATTGGGACCATTGCTATCAAGGTTAAGGTAACATAATCATTAGTGGAGTACAAAGTTTTGTCTCATATGCAATTGTTTTGGTAGCCAGACTTGATCAACCTTGCTAACAAAAGGATTCCATTGAACAAAACAATGTTTTCATTATGATTATCTCCGTTTATTTCTATCCTTTGCATTTTAGTTTTTGCTCTCGTTTAGTTTTCTTTGTGTTGTTAGTTACTTGCATACTAGAACTTCTGTAGTTCTAGCCTTGTTTTGTCCTTGCATCATGTTTCCAAAAGAAAAAAATCTGTCTGTCAGAAAAATCATTCTTCTATTTCTGAAAAAATGCCCAAAAATAAAGTGTCTCGAAAAATTCCAGAAAATTCATATTAAATTTTTACGTGAAAAAAGGGGTAGAGGAGTACCTGGTAGGTACCAGGGGGCCCACTAGGCAGGCACACCCTGTGGTGGCGTGGCCAGCCCTGGGTGGCGCCATGACCTGGTGTGGGCCACCCCTGGCCCCCTACTTACTCTCTCAGCTGCTACTTTCTTCTCTCTCCCGAGTAAGATCCAGTTCATAGCTCAAAATCGCGTTCTTTCTGTGCTTGCTCTCGATTTCTTCGATCTCCTTGCTCAGACCATCTTTCTTGCTGAAATTTGGAGCATTTGTTCCCTGGTATGTGACTCCTCCCCTTGTCCAAGTAGATTTGTGATTAGTGGATTATATGTTGAGTATTTTGCTGTTGTAGGTGACTGGTTTTGAGAGCTTGTAAGCTTGTTTGATGCTTATAGATATAGTTTTGATGCATGTTTAGGCCTCTTGCAAGTCCCTATGAGTAGAATCCTTCATTATATTTACTTTGCAATCACTTGTTTAATAGCTGTTTAAATTTGAGAGTACCAAGCATGAACAACCATACTTTTGGAGAGATATTTGAGAGTGATGCACCTAGGAGGTCGAGGCCCTCAAGAACAGCCTCTCAAGCTAGGCCATCATACAATGAAGACCTCATTGCAACATGTATTGGCGGTGAAAGGGATGATGGAGATGCTCACCCATCCTCTTTTCCTTGTTTTACTTTCTTGCAAGCTGCATGTATTCTTGATGATTTCTTGCTACTGATTGAGAGGGTTGGTTTGACCTCTTATATGCAAGATGAGAGTGCACAATACGCTATGCTCACCAAAACTTTTGTTGAGAGCTTCTCATTTACCAACACACCATATCAATCTACTGTCTCTTTTAAAATCTATGGTATGCCTTTCACCATGCCTTTGGAAAGATTTTGCAGTATTGTAGTTGTGCGTATGACAGGGACCATGAAGAAAATTCGAGGGTGACCCGCTGATTTGTTGGAGCTTTACCGAGGGGTGACCAATGATGATGACCGTGTGGCCCAGCGCGAAAAGATAAGAAATATCCAACTCCCTGCTCTTAGATAATTTGCATTATATCTTGCCACTAGTGTATTGGGTAGGGAGAACACTAGTAATATATCCAACTATCACTTAGCTTTCCTTGCTTCTGCGCTCAACAATGATACTCGGTATAATCTTGGCTCGCTTATTGCTCGCCGCCTAGCTGCTAGGGGGGCTATCTATGGGGGCATCATTGCCTCGCGTGTAGTCAATGCATTAGGTCTCTTAGTGGATCCCGATGATGCTATGCTAGCACCACAGAGGCTGAACCTTGTTGCCATGAAAACTCATCACTTTGTCACTGCTACCCCTGATTCGAACAATCTACTATATAGGATGCTTTTCACTGATGGGGATGAAAGGGAGATCTTTTTGCCACAGCCTGCTTTGTTTAGTGTTGACAAGAGACCGTGGTCGTGCTCCTAGGAGGAGGTGGACGAGCAGCTTCGCTTGCTGGGTTTCCACGAGCTGCACCAGGAGGATGTGCCCTCCTATGATTACTCCGCACATTACGGAGGGATGTACTCAAGATCGCACCAGGACGAGGGGACCCCCTCGTCGTACCACGGTGACACTTCATCCTGGCCAGCTTGGGATTGATACCCCACTTAGGCCAAAAGCCTAAGCTTGGGGGGAGGTACGCCGACACCGCACTCATCTCCATATCAGGTTGAGTCGGTACTTTGTATATTCATGATTTCGTTCTCTTTTTAGTTTTCGTTCTTCTTTGCTTTTGCTTTCTAAAAAAATACAAAAAGACCAAAAATAGTTTTTGTTGTTTCGCTTTGGTTTGCTTCTTCTTTTTGCTTTGGTTTGCTTTTCCCTTTTTTTCTTTGTTTGAACTATTCGAAAAACCCAATAAGATTTTGCTTTGTTTGTTTTTCTCTTTTGGTTCTTGTTTAAAAATCGAAAAAACAGCAAAAATATTTGTCGTTCTTCTTTGGTTTTTACGAGTTTGCTACAGGGTTCGGCAGTCCTCAGTGGATATTGGTTTCATATTATTATTCAAGCCACACAAGTGAAGAGCAATAATGAGGATTAATGATAACTTGAGGCGTGGTAAGAGGCTGGTAACGAACTCTATTTGTCTTCATTTTTGTACATATACTCATCATTGTGAGCTTGCTTAGTCCGTTCATGTAGGGTGTATGTTATCTTTGGATGCTTAGTAGTTCTTGCTTTCTTGTGATTAGCCCCAACCCGCTAATAGTTTGTAGCATGTCTCATGAATGTTTGCTTGCATTACTCTGTTCATAAATTGGTATGACACCGTGGTATCCTCTTCTGAATGTTTCATTTGAATTGACTTGGCACATGCTCACGCATGCACATGACTGTAATAATCAGTTAAGCCTTGACGAATTATTTTTCTTTGAGGATCTTGAATCACTTTCATGCCATGAGTAGTCCTGTTTTGTTGCAAGCATGATAATGACAGCTATTGCTCTCTCGTTTGTCGCTCTCTTACTATTGCTAGTCTTCACTTCCATTGAGTTCCAAACTCCCTAAACCATGATAATGTTTTACTCAAGTTCCAAACTCCCTAAACCAAATATTTCCAAAGTGTCCACCATACCTACCCATTAGCATCATTTGCTAATTCCGTGCATACTCATTGTGCCTTGTTTTCTTCCGAATAAAATGTTTGCTTGTTATGGGAAAATTAGTTAGTAAAGCTCTCACGAACTTGATGGCACACTTTATTTCCTACACTTAATAAACCTGAACCATTGTGAACTCTCCATGAAAGTTATATGCTTGCAAATTATAGGCTGGGGATTAGCAGAATCGTGCTGTCACAGGGAACGCTTTCAACACTTGTAAATAAATACCCAGTTGATACCTTGCTCTTTTGTTTGCGGATGTCGTCGGTGTGAAATAAAAGGGGAGCTTGTAAGTGCATGGAGTTATGTATGTGTGTTAGAGAAACGCCTGGGCCGTTGGTCTAATCCATGCTGACATGGTGGAAACCTGCAGCGTAACCATAATGATATCTATGAAGCATTCTTCTTATAAAAAAAGAAGAGAGATAGCTATTGAGAAAAAAAGATTTATGAAAAGAGGAAAGAGAGAAAAAAGCACCATTTTCCCATGGTAAATAAGAAGATTGTTGAGATACTCATTGTCTGCTTGCCTTGTCATTTTGATATGGGGATTCTTCCGTATCATCGGGCAAGGGGTACCCCGTTGGCGGTTCTCAATGATACACACATACTTACGATGACAAGAACTTACCGGTAACTAAAGTTGAATAGCATGAGGAGCGGCCCTCGTACTCAAGGGACTTGGGATTTCCAGTTTATAGTCTGTCAAGCATATAACTCAGATTGGACCTCACTTTCACCTTAACCACATTAAAGATGCTTATGATAGGGGCAATGAGAGCTCAAAGCTAATGAGTACCATACTTTTAGCATTTGGAAGCCTTTCAAATTATTCAAAACCGTTTCTTCTACTTGTTGAGTCTCCACATATTCTTTGAGCACCTTCTTGAGAGCATAGTTGTCATTCTTTGTGTTTGTTCCATTACTTGATTATTTGTGTTATGACTTGTATCCTTGATATCTTTACTTCTAGTCATCACTTGAACTTCAGAGGTGCCTTGGCATTCATAATCAAAGGCAAGCGAGATACCACTCTATCATACCTTTCTATGAGCATTGTAATGTTGCTTATGTTTATGCTTCATACTACTTATTATTCTTGAGTTGGAATCTCTTCATAGCTTGCAATGACTATTAAGTAGACTCAGTTGCATACTGTTTATTATGAACTATCTAAGTAGTTGATCACATTGCAGAGAATATTTACATCATATGAAGCAAATGTGTTCGTGAAAGTTCTTTTATCGCACTCAGTTTTCAACTGAATTGCTTGAGGACAAGCAATAAGCTAAGCTTGGGGGAGTTGATACGTCCAAAACGTATCTACTTTCCCGAACACTTTTGCTATTGTTTATCCTCTATACTTGTGTGATTTGGATGCAACTAATGCGGACTGATGCTGTTTTTAGCAGAATTACCTTGGTGTCTACTTTTTGTGCAGAAAATCAACTATCAGGAAAAATCCCAGAAAATATGCCAAAAATCGTATTTCACCCGAAGACTCTAGGAGCCAGAATACGAGACGGAGAAGAGCCCTGGGGTGGCGACACCACCTGGTGGTGCGGGCCAGGCCAGGCCGCGCCAGGGGGTGGTGTGGGCCCCCCAGGCACCCCCTCGGCCTCTCTCTTCTCCTATAAGAAGCCTTATGACCTAAAAACTTGAGGGGGTTCGACGTTTTTCCAGAAGGAGTTCCGCTCCGCCGCCACCACCAGATTCCACGAAAAAGCACCAGAAACTCCGTTCTAGCACCCTGCCGGGACAGGGAATTGGAGGAGATCATCGCCATCATCATCACCATCGCTTCTCCATCGACCATCCATGTTTCCCCCATCTATGAGTGAGTAATCCCCCGCTGTAGACTATGGGGATGGTAGGTATTGGATGAGATCGTTCATGTAATGGCATCAGATTGTTAGGGCATGGTGCCTAGTATCTTTTATTAGTGCTTTATGACTTTGTTGCGACTTGTTGTGCTTAATGCTTGTCACTAGGGCCCGAGTGCCATGATTTCAGATCTGAACGTATTATTGATTCATTATGATAGTATTGTTCTTGGTCTTATCTGCAAGTTGTATACACACGTTGTTGTCCGGAACCTATGGCCCTGAAGTGACAGAAATCGGGATAATCGGAAGGGAATGGCTTTGATGTGAGGATCACATGTGTTCACGGAATGTTAATGCATTGCTCCGGTGCTCTATTAAAAGGAGCACCTTAATTGCCAGTAGTTCCCTAGAGGCCCCGCTGCATACGGGCTGGTAGGACAAAAGATGTTGTGCAAGTTCTCATTGCGAGCACGTATGACTATATATGGAACACATGCCTAGGATTGTCTAGTACTTGGGTGCTTTATCTTATTTATCTGCAATTGCCCTATCTAACACCGCCGCAACCCCATGACCCCCATCGAGGCGGATCTAGCAGCAGCTGCGGCAGCCCTGGAGACTACTTGTCAGAACCTTCTGGAGAAAGCTGGCAAAGTAGGAGCCGCCCAACGGTGGATGAGTGCACCATGCAGGAGTATAACACCGTGCACGGCTTCACCCGCTTGCTCGGAACTAGCCGCCTGGCGCAACCCCAAGGCCGAAACCTCGGTTCGGAGATGGATCGCGCTGCTGATCCGCGTACGCCCGCGGTACCGCTGGTCTACAGCACCCCCTCCAAGAACATGAGGGTAACGAAGGCGGCAGTCGCAGAGCTGAGCCACTTGGAGGGCGAAGATCTGCTCCGTCAGCAGGCGCGTGTCTAGCTCCTCGTGGTCATGGCAAACAAACAGCAGGCTGAGGCAGAACTGAGCATGGCCGACAACAATAGAACCCAGTTGGCTCGCCCGATGGCGGATCCGACTATAGGCGGCAGCAAGGTGTCTTCCCCAAATGGAGCAAGGCCAAGCAACCACCCGCACGGTGGATCTGTAGGCCGTGGGCACAACGCCCGCAACGCGGCGGCTGTTACTAGCAAAAACCGTGAGCCGCCCGACGAAGCCAGAAAAGGCCAAGCGCTGCCCAAGCCCCGCCTATCTGGCTAGCTGGGACCGCTCGAGCCGGAAGAACAACAAGACGCGCACGCACGAATCGACCTACTGGTCCAATCACGCCCGCTGGAGGAAGAAAGTCCAGTCGGGCCAAGATGTTTCGGACCGCGCATCCGGAATGAGCCGTTTCCAAAGGGATTTTCGCTCCCAAGGGATATGCCAAAATACAACGGCTCGGTCAAGCCGGAGGACTGGTTGGTGGACTACACCACTGCTGTGGGCATCACAAACGGGAACCACTAGGTGGCAGTACGCTACGCCCCTCTCATGCTCCTCGACTCAGCTAGGACATGGCTCAATAGCCTCCCGGACAACAACACCAACGCGTGGATCGATTTTCGAGTAGGCGTTCGTCTGCTACTTCACTGGTACCTACAAGCACCCAGGCCGACCCGGCGAGCTCGCCCTTTGCGTACAGGGCTCGGATGAATCCGACCACTCCTACATCACCCGATGGAAAAGCATGCACAACTCCTACGAGGGCGTATGCGAGCACCAGGTGGTTGATTTCTTCATCAACAGATGTAGAGACGGTACTATGCTCAAGCATAAGCTTCACCAGGTGGAGCCCACAACCATGGCGCTGACCATGGCCATTGCAAACAAGTATGCCACGACCGATGCGACAATGAAAAGATCCGTTCGGGTGGACGACCAGAGGAAAATAATCGTCGACGTCGTAGTAGATCGGCACTAGCCGGAAGGAAATGGCCACAATTCTAGGCGACATGACAACCGCCACTACAAGAGAAAGGATGACCAGCTGGATAACCAGTACGGTTCCAAGCAGGTAGCGGTAGTGCAGGAGGATCCAGCTGCAGGCAGAAGCCGGAGACAGAAGCCCGATGACCGGCCTCCGAGGCCCAAGTACACCATCGAGTCGATGCTCGATGGGCCATGCATGTTCCATAGCGGAGGCAAAAAACCGGCTACGCATACCACACGCCAGTGCACCTGGACGAAGAAGATGGCAGAGGTTACTGGCACACCGGGTGCACATGCACCGCCTTCCCCAGCTGGTGGGCCGCCTGGCGACCGCAATAACCAGCACCGAAGGGAAGATGATGGTAACAACTACCCCGCCAGGTGGGAAACTACCACATATTCACAACGGAGCCATAGACCAACCATAGGAAGACGCGTCGCGAGGCGGAAGTGAACGCAATCGTTCCTCCCAATTCCCAGTACCTCAACTGGTTGGAGCAAGAAGTTGCGTGGATCCGGAAGGACCAACCAGCTGAGTTGCCTCACCCAGGCACCTACGCGAAGGTTTTGGATCCCATCATCGTCTCCCAGAAGCATTCCTGCAGGTTCTCCCGCGTCCTCGTAGATAGAGGAAGCAACATCAACCTCCTGTACCGCAGCTCGCTAGACCGGCTCGGTATCAGCGAGTCGCAGTTGGAGCCGTCAAACACCTCCTTCCATGGAGCCGTCCCGGTCCCATCACACTCACCCATCGAAAAGATCCGGCTGGATGTCATCTTCGGCACGGAGGATAATTTCCGTCGCGACCCCATCTGGTTGGAGGTTGTCAACCTCTACAGCGTGCACCACTCAATCCTAGGGCATCCGACGCTCACCAAGTTCTTGGCGGTACCACATTACACGTACCTCAAGATGAAGCTACCAGGGCCCAAGGGCGTCATCACTTTGGATGGTTGCTACAGACGGTCTATGGAGTGCGCCATAGACGGGTCCAAGATAGCAGAAGCCATGATCATCGCGAAAGAGAAGCGCATAATCATGCAGAACATGGTGGCCCTACAGAAGGACATGTCAGCTGGCGAGCCCAATCCAACCGGAGAAGCGTAGTTCATGCCATCCAAGGGCACGAGAAAGATCCTGTTGAACGAGGCCGAGCCGGAGAAGTTCGTCCTAGTCGGAGACGGCCTCGGTAGCAAATAGGAAAGCGCGCCCGTCGACTTCCTCCATGAGAATCGGGATATCTTTTCCTGATCCCCCAAGGTCATGCCAGGTGTTCCGAGGGAGCTTGCCGAGCACTCTTTACATATCAGGCCGGATGCAAAGCCGGTCAAACAGTCACTACGCCGCTTCGCGGAGGAAAAAAAGAAGAACCATTGGTGAGGAGATCACCCGGCTGCTCGTAGCCAGATTCATCATGGAAGTTTTCCACCCGGAATGGCTGGCAAACCCCGTACTCGTGCTAAAGAAGAACAAGACTTGGTGCATTTGTGTTCACTACACTAGCCTGAACAAAGCATGCCCAAAAGATCCATTCACCCTGCCAAGGATAGGCCAATTGATCGATTCCACGGCCGACTGTGAGTTGTTGTCGTTTCTGTACGCGTACTCCGGCTACCACCAGATCCGGCTGAACCCCGCTGATCAAATAAAGATAGCATTCATCACTCCCTACGGAGCTTGTCGGGGGATGTTCCCCGGGTACCCCAATGACGCCCTAAAGATGCCCCAATATAGTCAAAAAACGCAAAGGATAAAAGAAAAGGCAGCAGCAGCGTGTTCTGGGCCGACTGGAGCCTCCCAGCCGGCCCACAGACGCGCTAACTACTACTTCCGGCTGGGCCACCCCAGTCGGCTCACCTCGTCTGTCCTCCCCCGCCTGGCTCGCTTCCTCCCGGCCTAGGGCGACCAAGGCACCGCCCTGGATGGGCCCTCTCTGCCTTGCCCTATCCGGCTATCCTGCTGGGCCGGCTCTGTGACTCAAATGGGCCTCCCGCTGCTCCCTCGGTCGGCTCCCGCTCGCCTCCCCCGACTGGGGTCCCTTCGCCCTGGGTGGGCCGGCTACCTCACCTGGCCCAGGTGGCTCCGCCCGGCTAGGCCGCCCCAGCCGGCCTCCCCCATCGCTGCCACCCCCGGTCGGGTGCCCTGTTGCCTGGTGACCCCATCGATCAGGAGGATCGATCGGTCCGGCTACGTACGCGGCCACTCCCTGGGTCCAATCGGCCACCTGCTGCTACGATCAGACCCAGTACCAGCAGTTACATACGTAAAGGCAGAAGGACAAGGACTGGACAACGAGAAGACCCAGTTGGTGGGGTTCGACTGGTTGGGATCCAGTTGAAAAGAGAGAGAAAAGAATCCGGTTGGAGGCTGTCGGTTGGAAAGAAAAAAGAAAGAGAGAGAAAAGGTAGAGAGAGAGAGAAAAGATAGGAGGCGAGAGGAAGAGATGAGGCCGGTTGAAGAGAAAAAATAAAAAGTAGGGAAAAGGAGGGTCCGGCTAGGAAGGCAGTCCGATTGAGAAAATAAAAAAAGAAATGCAAGCTCTGGCTAAAAGAATCCGGCTGAGAGAAAAATCAAGGAAGAAAAAAAGAGAGGAAATTCCAGATCCGACTATACCGTTTTGCTCTGGCTGATCCCGTTTTCTCCATCCGATTCATTCGGTTCGGTCCGTTTCGGCTGGGTCAGGCCGACTTTGTCCGTTTGATTGCCGGTTCGGCCGGCTGGACCTGTTCCGGCTGGGCTAGGCCAGCTCGGCGCATCCTGGCGCGTTTGGTTGTCTGGCCGGCTGGGGAACGAATCCGGCTACGCCGCGTTTGGTTGCCTATCCGACTGGAGCTAGGCTGTCTGGCTGGAACGCCAGTTAGACCGTTTCAGCGACCACGACGCTTGCGGAATCGCGCCTTCGACCCTACTAAACCGACATCTATAATGTGAGTGTTCTTTCGACCTCGAGCAACCCTCGAGGTCTCGCCATATGTTGTTTTCCTTCATGCTTTCAGTTTTCCGGCGCCGGCAACCCCTACCTGGGGGCTCGCCTGTTGGCCCGGCCTGCTAAACCTGTAAACCGACTGAGTAGTGCGCGATGGTGTCAGAGGCCCACTCTTTGTCTCAGCTACAGACCGCAACCTGGCTGTCCGGCTAGCAAGAGCAAAAGCCCGTGGCATCCCACATGAAAAATGGCGAAGGGTGCGATAGATCGGACATTCCGGCCTTGTGCCTAGTTGGTATTTTCCGGCTGCTCAGCCCTCAGTACCGTGTGCAATATACTGTCAGCTTCCCCTTCGGTTCCAGCTCCAGACCGCAACCCGGTTGGTCGGCAAGGACACAGCGTGAACAGCAGAGCGCACGAGAAAGTGACTAAGTGTTCAGAAAAGCATGAGCTAGTTTTTGAAAAATAAAACCGTCAGCCGGTTGATAGCATGTGTGCTGTATGTTGATGTGCCGACAACAAATTCATTTCTGTGTGTTTGTTTTGCACAACTGCACCGAGTCGAATTTCAAAGGCAGTTGAAGATTCAAAGCACTTGTTGTCGCTAGCTACTTCAATTCTCGGGGGATACACCCACCGGGTGCGCTCGCGTGCCCCAGGTGTAATCAAGTGCTCCGGTCCGGCTGAAGGCGTTCAGCCGGATAGCAAGTTCGAGGTGTCGAAAAGGGCAAGATATAGAAGATCCGCATCACCTGTCTCCGTTAGCTACTCCGAATCTCGGGGGCTACACCCCGCGGGTGCGCTCGTGTGCCCCCGCGGGAGTTGTGTTGCTTCCCGGGCTGGAGGTGTCCAGTCGGACGCCATTCAAGTACTTCATCTACAACGACAACGACAAGTTTTGTGGAGCTAGTGCAAATTTCTCCTCCGGGTGAAATCAGTGCGCGCTCGGGGGCTAGTGTCGGGGGGATGTTCCCCGGGTACCCCAAAGACGCCCTAAAGATGCCCCAATATAGTCAAAAAACGCAAAGGATAAAAGAAAAGGCAACATCAGTGTGTTCTGGGCCGACTGGAGCCTCCCAGCCGACCCACAGACGCGCCACCTCCTCCTTCCAAGTGGGCCAACCCAGTCGGCCCACCTCATCCATGCTCCACCACCTAGCTCGCTTCCTCCTGGCCTGGGGCGACCAAGGCACCGCCCTCTCCGCCTTGCCCTATTCGGCTATCCTGTTTGGCCGGCTCCGCGACCCGGATGGGCCTCCCGCTGCTCCCTCGGTCGGCTCCCTTCGCCCCGGGTGGGACGACTACCTCACCCGGCCTAGGTGGCTCCGCCTGGCTGGGCCGCCCTAGCCGGCCTCCCCCATCGCTGCCACCCCCGGTCGGGTGCCCCGTCGCCTGGTGACCCCATCGATCAGGAGGATCGATCGGTTCGGCTACGTACGCGGCCACTCCCTAGGTCCAATCGGCCACCTGCTGCTACGATCAGACCTAGTACCAGCAGTTACATACGTGAAGGCTGAAGGACAAGGACTAGACAACGAGAAGACCGACAAGACCGAAGACACCAAGCCCATGCTACTTTATCAGATGATGTAATGACTAGTGTGCCACTGTACATTACCTCATGCATGACATATTGAGTAGTACTAGTTAGGCAGGTGGGCCAATCCTTGTTCCCTGGGCACCAATATAAGCATCAGGGAGGCTCACGTTGCTAGCACCCTCACAGGGACACACACCCATCAATCACTCACAGCTCACTAGCTAGCTCACTCTCGCTCAGGTAGATACACATACAGATAGGTTGGTCTCAGTCCATTTAAGGCAGTAGCTACAGAATACAACTCAAGGAGCACTTGTAGCCCATATACCACTCGTAGTCAGATCGGCATGAGTAGGAGTTTTACCTCATCACGAGAGCTCCGAACCTAGGTACTTCCTGTGTCCAGCTACGCTTGCTCGTATCCAATCCCGCCTGTGGACGCCGTCGATAACTTCCCTGCTAGTCCCCACACCTCTATCTAACCTGCTTAGGTACTGTCGTTCCCAATACAACGACAAATCCTACCGCTACACCACAATGTCGTTTGCACTGAAGAACGTTGGAGCAACATACCAGCGCTGCATGCAGAAGTGCTTGCAGACTCAGATCGGAAGAAACATACACACCTTGAGGATCTAAAGGAAACATTCACCAACCTCCGCCGGTTCTACATGAAGCTGAACCTGGAGAAGTGCGTGTTCGGGGTACTAACCGGCCAACTCCTCAGTTTTCTCGTATCAGAGCGAGGAATCGACGCGAACCCAGAGAAGATCGGCGCAATCGAGCGCATGCAGTCGCCCAAGAACTTAAGGGATGTCCAGAAGTTCACCGGATGCCTGGCCTCCCTCAGCCGGTTCATCAGCCGGTTGGACGAGAAAACACTCCCGCTGTACCAACTCATGAAGAAGATGGACAAATTTGTTTGGACATCGCAGGCAGATGAAGCCTTCTACGACCTCAAGTACATGCTCACTTCACCACCTATCCCGGCAGCACCAGCAGTGAAGGAGCCCATGTTGATGTACATCGCAGCAACAAACTGGATCGTCAGTGTGGTGCAGGTAGTGGAGACGCCGGAAGAAGGAAAGACATAGCCGGTGCAACGATCAGTGTACTACCTGAGTGAGGTACTCTCGCTCTCGAAGCAGAATTACCCTCATTACCAGAAGCTGGTGTATGGCGTGTACATGGCCGCCAAGAAATTGAAGAACTACTTCGAAGAACATTCCATCCGGGTGGTGGCGCTAGCACCGCTCTCGGACATCATCGGCAACAGAGATGCCACAGGCTGGTTGGCGAAATGGGCCATAGAGCTTGCCGCCCACAACATATAGTACGAGCCAAGAACGGCGATCAAGTCTCAGGCCTTGGTGGATTTCCTCGTTGACTGGGCAGAGACGCAGTACCTGCCGCCTTGCCCTAACTCCATGCATTGGAAGCTGCATTTTGACGGCTCCAAGATGTATGGAGGGCTCGGAGCCAGAGTGGTCATCACCTCTCCAAAACCAGACTGGCTAGAATACGTGCTGCAGATCCAGTTCTGTGCGTCCAACAACGTCGATGAGTACGAGGCGCTCGTCCACGGCCTCAAGATGGCCAAGGAGATCGACATCCAATGCATTCAATGCTTCGGCGACTCGGATCTAGTGGTACAACAAGTGTCGGGCGATTGGGACGCCAGGGACGCAAACATGGTTCTATACCGCTTCTTCATACAACAGCTATGTGCCTGTTTCGAAGGGTGCGCGCTTCGCCATATCCCCAGAATAAACAATGAGGCTGCAAACACGCTCGCCCGCATCGGGTCAACAAGACAGGAAATTCCGCCTGGAGTCTCCCTTGAGTACCTGCGCAAGCCATCGATCATGCTGTCCACCGAATCTGACTCCATAATATTGGACGCGGACCCAGGGACTGCAGGCTCCAAGACATCCACGACGGCTTCACCGCACACGGGGACTGCTTCGCCGCACACGGGGACTGCTTCGCCGCACCCGGGGACTGCCGGCTCCAAGACCTCCGCAACGGCTTCACCGCACCTGGGGACTGCTTCACCACACCCAGGGACTGCAGGCTCCGAGACCTTCGCGACATCTTCGCCGCACCCGGGATTGCCGTGTCTAGCCTAGAGGCTGCCGGCTCCACTACTCCACCCGGTTGGCCTCTAGACGAGCTCGACCCGGCTATGCGGGCAGAAGTGAATCTTCTCATGCAAGCGGTATGTGCCATCCGGGAAACCCCAACATGGGCCAAGCCGTTCATGGATTTCCTGGCCAGAGGAGAGCTGCCCGAAGAAGAGGTAGAGGCAAGGCAGGTGAAGCACAGAGCCAGCCCATACACTATCATCAACAACGAGCTCTACAAACGCAGTGTTGGGGCCATTTATCAGTGATGTGTGTGCCAGGAGGAGGGGATCCGGCTGCTGGTTGACATCCACCAGCGCGAATGCGGACACCACGCGTCATCACGAGCCATAGTGGAAAAGGCATTCCACCATGGGTTCTACTGGCCCATGACACTAGAAGACACTGAGCAGATCGTTAAAGCATGCAATGGTTGTCAGCAGTTCATCCAGCAGAAGCACACTCCATCTGAGACACTCAAGACAATTCCCATCACCTGGTTGTTTGTCGGCTGGACATGGTCGGCCCTTTCAAAAGAGCCAGATCCGGCATGACACACCTATTGGTGGCGGTGCACAAGATCACCAAGTGGATAGAGGCAAAGCCAATAAAGAAGCTGGATGGACCAATGGTGGTCAAGTTCTTCACAGACATAATCACACACTTTGGCTACCCCAACAGCATTATAACCGACAACGACACAAAATTCACCAAGGGAGCTTTCGCAGATTCTTCAGAGACAAGGGCATCTGCCTAGACCTGCCATATGTGCCTCACCCCCTGTCCAACGGGCAGTGCGAGCAAGCAAATGGCCTAGTCCTAGCCAGAATCAAGCCCCGACTGATCGAGCCACTGATGCGATCCCCCGACTGCTGGATTGAGGAGCTGCCGGTTGTGTTTTGGAGCCTTCGCACCATGCCAAACCGGTCCACCGGTTACACTTCTTTCTTCCTCGTCTACGGGGCGGAGGAGGTCTTGTCCACAAACATCGAGTTCGACGCACCTCGCAAATTTCTCTATATAGAACAACAATCCAAAGAAGCACGGGAAGACATCGTCGACCTTCTCGAAGACGCATGCGAACTGGCCTTGTCCAGATCCGCCATCTACCAGCAAAACTTGCGCCGTTACCACGCCCGCCGGATCCGCAGCGTCTCGTTCCGCGAGGGCAACCTGGTATTGAGGCTGGTACAAGACACCAAGGGGATGCACAAGATATCTCCGCCTTGGGAGGGCCCATTCATTATCAGCCAGGCACTGTAGAATAACTCATACTACCTCATCGACGCCCGCCTGCCAGAGAAGAACTAGATGGATCGCTCAGGTGAAGAAACTGAATGCCCATGGAACGCGAGCCTGCTTCATCCCTTTTACACTTGAACAAGAAGTGTATGTATCTTACCTTTATGTAATGAACAAGCATGGGAGCCTCGACATAGTCTCACAGACTCCATGATAAGTTAGCAAGTCATGCTGCACAATTTGGTTTTCCGGCTGCATTGCTCTAACCCTAGAGCCAGCGATCCGTCTTGGGGACTTGCCTGTTGGCCCAGACGGCTGCGCGACCAACGCGGCAAAGTGCTGTACGCGGTTCCTAGGGCTTCCTCTTTGGTTCCGGCTATAGACCGCAAGCCGACTGACAGATCCGGCAAGGGCAGAACGCTCGAAGGCCTCTACACGAAACATCCACGAGGAAAACAAAGACGTCTAGATGTCCCGGCTGCGCTCGCTCGCCCAAGGCCAATGACCCAAACCCGAAGTAACGTGCAGTACGCCTACTAAGCTACCCCTTCGACTTCGGTTAGAAGCCAGCAAGGGAACAACATCAAAACTGGTAAATGCTCACTGAGAAAAGGGCAAAGACATTGGATTTGCGTGAACCAGCAAAATTTCAAAACTAGCAAATCTAAGATTACAGTTTAACTCGTGTATGCTTAACCAGGCAAACAACTTGTTTGTTTCTATGTTTGCATGAGCCAAAGTTCCACGACGAACACTCAAGCCGGAGGCAGGTAGCTTCTAGGCGGCAGCAGAGCAGGTCAAAGAGATTCGACCGGGCTGTATCTTCTAGCCGGCCCGAACCTCGGGGACTACACCCAGTGGGTGCGCTTGCGCACCCCCACACAGAAACCTGCAAACAGATAACAACACAAAGGAGCTTTGACCTGACTGTATTCTCCAGCCAGCCCGAACCTTGGGGACTACACCCTATGGGTGCGCTCGCGCGCCCCCACATAGAAAAAAGCATGCAGCAAACACAGAACAGAAAGTGCAAACGCAAAAGCACAAGCAAGTGTAAAAAGGGAGGCAATGCTCCCACAAGAGTTCAATAACAAGAACACAGACGATTGTTCAAGAGCACAAAGGAAAAGCAAGTTCTTCATTCACAAATACTCCCGGCATACCAGGGATCAAGCTCATTGGTAGGCAGAAGGGCCGGAGACATTAGCTGGAGCTTGGATGCTGGAGGCAACGTCTACCGAGGCGGTTTGGGGCGCAGCTGGGGCCTCAGTGCGCGGCGCATTCGGACTATGGTAGTACCGCTCCGTGCCAGCCGGGTCAATGAAGTCCCTATCCAGTGCGACGAAGCTCCCAATCTTCACGCCGCAGGAAAGGCTCCGCAAATCCATGTCTGGGTACCAGGACTTTAGCAGCGCCAGTACCATCTCTTTGCCACCATGATCCGCCCACTCCTGGGCCATGTTCATGAGGTCCGGAGCACCCCAAAGCCGCTCGGCCAAGGTGTCCATGGTGGCCGACTGGGCAGCGTCAGGCTATACGTAGTCGTAGACCTCGAGAGCGGCGGCTAGAAGCCGGTTCGCCTCCTCGCTGACAACTGCCACCAGCTCCCCCGAGTGGAGATCCTGATCTGGATCCGTCTAGGAATCCAGCCCAGTGCATGATCAATTGCCACAGGATACTGAGCCGCAGCCGGGAAAAGAGACAATAATCACTATTGACTGCAAAAGGCAAAACGGCAAAACTTGCCTAAGTTGAGGGCACTTACTGATGACGATCTCGGCGATCTGGCAAAGCTCTCCCAGCACCGCCGCCTCCTTGGCCTTGGAAGCTTTGAGGGCATCTTCCTGAGTGGCGTAGAGCACCTCCAGATTCTTCAGCGCCTCGGTCTGGGTGTCTGCACCTTCTTGGCCTTGCCAGCCCTGATCTCCATCTGCTGCTTATGCGCAGTCAGCTAGGCGATCTGGTCCTGGCGAGTCTTGTTGGACTCCTCCAGCCGGGCAACCTCTCCCTTCATCCGGGCCACCTCGCCGTCCTGGTCCGCCAGCAGACCTGCAGGAGGGTAACCAATATTTGTCATCGGATTGATGACAAGTATGCCATGAGGGGGTCCTCGAGGTGTGTGGAAGAGAGGGGTGTGAGACGTACGGTGTTCCGGGACGGTGAGCACACAAGTTTACCCAGGTTCGAATCCGCTGGCTTTGGAAAGATACTACTCCTGCTAGCAATCCAGTAATACGACAGAGCCGAAATATGGGTTACAAGGGTTTGCCTGTGCGAGTTGAGATTGTATACTACTAAGGGTGCCCTAAAGGCTCCCCCTAGGACGGCTTATATAGATATCCGGCCTAGGTTCTATAGGAGATATCTATTCGGCTACGACTAAGAGTCGGTTACAGAGTACATCTTGAACTACAAGTAACACTATGGGCCTATGTCGGTAAGTCTTCTAGGCCTTCCCGTAGCCGGAATGGACTCCATCATTTCTCCCTGACTAGGCCGCCCGTGAAGCAAAGCTCTAACCCGAAGTGGGCCACCCTGGTAAGTGAGGAACTGTGAGGCTACCCAGAAAGTATATCCCCAACAGCAGCCCTCGAAAGTCTCCAAGATCCAAAGTCGGATTCATCATCGTCTAGCTTGATCTTAGGCTCCAAGATCCAAAGTCGGATTCATCATCGTCTAGCTTGATCTTCGGTTCCTGAAACTTCAAAACAAAAGATACGATCCGGGTCTCAAAAGTAAGTCGGACTTATCAGTACGTTATTCGGATTTTCCAGCTTGATATTCAAACTAAGCCGGAACTTGGTCTCTGACGTCATCTGGAACTAGTCATGGTCAAGTCACGTCACTAAAAAACATCCTGTCAGCACGACCGTTAGTGGGTCCATTGTTCGCGGAACCAAGGCGCCGTTTCAATGCGTACGCGGAGATCGAGGCGACGTAATCATCGCATGGGACCTTCCTAGTTCCTTCCATGATGCGTGGCGGTTACACTGTGGCTTTTGCATGAATCTTGGCGCAGTTAGGTGGTTATAAGGGGTGAGGATTCCTTCTTCCCTCATCTTCACCTATTCCCCTTGCTGTTTCCTCTCCTCCACTTCTCCCCCGTGCACAGAGCTCCTCTACTTCCCAGACTCCCAGCGTCGCCCATCCAAGGTCGCCGGCGCACCAGAGGAATGGCTTCATCTTCATCGTCTGGCTTGGCTGGGGCCGCAGCGGCGGCGACAGCAGTGGCAGCGGTGGAGAAAGAAAGCAACCGTGGGGTTCGACAATGAGAAGCTCTGCGGCGTGGAGAATGAAGGGCTCCTCCGCGCCGGCGACTAGCGGAGCGGTTTCGGCGAAACCATCCCCAACCCGGACGACGACGAGCGGGTACACTTCGGCACCCACCTCGACAGAGGTTTGTGTTTCCTTCCCTCGGAATTCTTTTCCGAGGTGATAGATCACTACGGCGTTCAGCTTCACCATCTTCCTCCCAACTCCATCTTAGAGATGAGCTCTTATGTAGCTTTGTGTGAGGGATATCTCGGAATTAGGCCGAGTCTCACTTTGTTTCGGTTTTATTTTCATGTCCGGAGAAACTCCATCACTGCCGGTAATCCTTATATTACCGGCATGATTAGCCTTTCAGTTAGACGCAAGCGTGTTTATCCTCGCATTTTAGCTAGTGAGTCGGTCAAACAGTGGCGGGCCACCTTCTTTTACCATAGAGATATTCCTGCTCCCGGCAAAGCTACTGCTTTGCCGGCTTTCATCGATGGAGCCGCCACGGCCCTAGCGTCTTGGGACGAGGCTCCTCCGGCTCTCAGTGACGATCTAATCCTCACCAAGAGGCGGATTGAATACCCGATGAAGCACAAGGGCCTAAAAGGGTCCGACTTAGTCCAGTCCTGGGTGGCACACCGGATCCAGCCTCTCCAGTACCACGGTGACCGCTGATGCATTCCATCATGGCATCGAAGAATGACTCCCTCCGCATCAGTCCGAAGGCTTTAAAGCCACATGATTACATAAGCTAGATCAAATGGCTGATTAAGGAGGAGATTGAGAGAATGATTCCAGACTTGTCTCTAGACATGCACACAGTGGAAGACCCTGTAGTTCCGGTAAGCTTTAGCAATAAACCCTTTTCATGTGTTTCACCTTTAAGTTATTTTGCAATACTGAGATATTATCTTCTTTTTAGCTTGCCGACCTCCCCGAGTCGGAAGTGTCTCCTATCGAGGGATATCCTCCGGAGTTTTCTCAGGAGGAGGAACTGGTCCCACTGCTGGACGTTGTGCCCAAGAAGTGCAAAGCTCCGACAATGACCATCAGCACAAAGGAGGTGCCAGTTGTGAAGAGGTAACTTTCCACACAACTTCCCCCTTTGTACTTTTACTCGTAATTTCTTTCGAGATGTAATGTTTTCCATTCTACTACATTCTCAGAGCTAAACAGCTCATCAAGGGAAACGGGAAGGGAACTTCTTCGAAGCCCTTGCGGTAGACGAAGCTGACTATGGCTTCTCCTGCTATGGCTCCTCCGACTCCTGCCCCTCAACCTTCTACAACACCGGTGATTACTCCTTCCCCGGTCGTCTCAGAAGATCCGGCTCCCTCAACAGGGTCAGCAACCCTTGAGTCACAGACTGACGCCACCATAGGTGGCTCAGGTTTTGATAAGGGTGAACCCTCTTCGAGTAATGATCCCTCGGCAGAGACCTTCGCCGAGAACCTCCTGAATAATCCGGGACTTGCCAAATTTGGCTTGTCTTGTAAATCTGCAGAGGAAATCCAGCGGCTGGCCCGGCAATGCCTGGAAAGCCGAATTCTCTCTACCGAAGAAGAAGCACAAGAGGCAGAGGACATCAAGCACTCTGATCTTCTTGAACAAGTCCGTCTTTGTGACGAGACACTGAGGACCGGCGAGCTTCCAACTGCGCTAGTGGTTCCTCTGACTCTTGCCGAGAAGGTTGCAGTTGAGGTCAATGCGAGTTTGAATAAACTCACTCGCGAACAATATGTAAGTCTGAAATCCAACTCACGTTTTTCTTTATGGTACTTTATATCATATCTTCTATCCCCCAAGCATGAAATTGGATTGACAATCCGGGTTTATGCTTCCTTAGGATGCCAAAGAATGAACTAGTATAGCCCCCAAGGCTTGTGCTGATATTAGCTAAAATATTAGCCCGAGTGTTTAGTAGACTTCTAACTCTGGGTATTTCGACTTACATAACGTATATTCCTATAACCAGGCTTTGCTGAAAAATGTTTGTAACAAGCGGAAAGAGATCAAAGCTCTCCGACTTGAAAATGCTGAGCTTAAAGTTTCCAAAGATGAGACTCAAACCTTGTCTGGATAGTCGAATATTTTTGCTGAATTGTTGTTCTTTTGACTTACAACACTGGTACAGCAGTCTTGTGCTGTGATCAAAGAGGCCGAAAATTTGAAGACCTTGGTGGTGGAAAACAAGGATCTCCGCCAAGAGCTTGACCTGCTTAAGGCAGATCATGAGAAGAGCATTGCTCAAGTTCTCGAATCCTCCTCCATGGCCACCGTGGAGCGTGATCGCAAGATTGCACTCCACGAGAAGAAAATTTCGGATCTCAATGATGAGCTTTGTAGAGAGAAGGACCTTTCCGAGGCACTCCGGGCTAAACTCCGGAGTCTTCGTGAAGAGAAGACCAAAGTTGATGACGTCATCTTTGGTACGTTTCCATCTTTCTGACTTGTCTACATTCTTTGACTTTTTCTATGTCGGATTTATTTTAACTGTTTTGCATTATATGCATAGGTCCTCTGAACTTGACGGACTCCAACTCTGCCGAGCCTCGCACCCACCAACTTACCGAAGTCGGTGATTTGCTTCATGACTTCCGCCAATCCATCGAGGACATTGGCGAAGCTCTCAAGGTTCCAGACATGCATAGCATGTACGACTTTCAAGTGCGGGACAAAGCAAAGGAGATGCCGCAGCTCGTCCGGGACTGGAATATGTCCTACGCGCTATCCGCTGCACAGAACGCTCTCACAATGGTCATGAGCTACCAGGGAAACATGGAAATCTGGCAAGTAACCAGAGGGTACTGCAAGGTGGATGAAGACGGACAGGAGCAAGACATTAGTGCCATCAAGGACTCCTGTGCCAGATATGGGTGTCACGTGGCTGATTTAACCAGCTACGACACTCCCTTCTTCACCCGCGTGGACACGCCGCCTCCGCCTCTGGAAGAAGTAGCCCAAGTTTCCGATGATGAACAGACCGTATCGGATCTGAACATCTCGGAACATTATCAAACCGAGGCCGATGCATCCAACGAGCCGGTAGCGCCTACCTCTTCTCCTAAATCATAGATCATCAGAAAACAAATGTGTTATTCTAAAAAACATTATGGATCTGTAAATATGTAGTATGATACTTTTTGGCTAGTGCTAAGTTTTAATCTATTCAGCACTTTTGGCTTTAAATTTTTGTGTGCCTGAAATGTTTACATAAGCACTTGTACTTTTTTGTCTACACTTATCGTTATCTGGCTTTCCGCCTCATCCCTTTCGTGAGCCGGCCAAACTTTCTACACGGAAACTTTGCCAAGCAACGGAGCTCAATTGCTAAACCAGTTTAAACTCGGAAACAAAGCCGGCTTCCAGTACCAACAATTCACTACTCGGAAAATACCGGCATCCTGCAATCAGACAAATAACCAAAGTATAGACTATGAAATTTAGATTTATACCCGAAGGTAGCATTTTTAGAATCGGAAATGTAAACAAAAACAAACATGAGCATAAAGTACTTTCAAGTATTCTGGGATTTTCGACTGTGACATGATCATTCGGAAATAAGATGGCACAAACTTCTCAGAAAAACTTGAGGCAACCAAAACTTTTATTTCTCACAGAACATGTCCACATATATGATTACAAAGAAGGGTAAACTAAGAATAAAAGGGATGTAGCTGAGCAATATTCCATGGTCTGTCTAACTCATCCGGATTTGTACTGCCTCCAACTCTCTTTCTCTTCTTAGTAGCAAGTCTTTCTTTGACTGGCCTCATATCAGTTAGCAAGCCGGAGAACCAAATCGACTTTATTGAAAGATCTTGATGTAGCCCGACCTTCAGTCGTTACCACATCATGGTCTCCAACTGATGCCAAGTCGCCATGGACTCCAAAGGTGAATCCGTTCCTCTATGCGAACCCACTTCCTACACTCTTGAATGGTATACTACTTCATACTCCGTCCCATATCAATGATAGGTTCACACCAACAAGTACGGAGGCATGGGAGGAAGCCTGGAGCACCAAGCACGACAAGACGAAGGCTTGGAAGGGAAGATGGACAAGGAGCAGCAAGCTCCAGAACATGAGTCTCCGTCGTCATCGCCCTAGAGAGTCTGCTCCAATCAAGTCAGAGTGTCCGGCCAGATCCAGCCGGAGTGTCCGGCCTACCCCAGCCCCGTCCTGGCGTGGCCATTCTATGTGCTACATCGGACTATACCCGGACACTATCCGGAGTGTCCGGCCTGACCGTACTGTCCGGCCCACTCGACCCAGAGTGTCCGGCCTGACCGTACTGTCCGGCCCACTCAACCCGGAGTGTCCGGCCTACGTGATGGGCCTGCGTGCCAACATCTGGGTCCTTGGCCCATGTACCCCTCTATTCTACTACAAACCCTAGTTTTATGCCAAAACTACTCCTGAACTAGTGGCTGGCCTATAAATAGAGCCCCCACCCCTCATTGTATCCCTTAGGCATAGATGATAGACAAAAGAAAACCCCCTTTGTGGAATCTCTAGTTTTGCCTCATCCCCTTCTACCAAAGGGGATCGACTATTGTCACCACCTCGTTGGAGTTTGCATCGCGCCTCCATCGTAGTACAAGGCCTTGCATCGGTGTCCCTTTGCCAAGACGTCAAGACCCTCTCCAAGGTGTTCTTCCCTCTCCGCGTGGGATCGAGGGAGCATGTTAACCGATCTTTCTGATGGGTTCGTAGCATGGAAAACAAAAAATTTCTACCGCAAGAACGAACAAAAACCCAGATCTAATCTAGATAAAAGCCAAGATCTAATCTATTAGACATGTGCAACGAGATAGATCTGTACTAACCCTTGTAGATCCAAAAGCGTTACGAGATTGGATCTCGTGGTTGATGTAGTCGATCACTTGCCGATCTCAAGATCGAGTGGACGATCCTTCCGGCGCCGCGTTCCGGCAGCGCTTCCGTAGTCGGTCACACGTGCGGAGTCGAAGTAGACCTTCCTCTCCCTGTTCCAGCGAGCAGCGGAGGTAGTAGATCTCTCCACGGAATCCCAGCAGCACGACGGCGTGGTGGTGGTGGTGGAGTAGAGATATCTGCAGGGCTTCGCCTAAGCCAGAGCAGAGGAGGAGGAGAGAGGCAACTTGAGATCTAGAGAATAGAAGGGGAAAGGGGCTTTGTGCCTCCACCCCTCTATTTAAAGGAGGGAGGCGCCATGGGAGGGGGAGTCCTAGTAGGACTCCCTTCCCTCCTTGGCCGGCGGATCGGGAGTGGGGGCAGGAGTCCTCCTCCCCCACTACTCCTTGTCTTGCCCCACAAGGATTCCTAGATCCTTTCTTGGTTTTCAAGTAAACTCCAAGAAATCTTCTAGAACCTTCCGGAACTTTCCGAAACCTTCTAGAATCCCCATACAAATACTCCGTAACATTTCCTAACTTAGAAAATGATCCCCAATATATGAATCTTATTCCCCGGACAATTCTGGATCTCCTCGTGATGTTCCGGATCCAATCCGAGACTCCGAACAACATTCGGTCTCCAACGCACATTCCATATCTACTTAAAACAACTTTGAACCTTAAGTGTGTCACCCTACGGTTCGTGAATATGCAGACATGATAGAGACATCTCTCCGATCAATAACCATCAGCGGGATCTGGAGATCCTTAACAACTCCCACATACTCAACGATGACTTCGTGATCGATAGAACCATTAACATACGAAACCAATTCCCTTTGTCACGCGATACTCTACTTATCTGAGGTTTGATCGTTGGTATCTCCATACCTAGTTCTACCTCGTTACCGATAAGTACTCTTTACTCGTTCCATGTTATGTCATCCCTTGTGACCCAGTCACATGCTTGCAAGCTAATTAGATGACATTCCACCGAGAGGGCCCAGAGCATATCTATCCGTCATATGGATGGACAAATCCCAATCTTGGTCCATGCGCTTCAACACATACTTTCAGAATACCCAATGACACCTTTATGACCACCCAGTTACGAAGCGGTGTTTGATGTCATCAAAGTACCCATCCGGTGATGGTGATTAACATAACCTCATGGTCGAAGGATTAGGTTACTATGTATTTTAAAGCTTATAGCAAACGAACTTAATGACTTGATCTTATGCTATGCTTACTACGGGTGTGTGTCCATCACATCATTCTCCTAATGATATGATCTTGTTATTAACAACATCCAATGTCCATGATCAGGAAACCATGATCATCCATTAATCAACAAGCTAGTTTAACAAGAGGCTTACTAGGGACTCTTTTATGTTTAGAAAACACACAAGTATTAATGTGTTCGCTTAATACAATTATAGCATGGGATGTAAACATTTATCATAAACATAAAGATATAATAATAACCAGTTTATTATTGCCTCTTGGGCATATCTCCAACAGTCTCCCACTTGCACCAGAGTCAATAATCTAGTTAAAAAACTTGTGTATTCAACACCTATGGCTTTCTGGTGTTGTATAGACACTATTGCTAGTGGTAAACATAATCTCCGGATCTGAAACTTCCAGGTCCGTGTGTATTTGCATGTCCTTGCGTCTCTACGCATTACTCATTCTCCAATGAGATGGCATTGTATAAATTTGGTCCTTTGGTGAGACCTTTAGTTTCTTGGGATTAAATCATGTTGATACAATTGTCATACAATGTATCTTCATAGTATTATCCCGCTATGAACCACACCTAGTTTGATAACAAACTACTTAACACAAATGCCCTCCTTTGTTGCTACTATAGCAGTTATATACTTAGCCTTTTGTTGTAGTATCCGTTAGAATATCTCAACTTTGGAACTCATCCAAATCCATCATGGAACATCCTTTCCATTATATTGTGCCACCCATAGTCTAAATTGAGATAAATTTAATTTGTATCTTGTGACAAAACTAGCATCAATGTAACACTTTACAATGAACTACCTTTAACTATTTGTCACTTATACATGATATATTCTTAGTTCTTCCAAAGCTCATAAGAATACCTTTACTATTGTCCAATGATTATCTTATGAATCATTCTGGTATATGCTCATAACATTTAGAGCATAGGAAATATCTGGATGTGTACATCTCAAAGAATGATTGATCAAAATATTCTTGTGATTTCAGCAAGTGTCAAAACACTTGAATCTCGTGTCAACACACTTGAATTTTGATTTACCTTAATGACTTGATCTTATGAGCTTACTATGTCCATCACATCATTCTCCTGATATGTGTCCAATGTCCATGATCAGGAAACCATGACAAGCTAGAGAACTAGGGACTCTTACACACTGTTTCTAATCAATTATAGCATGGGATGATAAACATAAAGATATAATAATAACCACTTTATTATTGCCTCTTTATCTCCAACAACTTCAGAGTCAATAATCACTTGTGTATTCAACACCTATGGCTTTCTGGTGTTGTATAGACACTATTGCTAGTGGTAAACATAATCTTCGGATCTACTTCCAGGTCCGTGTGTATTTGCATGTCCTTGCGTCTCTACGCATTACTCATTCTCAATGAGATGGCATTGTATAAATTTGGTCCTTTGGTGAGACCTTTAGTTTCTTGGGATTAAATCATGTTGATACAATTGTCATACAATGTATCTTCATAGTATTACTATGAACCACACCTAGTTTGATAACAAACTACTTAACACAAATTGATTTAGTCCTTTCCGTGCGTCAAGTACATTTCTTGTTGTTTCCATATTGAACTCATTCAACATCTTATCTATGTACATTTGATTTGGCAAAACCATATTAGCGCCTCAATCTATTCATATAGACATTGATGCCTAATTCTTGAGTTATGCCTAAGTGTTTCATCGAAATGAAATTCTTAACCTGTGTCAATAAAAGATACAACATTTCTAATCAACAATATGTCTTTCACATAATGTATTAGAAATATGTCTTAGTGCTCCCACTTAATTTCTTGCAAAATGCAAACATCTTCATCATCTCTGATGAAATTAAACCTTTTAACGGTCTCATCACGGTGAAGATTCCAACTCCACGATGCTCACTTCAACCATTGAAGTTTTGCATACTCTTTTAGCATCCTTTTAATTTAACAAAACCCTTTGGATCGTGTCATGCACACGTCCTAGGTAACCATTCTATTAGAAGGACTTGTTTTGTTTGTTCAACTACCATATACCAAAATATATGTAGTGGTTGCTACATTAATCCGTCCAGACTAAATATCGCTATGAAAGATCAAATCTTATCATAGTCAATTCCTTGAACATTGTCGTAAACTCTTTCCAACATGTCGACTATTTCATAGATTTGAAACATCCATGTCTATTTCTTTATAGATCCAAACACGACCGATAGGCTTCACGCCTTTCCGGAGGGTCTTCTAAGTTCAGAAACTTGATTTCTCGTGTATGGATACTATCACGGATTCCATGACTTCTAGTCATTTTATGGAGTCAGGGCCCATCATCGCTTCTTTGCATGTAGTCGGTTCATCATTGTCAAAACAATAACGACTTGCTTATCAAATCTTACTATTTGATTCTTACTGACCCACACGGTTCTATAGGAACTCTAATCTCCAAGATCACACCTTTTGTAATCACGAGAGCCATGAGCATTGTGGCCGGCACCGGGACACTTTCCAGCGCTGCGCTACTTAGCACATATAGCTAAGGTTCAACAACCTTATCAAAGTTCTATTGTCCTCCCACTTAACTTTTCACGAAAAATTCCTTCTCAAGAAACTTGACGTTCCAAGCGACAAACTCTTTTGTCCTCGGCGTTATGGAGAAATTCCCAACAAATTCTTTGGAATAACCTACAAAGACGTGCTTATCTGAATTTGGTTGTAAACATTTTACTTATGCATAGCATACAAAAATTTAAGAAAAGACAATTCGGGTTTTATCCCAAACCATAACTCATATGGTGTCATTTCAAGGGATCACGATGGAGCTCTTTTCAGTGTAAAAGTGGTAGTCACTAAAGCTTTAATCTTTAAAATATAATGGCAGTTTTATAAATGACACCTTTGATCTTACCATGTGAAACAAGGTTTCATGACATATCTCGAACACTTCATACTCCTAGGGTGTTTTGGGAAATGCAAATCCATGGAACGATTCCTCAAATCTTAGGTGTTTTGCTAAACTTGTAACTCAAACATCTTTCTTGATGATCCAATCATAAACTCTTTTATTTTCTTGTTACAATGATTTTCCACTTCATCTTGAAAGTCTTTGAACATTTTTCAAATGTTTCATACTTCTTCCTTATTGAGTAAGTATATACATATACTCACTCAAATCTTCGGAGAAAGCATATGAAGTTAAAATACGTAGCCCACGACTACACATAATGGACTATATACATCAATATGTACAAATTCCAATCAGTTAGTCGTCCGTTCCTCTTTTGGCCTACGAACGGAGTTTTAATTATCTCTAGGAAAGTATCACAAGCATCATTTGATCCAAATCAAAGACTCCAAAAATCCATCAACATGGAGTTTCTTCATATATCCTTTCAATATAATTTAAACGGCGATGTCACTTTGCGAGTGATCTTTCAATCATTTGTCTTGCGACATTTTAGCATTAGTTTTATGGTCGTTATTTCTCCAACCAGACTTGTATATTATCCATCTATTATGGAATACGGTAATTATTTGAACAACCTTTTGTCGTCATAATACCTGATCAAAATAACAATTATTGAAACAAATCTTGAAGGCAAGCTTTGATATTAACGAGCAACACAACAACCCTTTGTTTGTTTTCGACGAACATCATCACATTTTCTCTTGCTAGTTACTTAGGCCATTGTAGTTCATGAATTGTGTTGTCCTGTATGACACTTCATACCAACCAATTCGGTATCCAATACCGGTATCCAATACCCAAGAACCACATTGTTTAACAAGCAAGGAATACAACCATAACATGTATATCTTCTATATGCCTAAGTTGGAAATCTCCAACCTTTTATTTTCTGCCAAATATTTTATAGATTCTCTTTCAGCAATTCCTTTTCTTTTAAAAGAATCTATCAATATCAATAGTGGTGTCATCAACATGACACATGGTACAAAGCGTATATAGTCAACTAATAATACCTTTGGACTTGCACTTTGAGGTGGATCACCATCATCAAATGTTTGGTGTTCTTTCAAAAATCCATTCTTTAGTAATCTTTTAGTGTAGTAAACATTTTACTTACATCTTCTATTCATCCTTATCATGACAACTTTCATGATCAAGCTGCTATAGCTTATAAAGGTGAATTGCGAGTATAATGTTTCTTTTCCAAAACCTTTTGGAGGATTAGGACGACTAGCGTCTCCAACCTTCACAAATTCTCATCAAATATGAGGACGTATACTCTATCATGTTGTAACCAACACATTGTTTTAGATATCGCAATACCTTTCACATATGATGGTTTCTGAAACATTGCTTTCATCTCTTAGATAAACTTGATATTAAAAACAATCTTTTTGAGTATCAAGAATCATGGAGGCAAACATGATACATTAGATACTAACACTGGAATTGTTACTCTTGATTTAATACTATTTATTAAACTTCACAGAGTAAACGGAGTTTGCTGAAAGTTTGCAACAAGACTTTTAAACTTTAAACTGACATTCAAAACAATACGATACCAGTTCGTAAAGCAAATATCCAGAATTTCTATAGTTCCACTATCTCAACTATAACTAAGCGTAAGGTGGTGAACGAATGCCAATGACTACAACAAACTATGCAAATTCACTTTGATTGTGTTTATGATAAATTGAGTTCGACTAATCCAAATTACAAATGAACTCCCACTCAAAACAACATCCCTCGAGTTGTTTTAGTGATTACACGAACCGAATCCACTACACCAAGTCCGATCATCACTTGAGATGATGTAGCTTTAAAGGCGAACAATCAACATGTTCATCATATCATCCATATGACTCATGCTTTACCTTTCGGTATTCCGTGTTTCGAGACCATGTCTATACATGCTAGGCTCGTCAAGGTTAACCTTAGTTTCCGCATGTGCAAATCTGGCTTGCACCCGTTGTATGCACACGTAGAGTCTATCACACCCGATCATCACGAGATGCTTCGAAACGACGAGTCTTAGCAATGGTGCCAACTAAGGACGAACACTTTATTACTTGATATTTAGTGAGAGGGATCATCTTATATTGCTACCGTCGCGATCTAAGCAATACAAGATGCATAAAGGATTAACATCACAGGCAATTCATAATATGTGATATGATATGGTCTTTCTTCTTGTGCCTTTGATCTCCATCTCCAAAGCATGGACATGATTTCCATCATCACCAGCGTGGCGTCAAGGTCCGTGGCGCCGCTTCATGGTTGTCCATCACCAACATCAACTATTACAACTACTTGGAATAAAGCTATTACATGATGAATAGACACGCAGGTCTTAAACAAAATTTAAGGACAACCATTAGGCTTCTGCCGGTTGCCATATTACAATAAGGATCATTGCATACATCAAATATAATCACAATCACATAATGGCCATATCACATCACAAAACCCCTGCAAAAACGAGTTAGACGCCTCTAATCTTCTTTGCATGTTTTACGTGGCTTGGGGCTTTCGAATAAGAACGGATCTTACCTACGAACATGAACCACAACGTTGATACAAGTGCTATCAAGTGCAAAGTATAAATTGGATCTATACTATGGTGGGAGAGACAGACACCCACAAAGCCACTTGTGCAAAGCAAGTTACACGTCAAGCGTGGAGCAAGTCTCATGTGTGATGACATGTAAGGTTAGCCCGAGCCGCTTCATCCCACCATACCACAAGATGCAAAGTACACAACGCAAAAGACGGCACGACCACCAACACCCACAAAACCATTGTGTTCTACTCGTGCAACAGATCTACGCATAGACCTGGCTCTGATACCACTGATGGGTTCGTAGCATGGAAAACAAAAAAATTCTACCGCAAGAACGAACAAAAACCCAGATCTAATCTAGATAAAAGCCAAGATCTAATCTATTAGACATGTGCAACGAGATAGATCTGTACTAACCCTTGTAGATCCGAAAGCGTTACGAGATTGGATCTTGTGGTTGATGTAGTCGATCACTTGCCGATCTCAAGATCGAGTGGACGATCCTTCCGGCGCTGCGTTCCGGCAGCGCTTCCGCAGTCGGTCACACGTGCGGAGTCGAAGCAGACCTTCCTCTCCCTGTTCTAGTGAGCAGCGGAGGTAGTAGATCTCTCCACGGAATCCCAGCAGCACGACGGCGTGGTGGTGGTGGTGGTGGTGGAGTAGAGCTATCTGCAGGGCTTCGCCGAAGCCAGAGCAGAGGAGGAGGAGAGAGGCAACTTGAGATCTAGAGAATAGAAGGGCAAGGGGCTTTGTGCCTCTACCCCTCTATTTAAAGGAGGGAGGCGCCATGGGAGGGGGAGTCCTAGTAGGACTCCCTTCCCTCCTTGGCCGGCGGATTGGGAGTGGGGGGAGGAGTCCTCCTCCCCCACTACTCCTTGTCTTGCCCCACAAGGATTCCTTGATCCTTTCTTGGTTTTCAAGTAAACTCCAAGAAATCTTCTGGAACCTTCCGGAACTTTCCGAAACCTTCTAGAATCCCCATACAAATACTCCGAAACATTTCCGAACTTAGAAAATGATCCCCAATATATGAATCTTATTCCCCGGACAATTCCGGATCTCCTCGTGATGTCCCGGATCCAATCCGAGACTCCGAACAACATTCGGTCTCCAACGCACATTCCATATCTACTTAAAACAACTTTGAACCTTAAGTGTGTCACCCTATGGTTCGTGAATATGCAGACATGATAGAGACATCTCTCCGATCAATAACCATCAGCGGGATCTGGAGATCCATAACGGCTCCCACATACTCAACGATGACTTCGTGATCGATATAACCATTAACATACGAAACCAATTCCCTTTGTCACGCGATACTCTACTTATCTGAGGTTTCATCGTCGGTATCTCCATACCTAGTTCTACCTCGTTACTGATAAGTACTCTTTACTCGTTCCATGTTATGTCATCCCTTGTGACCCAGTCACATGCTTGCAAGCTAATTGGATGACATTCCACCGAGAGGGCCCAGAGCATATCTATCCGTCATATGGATGGACAAATCCCAATCTTGGTCCATGCGCTTGAACACATACTTTCAGAATACCCAATGACACCTTTATGACCACCCAGTTACGAAGCGGTGTTTGATGTCATCAAAGTACCCATCCGGTGATGGTGATTAACATAACCTCATGGTCGAAGGATTAGGTTACTATGTATTTTAAAGCTTATAGCAAACGAACTTAATGACTTGATCTTATGCTATGCTTACTACGGGTGTGTGTCCATCACATCATTCTCAAAATGATATGATCTTGTTATTAACGACATCCAACGTCCATGATCAGGAAACCATGATCATCCATTAATCAACAAGCTAGTTTAACAAGAGGCTTACTAGGGACTCTTTTATGTTTAGAAAACACACAAGTATTAATGTTTCCTGTTAATATAATTATAGCATGGGATGTAAATATTTATCATAAACATAAAGATATAATAATAACCACTTTATTATTGCTTCTTGGGCATATCTCCAACACTTTCCTTGCGAGGATTCTATCGGACCGGTGGCCACCGGTGAGAGCAATCGGCCTTGTATCGTGTGTGTTTTGCATGTGTTCATCGTGTTCTTCGTGAGGTGTGCATCCACTTCCGCTACCTTCTCCCTTTCCCCTCGCTTTCCCATCGATTTGACCACGAGATCCGTGAAGATCGGGCCACCCTAGAGGTTTGCCCTCATCATCTGGTATCAGTAGCTTTTGGTTGCCACGGATTTCTCCTCGATTTGGTCTTTTCTCCCATAAATTCGAAAATACCCAAAAAATAGCCACAATTTCGTGTTTTGGACCGATCTGTGATTTGAGTGCGTTTTGGTAGGTTTTGATCCATGGATTACTTGCTAAATTGTTGATCTACCTTCCCCCGCATTTCCATAGCCTAATTTCTTGATTTCCCCCATCAATTTGAGGTTTTGGTCCCAATTTTTCCGCCAAAACTCGTCATGTTCGTGTTCTGGAAGTTCTGGTTCGACCGGACCAGACTGTCCGACCAAAACGGACCGGAATATCCGTCCCACCGGTGTTTCCGGCCTAAACTGACCGGAATATCCGGCCCGGCCGGACTGTCCGGCCTACGCGCACCGGACTGTCTGCCACCCTTCTGACAGAAAAATCTGGTTCACGGTTTTGAGCATAACTTTTGCATACGAACTCGGATTTTGGTGTTCTTTAGCTCGTTTTGAAGAGGAGAAGGAGATGTACATCATCATATCCATGGTTCGTGCTATATACTCCATCCAAATTCCGTGAGCAAGGCGGGATCCACCAATAAAGGGTGAAGATCGGTGACGAAAGGTATAAAAATTCCGCGACTTCTCCCCACTTGCATCCCTTTGTGAGCCACACTATATTTGCGTTCAACAAACACCTATTAAGACTAGTTCCTCCTATGATTGATTGGGCTATGCACATTTGATACCTTGTAGAATTCCGAGCAAAAGTTGTGAGCGCTCTATCTCATATAGTTGTCTTGTATAGTTGTTGGCACAAGGAAGAGGCAAGTGAAAAAGAAAAGAAAAAGAGAAAAAAAATAGAAAAAGAAAAAGAAGAAAAAGAAGAAAAAAAATGAAACAAACAAACAAGTGCCTCATAGAATAGGAAGCGCAAGCTCGATGAACCTCAAATAGGTGGTACTTATTGTGCATATCTTGTAGCCCACCAATTTATTACAATCGAACTAGCGTCTCTCCTTGCACTTGTGCGACACGATATTATAGTCTTCGCTAGGTAATCTCTTGGTTCTTAGCTCACTTTATCCATCGCACAAGTCCCACTTATCCCACCGTGTGTGTTTCCTTGTACATATTTCCTCTTGTGGATTGAATTGTTTTGCTTTGTGATCATTGTGGTTCTTTACTTGCCAATACAACATCTTGAGTTCGGATTGGTTCTTGACATGCCACCTTCCATACCTATCCACCATAAGCTTTGTGTGTGTTTGTTTTTTAGTGGTTACTTGGTTTTGGTGTTCCACGTGAACTTCACTTTGCTTGGTTTTGATTTCTCTCAAGTGTTGCCACTTGCACGATACTATCTTCCAAGGTGAAGTAAGGTTTGATGTTGCATCCCTAACCCCTACCACTTCCATATACACCACTTGGTCTTGTGAAACATGTCTAGGGACTCCGGAACTGAGGATGATTTCTATGAAGAATCCACGATGAGCCACCATGCATATGCCTCCACAAGCATGGATGACATGATGGATCACTACAGCAACAATGGCTCCACATGCTTGGGTGATAGGGAGTTCTACAACAACAATAACTCCCGAAGCATGGACGACTTCAAGAACGACAACGACAAGCTCCTCAAGTCGCATCGACCAAGAGGGAGCCTGCACCTAGAGAGCGCCAAGGTCCACCATCACATGGACAAGTTCGAAAGCTCCCTCAACAACTTCAAGAGCGACATGGACAACAACTTCGCCAAAATCATGAACATGATGGCCAAGACTAATGATGCTTTGCGCTCATTACAACGCCTCACCAAGAAGAGTGCCAAGGACAAGGAGTATCGTCGCGAGCGTCATGTGGATGACCAAGTGCACCATCTACATCAACCTTTGGCAAGGCACACCAATGACCTCCGTCGACACCATCATAAGGCGCCTTCAACTACTCGTGCCACCACCAAAAGGCACCAAGAGCAAGCTCTCCTCCACACCATCAAGCTTCACGCCACGAGTCTACAATTCAAGATGGAGGAAGCCAAGGCCACATATGTGATGAAGTCGATCCAAGCACCGCACTTGACAACAACATGTGCCTACTTCCACCACTACCACAAGATGGTGACGACATGGTCAAGAATGGTGATAATGGGACTTTCCCTTCACCAAAGGAGGCGCATGGAGTTGAGAGAACCGAGCATACCCCTACATGCTTGAGTGATGATGTGGTACCAATCCCATGTGAGTCTGAGAGCCACTTAGCCCACTTGAGTGAGAACAAGAGTGAGATGAGTGACTCCACCATACGTGAGATTGAGTGCTTCCACTTGGAGGGCATGAGTGATACACATAATGAGTTGCAAGTGGTAGTTGATAGGTCACGTGAGACCACTTTGATTTCTAACAACTTACCCTCTACCTCTAGTGTGTTTTCTCATAATGTGCTAGGTTCCATGGATCAAGAAGCGCCAAGCTTGGAGATGATGATGCCTCCGACCGAGAAGATGTACATGGTGGATGAAGATGATGCCATCCACATACATGATGAAGAAGTCGCCCACATGGAGGCCAACACTACCACAACACCCACTTCATATGAGAGGTATGAACAAGGTAAAAATAAGGGTGTTGATGATGCCATGATCCCACTAGTGTACATGATGACTTGTGATGATTGGCATGCTATAGATGATGTTTGTGATATCACATATGCTTCATTGATATTTCCATGTGATACTTTGCCTTTGCATAATGTTGAGCATGTGAAATTATTTGATTGTGATGATGTTGCCATACACATGCCATGCTCTAAACGTTACGTTGATGATATCATTGCTTGCACTTTGTTGAACAGTTGCTCTTTCCAATGTTTTGCTTGCAATGATGTTACCAATGGTACCCCTCGAACCATGCTTTGTCATGAATGTTTTACAATCTCTCCCGTTGCTTGCAATAAGTTGAATAATTGCTCTTTCACTTGTTTTGCTTGCAACAATAATTCTCATATGGTTTATATTGAGATGGCCGCCATAGCTTTCTCAAATTTTGGAGATTTTGATGACTTCCATGATAAGCATGTTCCCCACTTGCATACTCACCATGCACCTATGTTACACTTGATTGACACTAATGGTGATGTGCACAAGAAGAGATATGTCATGATGGATGATGTATTTCTCTACCATGCACACACGTTCTTCCTTTTGTGTTTGATGTGTGTAGGTACCCGCATGATCATGTCAACCTCGGTTGAGCACGAGTTGACAAAAAGAGCTCTAGAGAGCATCCCCCAAGTGAGTTCAAGATCGAACCCAGCTCTGATACCTTTTGCATGCTTTGCATCTTTCATGTTGAAAAATTTCTCTTTCCTATGGTTTTCTTGCAAGCATGTTAATGGTATTCTTTCACCTTGTGGCAATCATGTTTCGTTTCTATTGGATATTGATGCTTTGTGTGTTGCCACAAAAATGTTGAACAATTTCTCTTTTCGATGTTTTGTGTGCAACCATAATGCCATTTTGAGCATCTATTGTCATGAGAGCTTCCAAGTCTCTCGTATTGTTGTTGCAACAAACATAAGGACCACTCGCTATTTCATATGGTTTGTTTGCAAACACGTTGCTTTTGCTTCCACTCGTGATACTCATATCCCAATGATATTTGCTTTTGATGATTTGTGTGTGGCATCCAACATGTTGACCAATTGTTCTTTCCAATGGTTGGCTTGCACACATAATGATGTTGCTTTGGATATTCTTCCACATGTATTTTTGCCGAATTCTCCTATTCTTGCATCAAAGATATTAATCAATATTTTAGTCCAGTGCTTCAAGTGCCACACTAAGATATGTTATGGAGTTTTTGAGTTCCCACATTTGGATGATGTTCAAGCAACTTTCATGCACTTTGACCTTGCATACGCATTTCGTTTGCGATACTTGAGTTGTGCTAATAGTGTTGTGAACAAGAATGGACATGCCACAAATGACATGCTCCTCTATCACACACAAACATATGTTGCTTGGTCTTTGTTGTGTGAAGGTACAATTGCTTACGCGTCAATCTCTATGGACCAAGAGTTGACAAGACGAACCATAGAGAGTTACCTATGGCTGCCCTTCAACGAGCCATCTCTACATCCTAAGGTGACTTCACTCTACTTGAGGACTCATAATATAATCTTCATGAATTGGCTATGCTTTGAGTGTTGCTTCGCTTTTGTGGTGAGCCTTGTAGGCTTCATTGAAGGTGAAGGAACATTGAGGTGTTGTCAATTCAATCTTCCCGAGGACAACTATATGGTGAACCCCAGGATCAAGAAGGTCTCTCGACATCTTCTACTTTGTATGAGCGTGTAGAGTCGAGGACGACTCTTTTTGAAGGGAGGGGAGATGATGTAGCCCGACCTTCGGTCGTTACCACATCATGGTCTCCAACTTATGCCAAGTCGCCATGGACTCCAAAGGCGAATCCGTTCCTCTATGCGAACCCACTTCCTACCCTCTTGAATGGTATACTACTTTATACTCCATCCCATATCAATGATAGGTTCACACCAACAAGTACGGAGGCATGGGAGGAAGCCTGGAGCACCAAGCACGACAAGACGAAGGCTTGGAAGAGAAGATGGACAAGGAGCAGCAAGCTCCAGAACTGGAGTCTTCGCCGTCATCGCCCTGGAGAGTTTGCTCCAATCCAGCCGGAGTGTCCGGCCAGATCTAGCCGGAGTGTCCGGCCTACCCCAGCCCGTCCTGGCGTGGCCATTTTGTGTGCTACATTGGACTCTACCCAGACACTACCCAGAGTGTCTGGCCTGACCGGACTGTCTGGCCCACTTGACCCGGAGTGTCCGTCCTACGCGATGGGCCTGTGTGCCAACATCTGGGTCCTTGGCCCATGTACCCCTCTATACTGCACCAAACCCTAGTTTTATGCCGAAACTACCCCTGAACTAGTGGCTGGCCTATAAATAGTGCCCCCACCCCTCATTGTATCCCTTAGGCATAGATGATAGACTAAAGAAAACCCCCTTTGTGGAATCTTTAGTTTTGCCTCATCGCCTTCTACCAAAGGGGATCGACTATCGTCACCACCTCGTTGGAGTTTGCATCACGCCTCCCTTGTTGTACAAGGCCTTGGCATGGTTGTCCCTTTGCCAAGATGTCAAGACCCTCTCCAAGGTGTTCTTCCCTCTCCGCGTGGGATCGAGGGAGCACGTTGACCGATCGTTCCTTGCGAGGATTCTATCGGACCGGTGGCCACCGGTGAGAGCAATCGGCCTTGTATCGTGTGTGTTTTGCGTGTGTTCATCGTGCTCTTCGCGATGTGTGCGTCCGCTTCCGCTACCTTCTCCCTTTCCCCTCGCTTTCCCATCGATTTTACCACGAGATCCGTGAAGATCGGGCCACCCTAGAGGTTTGCCCTCATCAGATCTGTTTTTGACTCTCTGGCTATGATACTTGCGTAACTTCTGCTGATAGGCTGTTGATCTCATTTCAGCAACGACGCGAACTTCTTCGACTAAGTCGTGATTGTTTCGTGGAGAAATCTCAGCATCTTCTTTGATATACGCGGCCACTCTAGGAGAAGTGTGAATCAAATCACTAGGAAGAACTGCTTCTGTGCCATAGACCAAGAAGAAAGGTGTGTATCCAGTTGACCTGTTCGGAGTTGTTTGTAAGCTCCATATTAAAGAGGGTAATTCCTCTGCACAAGCCCCCGCAACACGTCGTAGTGGTTCTTCGAGTCTCGGTTTTAGGCCTTGTAGGATTAAACCATTTGCTCTTTTGACTTGTCCATTAGCCTGCGGATGTGCGAATGGCGCAATGTCAAGCCAGATATTTTGTTCGTTGCAGAATTCGACAAGTTCTCCCATAGAGAAATTACTCCTCCCGTTGTCCGTGATAATACTATGCGGATAACCATACCAGATTCTAACATCCTCGACAAATCTTTTGGCTATTGCTCCATCACAACTAGTGACGGGTTTAGCCTCAATCCATTTGGTGAATTTATCCACCATCACTAAGAGGTGAGTAAATCCACTAGGAGCCCTTTTAAACGGTCCTACCATGTCTAGCCCCCAGACCGCGAAAGGCCATGTTATAGGTATTATTCGCAGCTAATCAACCGGAACATGAGCTTGTTTGGCTTACTTTTGGGATCCCTTGCACGTCTTTACCAGCCGTTCGGCATCTGCCTTAGCTGTAAGCCAGAAAAAACCATGCCTGAAAGCTTTTGCCACTAAAGATTTAGCTGCAGCGTGGTGACCACACTCTCATTTGTGGATTTCTCTTAGGATTTCCACTCCTTCTTCCGAAGATACGTAGCGCTGAAAGACCCTAGACACACTCCGCTTATAGAGCTCACCATTAAATATAGTATAGGCTTTTGCTCGTCGAATGATCTGCCGGCTCAGAACTTTGTCTTCGGGTAATTTACCATCTACCAGATGATCAAGGTAGGGTTGAGTCCAGCTGGGAATTATAGCCAGAACTGCTATCAAAGGTGAGTCAGATTTGGTCGGATATTCCTCGTCCACTCCCTTTATTGAGGGAACTTTGAGGTGCTCTAAAAAAGCACCATCCGGAACCTCTTTCTGTGTAGAGTCTATTCGAGATAGTGCATCTGCTTCCTCATTTTCTGCTCGAGGGATGTGTTGAACCTCAAACCCTTCGAATGATTTAGATAAATCATCCACGACAGCTTTATATGCTGCCATGTGTTTATTTGAATTACAAATATCTGACACTTATTCAGCAACAAGATCCGAATCTCCGTAACACATCAAATGTCGGATGCTGATATCCTTAGCAATCCGGATTCCATGCAGCAGTGCTTCATACTCGGCAATATTATTTGTCGATGTGAAGTGGATCTGCAACACGTATAGAAGTTTATCTCCTTGGGGTGATTTGAGTACCCGGCCATCCCTCGAGCCCCCGCGAGCCTTAGACCCATCAAAATATAGGGTCCAATATTCCGACTCAGAGAGGGTCATATTCTCCTTCGTCTCTATCCAATCAGCAACAAAGTTGGCAAGGATCTGGGATTTGATTGCTGTTCGAGGTTTGTACTCAATATCGAAAGCCGAGAGCTCTATGCCCCATTTGGCGACGCGTCCTGTCGCGTCACTGTTGTTGATTATATCTCTCATGGGAGCTGTGCTCACCACGGTAATTGGATGCTCCTGAAAATAGTGTCGTAGCTTACGGGATGCTAAGAAAACACCGTAAGCCAGCTTTTGATAGTGCGGATACCGCTATTTCGATTTCTGTCAAGACCTCGCTGACAAAATAAGTCGGACGCTGCACCAAGTGTTCCTGATTTTCCTCCGGCCTCTCCACTACCATGAAGATACTGACGACTTTGTTTTTCACAGGAAGATAAAGAAATATCAGTTCATGTGGTTCTGGTGCAGCAAGGATAGGAGCAGATGAGAGTACTTTTTTCAGGTCTTGTAGCGCAGCTTCAGCTTCGTCGGTCCATAAAAAATCCTTGGTCCTTTTCAGGAGTTTGTATAATGGTGTGGCTCTTTCACCAAGCCGACTTACAAACCGACTGACTGCGGCAATGCAACCAGTTAGTCTTTGTACGTCCCTCAGGCAAAGTTGGCCTAGAAATATTGAGTATAGCCTTGATTTTGTCTCGGTTCACCTCTATGCCTCTTTGAGACACGATGAAACCTAACAATTTTCCGACTAGGATTCCAAAGAAGCATTTCTTTGAATTAAGCATGATGTTGTATTTTCGTAGACTGGCGAACGTTTCCTCCAAGTCGGAAATCAATGTTTCCTTCTTTTTGGACATCACCACAATATCATCCATATATGCATGTACATTGCGTCCGATTTGATCGTGGAGGCAACGCTGCATTGTGCGTTGGTACGTAGCTCCTGCGTTCTTCATCCCAAACGGCATCGTAACAAAACAGAAGGTTCCGAAGGGGGTAATGAATGAAGTTTTGACTTTGTCAGATTCCTTCATCCGGATTTGGTGATAACCGGAATATGCGTCGAGAAAACAGAGGAGTTCCAAGCCTGCCGTAGAATCGATAACTTGATCAATCCTAGGCAGAGCGAACGGATCTTTAGGGCAAGCCTTGTTCAAGGTAGTATAATCAATACACATCCTTAAATCAGTGGTGTCCTTTTTAGGGACCATTACAGGATTGGCCGACCACTCAGTGTGGATGACCTCTTCTATGAATCCGGCTAAGTCGAGCCGTTCTAGTTCCTTAGCTATTGCCTTACGCTTTTCATCACCGAAACATCGTAAGGACTATTTGACGGGTTTAGCATTCGGGTTTACATTTAAAGATTGCTCGGCAAGTTCCCTAGGTACTCAGGTCATGTCAGATGGCTACCATGCGAAGATATCTTGATTTGCTTTGAGGAACTTGACGAGCGAGCTTTCCTATGCGCTATATGGCCAACGCCTATCTGGGTCACCTTGGAGGGGTCATCATCCTTTAACGACGTCTTCTTCGTCTCTTGTGATGCCTTGAACTCCAGATTCGGCTTTTTCACCTCCTTCTTCGTTGTAGGCATCTCGGACGGATCTATGCTCTTCTTGATCTCCTGGTACTCCTGGGCATGCAACACAGCTTCAGCAAAGGCGGCATTTCCATCCTGACACTCTCGCGCTTTCTTCGGGTCTCCCCTGATGGTGATCACGCCGTTGGGACCTGGAATTTTCAACATATTGTAAATGTAACACGGACGAGCCATGAAAGCCCAGTAAGCCGGACGTCCGAATATAGCATGGTACGCGCTCTTGAACGGGACCACTTCGAAGGAATGTGCCTCCATCCGATAGTTCTTTGGAGTTCCAAAGGTAACATCCAAAGTAATTTCTCCTAGGAAATTTGCTTGTCTTCCTCGGACAACCCCATGAAAAATCACAGATCTGTGGTTCAGCTGGGTCTCCTAGATCTTCATCCGGCATAGCGTTTCGACATAAAGAATATTAATGTTGCTGCCGCCGTCCATGAGAGTCTTGGAGAAACCATAACCATTAATAAGTGGATTGGCGATTATTTTCCTCGCCTATGTAATAAGTGGATTGGTCATGCAAACAGCTCATAGAGGATCCAACACTGACATTCTGATGCCTAGCAAGGCTGAATCGTGAGGTTTTCTTGTGTTACATAGGCCAGTTTCTTGTCATGCTAATTAGTTGTCATTCTACCTAAGAACTTGCCATGACATTCGCATTTATGTTCAATTGTGATATATGTGTGAATGCTTAATTTGGAAAATTTCCATCTAGTTTGGATGATATATCTGGTCATTTTTAATGCCATATGTTGGTGTTTTCACCTGCTTTCATCCTTCCAAACCAGCTTTCAAGTTTGAAATATACATCTAGTAATTTTTAATGCTATGTTTTTGGTGTTTTTCAAGAGTTTTTATCCTTCCAAACCAACCAACTTGGTTTCACATGTCATGTAGAGAAATGACAATGGAGTACAAGGACCAGAGTTCCAACTGCTCTGCTCAGATTCTTCTAGCAGATTGACCAGAAGTTGCACCCGCTCGAGAAGGAGCTACTGTCAGCCTGAACGTGCTACTGTAAGTTCATACTTACTTTAAATAATCTCTACTTTATGTAATACTACTTGTTTCCCTTGTTGTTTGTTTTAACCTATTTCACCATATTTTAGCATACTGTAGTTAAAACCCAGCAAGAGTCCTTGGAAGGCAGGACTGAAAGTTGTGATCCCTTGTCCCATTCATCCTCCCATTGCATTGCCGAAGCAAACAACTTACTTAACAGTCCACCTAGAACAACTCCTGCATTTGATAAGTATATAAATATTGTATTGCATGCAGAATGAAAGGGTGTAGCTACTCTTAGATCTGTAGCTGAAATGTTGAAGAAGAGGACATATGTTACATTGAAGCGAATCAACATGTACCGATCTCTTATTTATGGTACTGACACGTTGTAATCTGTCGGAATTGCGATCTTGTTGTATAACCTGTTATAACAAACTTTTATTGTTGTGTAGTAAGTAATTTTAATTTCTGTATGTTTATTAATTGATGTCTTGATATTCACCTGTTCTGCGAAAAGTAGGCGCTAGAAAAAAAGTCCGAACAGTAACAAGCTGGAGGAGTAGCATGCCGAATGTTGAAACAACATGCACATGGACGGCCCAAAACGACTAGAATAGTAAAAGACCAGAACAGTAAAAGACCAGAACAGTAAAAAGCTAGAGCAGTAAAATACCAGAGCAGTAAAAGGCCGGAATAGTAAAGGCCGTAGCAGTAAAAGGCCAGAATAGTAAAATGCCAGAACCATAAAAGGCTAGAACAGTAAAAAGCCAAAACTGTGAAAAGGCCAGAACTGTGAAAAGGCCAGAACCATAAAAGGCCAGAATAGTAAAAGGCAAGTACGGTGGCAGGCCAGTACAGTTATAGGCCAAACAGTGCCAGCCTGAACAGGCAAAAGCCCAAACACTAAAGGGCCTAAACATTAATAGGTCGAAATTCCTAAAAGGCTAGAACAGTGACATGACTGAATAGTAAAAGGCTAAATTGGTAACAGGCCTGAACTATGCCGGGCCGGATTTGTGTAGGCCTTAAGTGGTAGCACAATGTTCGACCAACATGGGCCTTCTGTAGGCTGAAACTAAATCGGGCCTAAAAGTTCGCGGGCCATATGTCTGGGCCCATTTCAGACAGTGCAGGAAAAAACTGTAACGGGCAAATCTTCTTGTTGGGCTCCCTTGATGGGCCGGCCCATTTAGTATTTAGTAGGCCTTGGATGGGCCTAGCTGCTGCCATAGTTTCTATTACCATTAATGGCCGTAACTGGCCGCTAACGCTGGCTGCCACATGGCAGTTTGCATGACGTCAACCGTCAGCGTGGCTGGTAAATAGATCTACGACAGAAAAAGTTTTCGTGTCTGAAGGGTGTGATCCGCCACGAGCAAAAAAAAACCATGGTTAATTCATTTGTGAAGGGGCTTTTACCACGAAGGCCATCTGTCACACAAGACTCTTTGGCCACGAAAAACAGGCCTACAACCATGAAAATCATCTATTGTAAAAGGCAACTTTTCTTGTAGTGCAAGTCCACGCATTTATTGGAACAAGGACCCTGAAAACTGAGCAATGGAGTTTGTGTTTTGAGGTTTGCGCATACTAGCATTCATCGTGCTAAAGTACTCCCTCCAGCCTAAATTAGTTGACTTGGTTTTATCTAGATTTGGACGTATCTAACACTAAAATAAGTCTAGATACATTTGAATCTACACAAATCTAAGTCAACTAATTTTGGTCGGAGGGAGTAAAATATTTCTAGATGCTAAGAATGGAAAAGGAGATCTGCATTTGGAAATGTTTGGATTTGCTAGACTTGATCCAATGGTCAATGTTCAAAGTTAATCCATACACTATGAAGTGATTTATTGTATTGTAAGATATGAGACATGATAAAGACAAGATAAGAAGTACTGTGAATGGCCTACCAAATGGTAGGTCTCGTAGGAGAGAGGTGCTTGAGAGTTAACACGGTCAATGGAAGTACAAGTTACATCAAGGACCTCAGAAAAATTAAAATTGCATCCAAGTCCAAGCATTTATTAGCACAAGGACCCTGAAAACTAAGCAATGGAGTTTGTGTTATTTGGTTTACGCATAGTAGCATTCATCATGCTAAAGTAGAATCTTTCTAGATGCTAAGAATGGAAAAGAAGATCAAAAGGTTGGCAATCTTTGGATTTCCTAGTATTGGTCCAACGGTCAATGTTCAAAGTTAATCCGTACACTATGCAGTGGTTTATTGTATTGTAGGGGATAAGACATGATAAAGAAAAGATAAGAAGTACTGCAAATGGCTATCAAATGGTAGGTCTCGTAGGAGAGAGGTGCGTGAGAGTTAACACGGTTGGTGGAAGTACAAGTTACATCGAGGACCTTATAAAAATGAACATTGCACCCAAGTCCATGCATTTATTAGCACAAGGACCCTGAAAACTAAACAATGGAGTTTGTGTTTTTAGGTTTGCGCATAGTAGCGTTCATCGTGCTAAAGTAGAATCTTTCTAGATTCTAGGAATGGAAAAGAAGATCAAGAGGTTGGCAATGTTTTGATTTGCTAGTCTTGATCCAATGGTGAATGTTCAAAGTTAATTTGTACACTATGTAGTGGTTTATTGTATTGTAAGAGATAAGGCACGATAAAGAGAAGATAAGAAGTACTGTGAATGGCCTATCAAATGGTAGGTCTTGTAGGAGAGAGGTGCTTGAGAGTTAACATGATCGGTGGAAATACAAGTTACATCAAGGACCTCATGAAAATGAAAATTGCATCCAAGTCCATGCATTTATTAGCACAGGGACCCTGAAAACGGAGTAATGGAGTTTGTGGTTTTAGGTTTGCACATACTAGCGTTCATCGTGCTAAAGTAGAATCTTTCTAGATGCTAAAAATGGAAGAGAAGATCAAGAGGTTGGTAATGTTTGGATTTGCTAGTCTTGATCCAACGGTCAATGTTCAAAGTTAATCCATACACTATGTAGTGGTTGATTGTATTGTATTGTATTGTATTGCAAGAGATAAGACACAATAAAGAGAAGATAAGAAGTATAGTACTGCGAATGGTCGATCTTTTGAATAACCTTCCCTCATGATGTTTGGGAAGCAAGTGAAAATTTTGAAAACCGGAAAACTTTGAATTTGTGCCGCCAAGGACCAAAGTGGTTTCCTTCATATGTACTCCTCGTCCCTACTCCACACCAATGCCCGGCTGCCAAACACGACAGAGACACAGAGCAGTCGTACCAAGGCACACGTGCGCAGCGCCACGCTGTGGACGAGGGGAGGGAGATCAACCGGACCGGTGCGCGAGGGGAAAGGGGAGGATAGATGGAGAATAGGGAAGGAGAGAGAAAACACACGATTTGTTTTGCGTGCATAGGTCCTAAAATTTACTACTAGTAGAGTGGTCGCAGGAGTACCTCATGTCAGAAACCCATCATAACTTTGCTCTGACATGGAAACGCCTTCAACTTCTCTTCGCTGCGGCCCTCTTCCCCTGCCAACATTTTATTCTCTCAGCATGTATAGCCCATGGACAAAAGTGACCATATGTCTAAGCAAAGAAATATACTACTCCCGCATTGTGTAAAAAAGTACACCTTAATAAGGCCTACTATGTGTCATCCTCTAAGGTTCACCTTATACATAGTGGAAAAAATAAAGTTATCTTTAAGCCTAAGGTGGACCTCAAGCTTGTGGGTTTCCCATAGAGAATAGAAATATCATTTCCCCTCTCTCTCTATTTCATGTGATCGTTTTCAAAAGGGGTTCAAAATTTTCAAGATGCAAAATCTGTTTTTCTTTGAGGAAGATGCAAAATCTTAGCTAGAGGCCGAACCAGTCATCATCAATTGAGAATGTTCTTTCCTGGTAGTTGGACACTCACACCGACTACACTGCTTTTACAAGAAGAGATGCACCCATATAACTTCGAAAAGACAATTAATTTAAGAGCAAGTTTGACCTAATTTTGATAAACTATCAAGATGCAAAATCTTAGCAAGAAGTTGAACCTGTTGTGGACGAGGAAAGACAAGCCCGACTGTGCAGTCGCGGCTGTAGAGAAGAAATCGATGGAGGATGGATGGTGAGAGCCAGCGAAGGAGAGAGAAAATGCAACTTGTTTTGCGTGGATATACTCCTACTAGTAGTAGTTCCATACATTTACTACTATTGGAGTGTACCCTGTACCTCGTGTCAGCAGCCCATCATAGCTTTGCTCTAAGATCGCACAGCCTTCAAGTCCTCTTCTGCGCTGATCTTGTGCTGCTTTTTTTTGAAAGTCTCGCGCTACCTCCCTATTGTTCTCTACTTGTGTAGCAGAGTTGGCTAGGAAGTTTTAAAATTTGCAGAACATGGGAATACCGAGAATGTTCTTTCCTGAAAGTTGGCAAACTCACACCGACAACATCATTTACTAAAATAAGATGCACCCATCTACCTTCGAAAAAACAATTAATCCAAGAGCAATCTATCACGCTAACTTGTAGCTCAAGTTTGACCTAATTTCATTAAGTTGTCAAGATGCAATTTCTAAGAAACAAGTTGAACGTGTTGTTAAAATTTTAGGACCTTTTATTTATTATATATATGCACGCAAAACAAATTATGTTTTCTCTCTCCTTCTTCACTACCTCATCACCATCCATGCACACCCCTGCCGACTAATCTCTCCCTCGTCCACAATGTGGCACTGCCCACGTGCGTCGACCTACCTTGTCGTTCCATTTCACACCCTACACAGAGGAAGCACCAAGCACATCCCCCATCACATTGGTTCGAAAGTGTGAGGAGCGTTTTTTGTCTGAAGCGAGTATAATAGTATGAAGGGTATGGCTCAGTATCTCGCTCGAGAAGGACCCACCTGCTTTTCCTTGCTTAACTTTAGGGCCCTTTGTGCTAAATTTATGGACCTCTACATGTAATTTTCTCTTTTTTGAGGTCTTCGATCTAAACCATACTCCCACCAATCGTGTCAAATTTTAACTACAAGTAAGCATGATAGATAGTTTCCTCTTAAAATTTTCCAAAAAACTTTTGAAGCTAACCAGGAATTTAGTACATCAAAAACCACCAAAAAAAATTCGAAAAATTTCCAAAGCAACCGCAATTTACTTATAGTTCAAACTTGACCTAATTTTGATAAATTGGCACATATTCTCATTCAAGTCGACAGAGTTAGCTAGGAATTTTTAAAATTCACAAAACATGGGAAAATCAAGAATGTTCTTTCTTGATAGTTGGAAACTCACACCGAGGACATCGTTTACTAAAAGAAGATGCACCCACCATTTACCTTCGAAAAAACAATTATTCCAAGAGCTAACTATCATGCTTACTTGTAGCTAAAGTTTGACCTTATTTCAGTAAGTTGTCAATATGTAGAGTCTTAGCAAGAAGTCGAACCTCTTGTCAAAATTTCAGGACCTTTACTATATATGCATGCAAAACAAGTTGTGTTTTCTCTCTCCTTCACACTGCCTCATCACCATCCACACACACCCCGACCGGCTGATCTCTCCATCGTCCGCAACATGGTGCTGCCCACGTGCGTCGACCTGCCTTGTCGTTCCATTTCACACCCTTTGAAGAGGAAGCACCAACCACACCCTAGCATGCTCGTTCGAAAGTGTGAGGAGCGTTTTGTTTGTGTGTGAAGCAAGTACACTAGTACAAAGGGTATATGGATAAGTTGCTCTCTCGAGAAGGACCAGACTGCTTTTCATTGCTTAACTTTAGAACCCTTTATGCTAAATTTATGAACCTCTATGAAAAAATGTTAGGTCTTCGATGCAAATCGTACTTTCTCCCGCCGCCCATATCAAATTTTAACTACTAGTAAGCACGATAGATAGATTCCTCTTAAAATGTCTCAACAAACTTTTGAAGCTCTAACTAGGAATTCAGTACATCGAAAACCACCGAAAGCTTTTTCGTAAAACTTCCAAAGAAATCTATAATTTTCTTGTAGTTCAAATTTGACCTAATTTCGATAAATTGGCATAGAGTCTCATTAAAGATGGCAGAGTTAGCTAGGAAATTTTAAAATTCGCAAAACATGGGAAAATTGAGAATGTTCTTTCCTGTAGTTGGAAACTCACACCTAGAACATTGTCTACTAAAAGAAGATGCACCCATCTACCTTCAACAAGACAACTAATTTCGGGACTTTTACTATATATGCACGCAAAACAAATTGTGTTTTCTCTCTCCTTTCATGCCTCATCACCATCCACACACACCCTACTGGCCCGCTGATATCTCCCTCATCTACAACGTGGCGCTGCCCACGTGCGACGACCTGCATTGTTGTTCCATTTCACACCCTACGAATAGTAAGCACCAAGCACACGCCCAACACGCTGGTTCGAACGTGTGAGGAGTGTTTTGTGCATTTGTGTGAAGCAAATATAGTAGTGCGAAGGGTATGGCTGAGTTTCTCGCTAGAGAAGGATCCGAGTGCTTTTCCTTCCTTAATTTTAGGGCCCTTTGTGTTAAGTTTATGGACCTCGATGTAATTTTCTCTTAATTCAGTCTTTTAGGGGTCAGGGGACTGCTGAGCACAACCCACTAAAATTTGAGAATGAAGCCCATGGAGCCTGCCCTACGGAGTATAACCCATGTAGAGCATTGCCCCCACCTCTCAAAATACATAAAAACTCTGCCTACCCATGTTTTTAAGAAAATACTCCATTATGTTGCATTTTATAAATTGAGATTCCAGGAGGGTTGCCCTTTTATATTTTAAAAGAGATAAACATAGACACCCAAAATATTTTTAAGAAGACTAGTACATAAATTGTAGTACTAATAAAAGTTTAATGATATTTATTCTATAAATATCTTTGTTGTAGTGGCAACACACTCAGTTTACGTTTATTTGATTTGAAGGTATTTTGTTCAAATTTATCTTGGGTTTACATTTTTTTTCTTCAAGCAATATTGTATTACAGAGAGGCTGACATCACGGACCCAGTTTGTTTTGAGGGTGGGTTCGAAACGAAAGTTTAAATACTTATACAGAGAGGCTCGCATGGGGGACCCACCAGACAGAATATACAAGGATGCACTAGGGACCCACAAGCTAGAACATGCCAGAGAGGCTAACATAAGGGCCCCTGTAGTAAGACCATACACGATGCCATGGTGAAAACAAAGGATGCGGCCGAAAAAAAGTCCATCACACACACGTTGCAGTTACAGAGAAGTTGACATGTCGGACCCAGCAGGCCCAAGCATAGCCTATGAAATTAGCCTATTAGCCGCATAGCCCAATACCTTCTAATTAGACCTTTTCGTGGTCTTGTGGCCACCAACCATAGCCCATTCAATTTAGGAGTGAGCCAATGGAATATAAGCCATAACGAATAGGTCATCTGCCCCAAGTTAGCGCTGAATCTTTTTAATTCGGCCTTTATGAGCATTTTTTGTACTTTGAGGCTGACATCCTGGACCCGAAAAAACATTCCAACATACACACGTTTCTTTCAAATAGAGGCTGTCAGCTAGGACCCAGCATAGACATGTTTCCTGGATAGAGGTGGTTGACACCTGGGACCCAGCAAGTCGCCAAGGTCAAAACATCGGAGATGGCCAAAAAAAGTCCATCATACGCATGTTTCATTTATTGAGAGGCTGATATGTGGGACCAGCAGCGTGACCATATGTAGATGCTGCATCGAGAAATGTAGCCAGTTCGAAACAGGGAGGCGCGAGCGAGATAAAAGTTCAGCATGTACACGTTTCTTTTAATGAGAGGCTGAAATGGGGGACCCACCAGCGTGATCAAACGGCAGATTCCTCGAACAATGCTATCTAGTGCTAGAGAAGAAAAAAATTCCATCATACCCATGATTCTTCTAATGTGAGGCTAACATAAGGGACCGACCAGCCTGAATAAACGGCTGATGCAGCGAGAAAAGCTATCAAGTTTGGAACACGAAGGTGCTACAGAGGGTAAAAAATCTATCATACACATGTTTGTTTTAATGAGAGGATGACATTTGGGGCCTAGCATCGTGATTAAATGGTAGAAGCATCGAAGAACACTATCAAGTTCGGAACAAGGTAGCGCGACCGAAGGAAAGAAAATCCATCGTACACACGTTTCTTCTTATGAGAGGATGACATGTGGGGATCAGGAGATTGTTTAAACGATAGATGCATCGAGCAACACTATGAACTCGGAATGAGGTAGCGCCAACGAAGGAACAAATTCTATCATACACACGTTTCTTGTAATGAGAGGATGACATGTGGGTCCCAGTTGGTTGGTAGGATGGTAGATGCATCGAGTAGCGCTATCAACTTCAGAACAGGGTAGCGCGAGCGAAGGAAAAAATTCCATCATACACACGATCCTTCTAATGAGAGGATGACATGTGAGACCTAGCAGCCTGACTAAACGGTAGACGCCTCGAGCTATGTCGAGTTCAATCAGGGAGGCGCTACCGAAAAGTATGGTCCGCTAGAGATACTGACGTCCGGGACCCACACACCTGAAAAGACTTTGGCGAGTCAACATCGCACGAGGAAACAAAAATCTTGCTTCTGCCACACGCTAGCCCAGCTTCCTCCATGTTTTTAGCAGATCCGTCCTAGTAGAGGGACATGAAACCGGAAAAAAAAGTTTTCCGTCGGCCATGGCCGAGCCGAGAATTTCATCGTGGAAGACGCGCCTTCTACGACGACCGTCGTTCCAAGTTGTTGCGGAAGGAAACTTTTCTTGTAGTGTGCCTCTATGGCCAGCTTCAGAGAGATGCATGAGGACTGGATCCTTAGGCATCTCGCACACCATCGTGTTTCACATATTAGGGAGTACATCTATGCCCAATTTGTTGGAGATGCTGGAGGACTGGGCTCCGGCGGCATCTCCCTCAAACTGGTCGTAGTGTTGTCCCCGCTCTTTCACACCATCTTGTTTGAAGTTGATAACTTCACATGGATGCCTTTTTATATATTAAGCAGCATGACATACTATCGACACTCACGGCATCATGTTGACACTCACCCCTATCATAATGCCTCCACCCACCGAAATTGTGTCGTCACTCACTGGCATAGTGCCGCCACTCACGAAATAGTGTCGACACTCACTGGCATAGTGTTGCCACCCACATTTAGTTATGGATGGTGTCTCCAACCTGGACTATAGGTTCATCTTTAGTCCCGGTTGGAGACACCATCTGGGACTATGACCGGGACTTAGCCTCCCTAAACTTGTAGTGGATCTCTGATAAAATAGCATGTTGTGAACCTAAAAATGATTTTTAAAAACATTCATGAGCATTATATCAAGTAGCTATAGTTCAAATCTACCCAGCCTCCTATCGATTTGGCAGGAGTTTGTCTTTTTCATGTGGGGTGGATGAAAATGTTTCAGATACACCGGTTGGGAAATTGTCCATCTAAGGTGTTCTTGTACTTTTGAAAAATGGGTTGGTACCAATTCCAAACTTTAATTTGGTGGTTGCTTCACAAACACCCCGATTTCGGCACCTCAAAAATGGAAATTGGCTTTTTTGTGCAATGAAAAGGAAAACTTCCTCCCGCAACATCGTAAGCCATCCTAATATGCACATGTGTGCACAATATAAGCATATTATCACAAACTATATCATGATTCTAGCCATAACATTGGTGGTTTGACCTAAATACCATGAAACCTCGAACATGATAGGTCATTTTGTGAAGGATTTTTTGCGATGTTTGAAATTTTCCAATTTTCATATTTTTCGTTGCAACTATAACACATAATATGACACCACACAAAGATTTCATATTGTTTGGATAGTTTTTGAATTTTTTATTCTTGTTTTGAAATATATTCAAAATGGCGGGCATGAAGATTCCTAGCCCGGGGTTGAGCCTCCTTAAACTTGCAGTGGATCTCTAATGAAATAGCATGTTGTGAATGATTTTTAACAAAATTCATGAGCATTATATCATGTAGTTGTAGTTCAAATATACCCTGCCTCCTACCGATTCGGCATGAATTTGTCTTTTTTATGAGGGGTGAACGGAAAGGTTTTAGATACACCGGTTGCGAAATTATCTATCTAAGGTGGTCTAGTATTTTTGAAAAATGAGTTGGTACCAATTCCAAACTTTAATTTGGTGGTTGCTTCACAAAACACCTCGATTTTGGCACCTCAAAAATGAAAATTGGCTTTTTCGTGCGATGAAAAGGAAAGTTCCTCCTGCAATATCGTAAGCCATACTAATATGCACATGTGTGCACAATATGAGCATATTATCACAAACTATGCCGTGATTCTAGCCATAACATTGGTGGTTTGACCTAAATACCATGAAACCTCGAACATGACAGGTCATTTTGTGAAGGTTTCTTTGTGATGTTTGAAATTTTCCCAGTTTCATATTGTTCCTTGCAACGGTGACACATAATATGACACCACACGACGATTTCACATTGTTTAGATAGTTTTTGAATTTTTTATGCCCGTTTTAAACTATATCTAAAACTGGGGGCATGAAGATTCCTTGCCCCGGGTTGAGCCTCGCTAAACTTGCAGTGGATCTCCGGTGAAATAGCATGTTGTGAACCTAAAAATGATTTTTTTAAAATTCATGAGCATTATATCATGTAACTGTATTTCAAATCTACCTGGCCTCCTACCAATTTTGAATTTTTTCATGAGCCTCATGATTTAAAAAAAATCAGCATCCAATTGTGTTGTACTATTATAGATATTTCTTTTCTAGACATTTTGATACGATATATGTTTTTTTAATTTATAAATATTTTATTATGTATTATACAAGGTTACGCATTGCTTCAACTCTGAATAAGGCATGAATCAAATTTCACCCTAACAAGTTCAATTTTTTTTTCTGAAAATATACCTTTAGCACCGGTTGTTATTTACAACTGGTGCAAAAGGTTTGGCCCTGCTCGCCAAAAACTGCAGGGCAAAATAACCTTTAGCACTGGTTTTTTTCTACAACTAGTGCAAATGGTTAGGCCTTTTGCATCGGTTGTAGACAACAACCGATGCTAAAGAACCTTTAGAACCTGTTCCAGTGGAAAACCGGTGAAAAAGGCCTTTGCCTTTTAAACTTCTTCCTCTCCCTTCCCAAAATCCAATCGATGCCAAAATTGCGAGGAGCTACACACGACGTCGTTAGGCTGCCGGATTTTTCTGTCGCCATCGCTGCCCGCGGCCGCCGCCATCGACCCTGCGCCCGCGCTCCCCACCTCACCTCGCCGGCCGGCCCCACACCCGCGCCCCCACCGCCGTGCCGTCGCTGCCCACGACTGCCGACGCTGACGCCCGCGCCCTCACCTCATATTGTCGATGCCCACATGCCATAGGTCGTCGTCGATGCCTGCGTGCCTTCGTCGTCGATGCCCACACCACTGCACGCCTCCGTCGCCGACGCCCGCACCACCGGGTGCCTCTGTTGACACCAGCACACCACCGCAGCACCGTGCGTGTGCCTCTCGATCTCTGTGTAAGTTTTTTTAAATTTCGTTTGTATTTTTTATGATTAAGTTTCTTTGTATTTAGTTTGAATTAATTAGGTTTTAGTATTATTTCTTAGGATTTAGTTTCTTAGGATTTAATTAGTTTGAATTAATTAGGTTTTAGAATTAATTAGGTTTTAGAATTATTTCTTAGGATTTTAATATAAATAGAATTAGGTTTTAGAATTATTTCTTGGGATTTTAATATTATTTGCTAAGTATTATTGCTTAATATTATTTTCTTAGTATTATTTCTTAGTATTATTGGTTAATATTAATTGCTTAGTATTATTGCTTTGGAAAAAATGGTCCAAAAATAGGATGGTATTATGTGATTTTAGAATTATTTCTTAGGATTTATTTTCGTAGGATTTTAATATTATTTGCTAAGTATTATTGCTTAATATTATTTTCTTAGTATTATTGCTTAGTATTAATGGTTAATATTATTTGCTTAGTATTATTGCTTTGAAAAAAATGGCCCAAAAATAAGATTTCGTTATCGGTGGATGATGTGGATCCGTCGACGCGGCAGCTATGTTGGGCATGTACTGGACTCCATCCTCACCCGTCTCCAGCTCGTCAGCCTACTCCGCCACCGCGTCAGCCTACTCCCCCGCATCAGCCTTCTCCTCCGCCACATCAGTCGTCTTCGCCGCCGCCGCCGTCCAGTAAGGCTGAGTGCCAAAAGCAGAAGCGTACCAGCACAGCTCGACTGGAGCCCCTCCCAAAAGTACATGAAGAAGTGAAATAGTTCCTTGGAAGGAAGAAGAAGCCCGCCAAGCCACCTATAGAGAAGGAAAAACGTTAAAAATGCTGAAGACCCTGTCAAAATACGAGCCAAGGCTTATATCAGACTATTACTGTTCTATTCTCAAATAGAGGTCGAGAAGTAGTAGTGTAAAAGGGAAATCAGTTCCCCAGCCCAGAGAACAAAAAAACCCGTGCCCCCCGCTAAAAGTCCATCCCATCGAGTGCTTGGATTCGGAGATGGTAAAACTGTACAGAGATGAATCCAAATCTTTTGGTATGAGTATTCCTGAGTACTTAAGTCGGGTCGAATTCCCCTTGGGTGATCAAGTAGCATACCAATACAAGTACGGGGAACCTCTCGTCGGATCCGAGCAGATCCTGCATCTACCAACATAATTGCGTACGTTGCATCGGTGGTACGTGCAAGCCTGTAAGGATGGGGAAAATTGGATCATAATGGGACTTAAACCGGATCATTACGGGCATGGAGATGACGAGATAAACATCAAATTTAGTGAATTATTCTAGATCTACAATCAAGACAGCCTCGACAAATCACTCGTCAGTGCCTATTGTCTATAAATATTAATTTTGTATTTAAATGTTCTCTAGCTTAGCTCGTTTATTGCATACATGTACTCAACACTATATTAATTATGCATATTGAAGATTCTCGAATGCAGGAAAGGACGAATAATCTACGACATTGGGTTCGATGACCCATATATCGTAAATGGATATTGTCTAGATAACTATCATAAGGACACGAAGGATAACTGGTACGCGCGTTAAGGTTTAATGAAACCAAATCAGAAATACTATTTCCTTACAACTACAGGTCAGTGTTACTGTCTTGTACATATTCTATTTCGCTTGATCGATGTTAAGTGTAGTTGACGAGTTATACGTGTGCACAACTACCATTTTATTCTCCTAATCATAACCCTTGACCGAGGACTATTAAAAGTCATGGACAAGAAACGTAAACCCCTTGAGTCGTGGGGGGACATGTACGATATGCTACAGAGGTAATTTCAACATTATAACACAATATTGGCAACTTTCGTTTATTTTCTATCAAGTAATTAATAACTCCTTTTTTTATTTTCTTTGTCGGGCAGTGCTTGAAAACAGTTCATGAAGAGGGCTCCAGGTGCGTAGAAACCGGAGCTTCAATTTGAACATATATCGGTAAGTACTACAAGCTAGGTCCACGCATCTCTTTGATTCTAGTTTCAATACCATTATCATCCTTGATTACTATTTTGATTGAACTATGTTCTTGTAAATTGCTTGAAGCAAGTAGACAGGAATAATTTATGTGAATTTTACGTTTGCGAGTTCATTGGCCAGATGACCTGTGAGAAGGGCGATCGTATTATAAATCAAATTCATGTACATAAACAATATTCTCACCATTTTATTTTATTACCATAAACTGTGTGTTGAGTTTCATTCATATATATTGACACCCTCTTTAAATTAGATGGAAAAGTTGAGGGACGAGCTTCTAGCAACCGAGCGTATACAAGCAATTCAAGAGGAACTAGCGGGATTCCTACTTGACTAGGTCATAGACCCAGCTAGAGAATACCATAAGTCCTACAATTTTGGACAATAGATATTGTAATAGAAATTATATTGTTTATATGCATGAATGCGTGTATGTTAAGTAAATTTGTCCAACCAAGTACAATGAAAGAGGTCACTTCGATCTCTATATTAATGACAATTGTTTGTAATATAATGGTTTGCTGCATGTGTGTGTCAACGTGTTCCAAATTGTGAGAAATGGGCGTGCCTGCGGTGTTGGGGATATACTTTCCGGGTATCCTCACAGTTCCTTACTGATCAGGGTGGCCCACTTCAGGTTAGAGCTTTGCTTCACGGGTGGCCTAGTTAGGGAGAAAGACGAAGTCCAATCCGGCTACGGGAAGCCCAGAAGACTTACCGACTTAGGCCCATAATGTTACTTGTAGTTCAAGATATACTCTGTAACCGACTCTTAGTCGTAGCCGGATAGATCTCTCCTGTAAACCCTAGGCCGGATATCTATATAAGCCGTCCTAGGGAGAGCCTTTAGGGCACACCTCAATAGTCTACAATCTCAACTCGCACAGGCGAACCCTTATAACCCATATTCCGGCTCTGCCGTATTACTGGATTGCTAGTAGGAGTAGGATCCGTCCAACACCGGTGGATTCGAACCTGGGTAAACTTGTGTGCTCACCATCCGGGAACACCGTACGTCTCACACCCCTCTCTCCCGCACGCCTTGAGGACCCCCTCATGGCGTACTTGTCCTCAATCCGACGACAGTTGGCGCCCACCGTGGGGCAAGTGAGCTTCCGATCTACGTTCCGAGCGGAATCTGCAAGAATCGGAATCGGCGAAACCATCGCCGTCGGTCGAGTCCTCTACGCCAACGACTTGGATTCCGGCTAGGGAGGCCGTGACTGCCTACACAATCATGTCTTTTGGCGAGATCGATGTTTACATCGGCTTCACTGAACCCGTCCCACCCACCCCAACGGTGATGATAGAGGTAGAAGAATCTTCTGGATCCCCTTTGTCTATGGATGCGGCAAGGTTCCATATCTCAGAAAACCCTAATCCTACCCAGCCCGCACCAGTTGCAGAGATAGTGGAGAAATACAAGCCTGAAGAAGACCTAGCGGTCCAAGTCGAATCTAGAGTGGATCTCCCTGGAGGAGCCGGATCCCAGATCGACCCACCTGTGGAAGTCGAAATTCAGGAGGAGCTAGTCAACGACACTGATTCCGGCTCTGATGACGCCTGGACAGACATGCCTTTCCTGAGGTACACACTGCAAGGCGAAAGCACAGACGCAATTCTCGAGACCATCAAAAGTTTCGACGAAGCTGATCGCGAAAGCCGCAGGTATCTCAGGAGGAACGCGTCGCACTTCGTCGGATACGTTGGATCTGGATCCGGCTCTACCGATGCCAGAGAAAACACCGACTCTATGCTAGAGGCAATTGGATCAAATGCCGACGTACCCGCATCCTTGGATGAATCGATGACGTTAGCAGATTTCTGAAAGTTCTCCGCGGAATATGAAGAGGAGTATAACTCCAAAGCTGCAGAGGAAGGAGAAGCCAAGGATGAAGGATATGGGGAACACTCTCCCAAAGCGCAGGACGACATGGAAGTCGGAGATAATCCCGAAGTCCAGATGTCCAAAAGTACCGATCAGAGCTTGACTCCGGGAAACGGACCCAAAGCCGTCTTTGCTACCGGCGCTGCCAAGAAGGCAAAGAAGAGGAACAAGAAGAACAAGACCCCGGCAAAAGACCCTCTGACAGAGGAGGTGATTGCCGAGGAATATGAGCAAGACTCGGATGGAGCACTTATCCCAGAAGAGCCAAAAAAAGAAGAATCGGTGGATGGACACGTGATCACTGAAGGTGTGCGTAAACTCATCGATGCTGCATTAACCACACCTATCCCTACAGTTGCAGAACTTACTGCTGAAGAGCTGGACAAAAGGGCCCAAGCCCTAGAAGCGCGTCGAGGGGGAAAAGAAACGCATGGCAACTAAAGGTTACATGTCTCGGTTGCATCAGAAGACCCGGAAACGTTACACAGGTGACGGTAAGTTTCTGGAAGTTAACAGGGTCCACTTTGAAGGAGATCCAGGGATGCCTCGTCTCAACAGCAAAGGAGATCTGGTGTAACCAACGCCGGTACAGAACACTGTCGCAGCACGAGATATCCTGTCAAATAACCCAGGCCCAGAACAGGTTCGATTGGGCATCAAGCTACTCAGGAGCAACATATGGCTACGAAATCTAGAAGTGGAAAACTGGTCTCGAAATCTGACCAATGTCACACGGACTCAGCCTGGAATGATCTAAGGCCCCAGCGTGTTCCGGAACAGCGTCACCGTTCCGACCGACGGGAAGATAACTACTCCAGAACCGGACCGTCAGGACAGCATCACATAACCGCACGTGACTGGATCAACGTCGCTCCAGCAGCCGAGCAAGAGGCCATTGCTGCACTGTATCCGAGAAACGTCGAGAGGAGGATCGTCAAAAAATGCCACCTCCTAGACATGCAAGCCGTCCGGCTGAGTCTCACCATGGTGGGAACAACGGACGAAGAAGCGACGGGAATCATGCCGGGACAAGCCGGCAGGGGGCTCGTTGATGGGTTCGTAGCATGAAAAACAAAAAAATTCTACCGCAAGAATGAACAAAACCTAGATCTAATCTAGATAAAAGCCAAGATCTAATCTATTAGACATGTGCAACGAGATAGATCTGTACTAACCCTTGTAGACCCGAAAGCGTTACGAGATTGGATCTCGTGGTTGATGTAGTCGATCACTTGCCGATCTCAAGATCGAGTGGACGATCCTTCCGGCGCCGTGTTCCGGCAGCGCTTCCGCAGTCGGTCACACGTGCGGAGTCGAAGCAGACCTTCCTCTCCCTGTTCCAGCGAGCAGCGGAGGTAGTAGATCTTCTCCACAGAATCCCAGCAGCACGACGCCGTGGTGGTGCTGGTGGAGTAGAGAATTCTGCAGGGCTTCGCCTAAGCCTGAGCAGAGGAAAGGAGGAGGAGAGAGGCGGCTAGGGATTGGAGTAGTGGAGGGGGCCAGGGGGTGGCGCCTCCACCCCTCTATTTAAAGGAGGGAGGCGCCATGGGAGGGGGGTCCTAGTAGAACTCCCCTCCCTTCCTTGGCCGGCGGATTGCGAGGGGGGAGGAGTCCTCCTCCCCCATGACTCCTTGTCTTGTCCCACAAGGAACCCTTGATCCTTTCTTGGTTTTCAAGCAAACTCCAAGAAATCTTCTAGAACCTTCCGGAACATTCCGAAACCTTCTAGAATCCTCATACAAATACTCCGGAACATTTCCTAACTCAGAAAATGATCCCCAATATATGAATCTTATTCTCTGGACAATTCCGGATCTCCTCGTGATGTCCCGGATCCAATCCGAGACTCCGAACAACATTCGGTCTCCAACGCACATTCCATATCTACTTAAAACAACTTCGAACCTTAAGTGTGTCACCCTACGGTTCGTGAATATGCAGACATGATGGAGACACCTCTCCGATGAATAACCATCAGCGGGATCTGGAGATCCATAACGGCTCCCACATACTCAACGATGACTTCGTGATTGATAGAACCATTAACATACGAAACCAATTCCCTTTGTCATGTGATACTATACTTATCCGAGGTTTGATCGTCGGTATCTCCATACCTAGTTCTACCTCGTTACTGATAAGTACTCTTTACTCGTTCCATGTTATGTCATCCCTTGTGACCCAGTCACATGCTTGCAAGCTAATTAGATGACATTCCACCGAGAGGGCCCAGAGCATATCTATCCGTCATATGGATGGACAAATCCCAATATTGGTACATGCGCTTCAACACATACTTTCAGAATACCCAATGACACCTTTATGACCACCCAGTTACGAAGCGGTGTTTGATGTCATCAAAGTACCCATCCGGTGATGGTGATTAACATAACCTCACGGTCGAAGGATTAGGTTACTATGTATTTTAAAGCTTATAGCAAACGAACTGAATGACTTGATCTTATGCTATGCTTACTATAGGTGTGTGTCCATCACATCATTCTCCTAATGATATGATCTTGTTATTAACGACATCCAATGTCCATGATCAGGAAACCATGATCATCCATTAATCAACAGGCTAGTTTAACAAGAGGCTTACAAGGGACTCTTTTATGTTTACAAAACACACAAGTATTAATGTTTCCGGTTAATACAATTATAGCATGGGATGTAAACATTTATCATAAACATAAAGATATAATAATAACCACTTTATTATTGCCTCTTGGGCATATCTCCAACAGTCTCCCACTTGCACTAGAGTCAATAATCTAGTTAAAAAACTTGTGCATTCAACACCTATGGCTTTCTGGTGTTGTATAGACACTATTGCTTAGTGGTAAACATAATATTTGGATCTGACACTTCCAGGTCCGTGTGTATTTGCATGTCCTTGCGTCTCTACGCATTACTCATTCTCTAATGAGATGGCATTGTATAAATATGGTCTTTGGGTGCGACCTTTAGTTCCTTGGGATTAAATCATGTTGATACAATTGTCGTACAATGTATCTTCATAGTATTATCCCACTATGAACCACGCCTAGTTTGATAAGAAACTACTTAACACAAATGCCCTCCATTGCTGCTACTATAGCAGTTATATACTTAGCCTTTTGTTGTAGTATCCGTCACAATATGTCAACTTTGGAACTCATCCAAATCCATCATGGAACATCCTTTCCATTATATTGTGCCACCCATAGTCTAAATTGAGATAAATTTAATTTGTATCTTGTGACAAAACTAGTATCAATGTAACACTTTGCAATGAACTACCTTTAACTATTTGTCACTTATACATGATATATTCTTAGTTCTTCCAAAGCTAATAAGAATACCTTTACTATTGTCCAATGATTATCTTATGAATCATTCTGGTATATGCTCATAACATTTAGAGCATAGGAAATATTTGGATGTGTACATCTCAAAGAATGATTGATCAAAATATTCTTGTGATTTCACCAAGTGTCAAAACACTTGAATCTCGTGTTAACACACTTGAATCTTGATTTAGTCCTTTCCATGCGTCAAGAACCTTTCTTGTTGTTTCCATATTGAACTCATTCAACATCTTATCTATGTACATTTGGCAAATCCATATTAGCGCCTCAATCTATCCATATAGACATTGATGCCTAATTCTTGAGTTATACCTAAGTCTTTCATCGAAATGAAATTCTTAACCTGTGTCAATAAAAGATACATCATTTCTAATCAACAATATGTCTTTCACATAATGTATTAGAAACATGTCTTAGCGCTCCCACTTAATTTCTTGCAAAATGCAAACATCTTCATCGTCTTTGATGAAATTAAACCTTTTAACGGTTTCATCACAGTGAATATTCCAACTCCGCGATGCTCACTTCAACCATTGAAGTTTTGCATACTCTTTTAGTATCCTTTTAATTTAACAAAACCCTTTGGATCGTGTCATGTACACGTCCTAGGTAACCATTCTATTAGAAGAACTTGTTTTGTTTGTTCAACTACCATATACCAAAATATATGTAGTGGTTGCTACATTAATCCGTCTAGACTAAATATCGCTATGAAAGATCAAATCTTATCATAGTCAATTGTTTGAACATTGTCGTATACTCTTTCTGACATGTCGACTATTTCATATATTTGAAACATCCATGTCTATTTCTTTATAGATCCAAACACGACCGATAGGCTTCACGCCTTTCCGGAGGGTCTTCTAAGTTCAGAAACTTGATTTTTCGTGTATGGATACTATCATGGATTCCATGACTTCTAGTCATTTTATGGAGTCAAGGCCCATCATCGCTTCTTTGCATGTAGTCGGTTCATCATTGTCAAAACAATAACGACTTGCTTATCAAATCTTACTATTTGATTTTTACCGACCCACACGGTTCTATAGGCACTCTAATCTCCGAGATCACACCTTTTGTAATCACGAGAGCCATGAGCATTGTGGCCGCCACCGGGACACTTTCCGGCGCTGCGCTACTTAGCACATATAGCTAAGGTTCAACAACCTTATCAAAGTTCTATTGTCCTCCCACTTAACTTTTCACGAAAAATTCCTTCTCAAGAAACTTGACGTTCCAGGCGACAAACTCTTTTGTCCTCGGCGTTATGGAGAAATTCCCAACAAATTCTTTAGAATAACCTACAAAGACGTGCTTATCCGACTTTGGTTGTAAACATTTTACTTATGCATAGCATACCAAAATTTAAGAAAAGACAATTCGGGTTTTATCCCAAACCATGACTCATATGGTGTCATTTCAACGGATCACGATGGAGCTCTTTTCAGTGTAAAAGCGGTAGTCACTAAAGCTTTAATCTTTAATATATAATGGCAGTTTTATAAATGACACCTTTGATTTTACCATGTCAAACAAGGTTTCATTACATATCTTGAACACTCCATACTCCTATGGTGTTTTGTGAAATGCAAATCCATGGAACGATTCCTCAAATCTTAGGTGTTTTGCTAAACTTGTAACTCAAACATCTTTCTTTATGATCCAATCATAAACTCTTTTATTTTCTTGTTACAATGATTTTCCACTTCATCTTGAAAGTCTTTGAACATTTTTCAAATGTTTCATACTTCTTCCTTATTGAGTAAGTATATACATATACTCACTCAAATCTTCGGAGAAAGCATATGAAGTTGAAATCCATCGCCCACGACTACACATAATGGACTATATACATCAATATGTACCAATTCCAATCAGTTAGTCATCCGTTCCTCTTTTGGCCTACGAACGGAGTTTTAATTATCTCCAGGAAAGTATCACAAGCGTCATTTGATCTAAATCAAAGACTCCAAAAATCCATCAACATGGAGTTTCTTCATATATCCTTTCAATATAATTTAAACGGCGATGTGACTTCGCAAGTGATCTTTCAATCATTTGTCTTGCGACATTTTAGCATTAGTTTTATGGTCGTTATTTCACCTACCAGACTTTGTATATTATCCATCTATTATGGAATACGGTAATTATTTGAATAACCTTTTGTCGTCATAATACCTGATCAAAATAACAATTATCGAAACAAATCTTGAAGGCAAGCTTTGATGTTAACGAGCAACACAACAACCCTTTGTTTGTTTTCGATGAACATCATCACATTTTCTCTTGCTAGTTGCTTAGGCCATTGCAGTTCATGAATTGTGTTGTCCTGTATGACACTTCATACCAACCAATTCGGTATCCAATACCGAAGAACCACATTGTTTAACAAGCAAGGAATACAACCATAACATGTATATCCTCTATATGCCTAAGTTGGACATCTCCAACCTTTTATTTTCTGCCAAATATTTTATAGATTCTCTTTCAGCAATTCCTTTTCTTTTAAAAGAATCTATCAACATCAATAGTGGTGTGATCAACATGACACATGGTACAAAGCGTATAGTCAACTACTAATACCTTTGGACTTGCACTTTGAGGTGGATCACCATCATCAAATGTTTGGTGTTCTTTCAAAAATCCATTCTTTAGTAATCTTTTAGTGTAGTAAATATTTTACTTACATCTTCTATTCAGCCTTATCATGACAACTTTTACGATCAAGCTGCTATAGCTTATAAAGGTGAATTGCGAGTATAGTGTTTCTTTTTCAAAACCTTTTGCAGGATTAGGATGACGAGCGTCTCCAACCTTCACAAATTCTCATCAAATATGAGGACGTATACTCTATCATGTTGTAACCAACACATTGTTTTAGATATCGCAATACCTTTCACATATGATGGTTTCTGAAACATTGCTTTTAGCTCTTAGATAAAGTTGATATTAAAAACAATCTTCTGAGTATCAAGAATCATGGAGGCAAACATGATACATTTGATACTAACACTGGAATTGTTACTCTTGATTTAATACTATTTATTAAACTTCATGGAGTAAATAGAGTTTGCTGAAAGTTTGCAATAGGAATTATAAACTTTAAATTGACATTCAAAACAATACGATACCAGTTCGTAAAGTAAATATCTAGAATTTCTATAGTTCCACTATCTCAACTATAACTAAGCGTAAGGTGGTGAACAGATGCCAATGACTACCACAAACTATGCAAATTCACTTTGATTGTGTTTATGATAAATTGAGTTCGACTAATCCAAATTAAAAATGAACTCCCACTCAAAACAACATCCCTCGAGTTGTTTTAGTGATTACACGAACCAAATCCACTACACCAAGTCCGATCATCATGTGAGATGATGTAGCTTTAAAGGCGAACAATCAACATGTTCATCATATCATCCATATGACTCATGCTTTACCTTTCAGTATTCCGTGTTCCGAGACCATGTCTGTACATTCTAGGATCGTCAAGGTTAACCTTAGTTTCCGCATGTGCAAATCTGGCTTGCACCCGTTGTATGCACACGTAGAGTCTATCACACCCGATCATCACGAGATGCTTCGAAATGACGAGTCTTAGCAACGGTGCCAACTAAGGACGAACACTTTATTACTTGATATTTAGTGAGAGGGATCATCTTATAATGTTACCGTCGCGATCTAAGCAATACAAGATGCATAAAGGATTAACATCACAGGCAATTCATAATTAGTGTGATATGATATGGCCCTTTCTTCTTATGCCTTTGATCTCCATCTCCAAAGCACGGACATGATCTCCATCATCACCAGCATTGCGTCAAAGTCAGTGGCGCCGCTTCATGGTTGTCCATCATCACTAGCAACTATTACAACTACTTGGAACAAAGCTATTACAAGATGAATAGACACGTAGGTCTTAACAGAATTGAAGACAACCATTAGGCTCCTGCCGGTTGCCATATTACAACAAGGATCATTGCATACATCAAATATAATCACAATCACATGATGTCCATATCACATCACAAAACCCCTACAAAAACAAGTTAGACGCCTCTAATTTTCTTTGCATGTTTTACGTGTTTTGGGGCTTTCGAATAAGAACGGATCTTACCTACGAAACTGAACCACAACGTTGATACAAGTGCTATCAAGTGCAAAGTGTAAATTAGATCTATACTTTGGTGGGAGAGACAGACACCCGGAAAGCCACTTGTGCAAAGCAAGTTACACGTCAAGCGTGGAGCAAGTCTCATGTGCGATGACATGTAAGGTTAGCCCGAGCCGCTTCATCCCACCATGCCGCAAGATGCAAAGTACACAAAGCAAAAGACGGCACAAGCACCAACGCCCACAACACCATTGTCTTCTACTCGTGCAACAAATCTACGCATAGATACGGCTCTGATACCACTGATGGGTTCGTAGCATGGAAAAAAAAAAATTCTACCGCATGAACGAACAAAACCCAGATCTAATCTAGATAAAAGCCAAGATCTAATCTATTAGACATGTGCAACGAGATAGATCTGTACTAACCCTTGTAGATCCGAAAGCGTTACGAGATTGGATCTCGTGGTTGATGTAGTCGATCACTTGCCGATCTCAAGATCGAGTGGACGATCCTTCCGGCGCCGCGTTCCGGTAGCGCTTCCGCAGTCGGTCACACATGCGGAGTCGAAGCAGACCTTCCTCTCCCCGTTCCAGCGAGCACCGGAGGTAGTAGATCTTTTCCACGGAATCCCAGCAGCACGACGGCATGGTGGTGGTGGAGTAGAGAATTCTGCAGGGCTTCGCCTAAGCCTGAGCAGAATAAAGGAGGAGGAGAGAGGCGGCTAGGGATTGGAGTAGTGGAGGGGGCCAGGGGGTGGCGCCTCCACCCCTCTATTTAAAGGAGGGAGGCGCCATGGGAGGGGGAGTCCTAGTAGGACTCCCCTCCCTTCCTTGGCCGGCGGATTGGGAGGGGGGAGGAGTCCTCCTCCCCCACGACTCCTTGTCTTGTCCCATAAGGACTCCTTGATCCTTTCATGGTTTTCAAGCAAACTCCAAGAAATCTTCCAGAACCTTCCGGAACATTCCGAAACCTTCTACAATCCTCATACAAATACTCCGGAACATTTCCTAACTCAGAAAATGATCCCCAATATATGAATCTTATTCTCTGGACAATTCCGGATCTCCTCGTGATGTCCCGGATCCAATCCGAGACTCCGAACAACATTCGATCTCCAACGCACATTCCATATCTACTTAAAACAACTTCGAACCTTAAGTGTGTCACCCTACGGTTCGTGAATATGCAGACATGATGGAGACACCTCTCCGATCAATAACCATCAGCGGGATCTGGAGATCCATAAGGGCTCCCACATACTCAACGATGACTTCGTGATCGATAGAACCATTAACATACGAAACCAATTCCCTTTGTCACGCGATACTATACTTATCCGAGGTTTGATCGTCGGTATCTCCATACCTAGTTCTACCTCGTTACTGATAAGTACTCTTTACTCGTTCCATGTTATGTCATCCCTTGTGACCTAGTCACATGCTTGCAAGCTAATTAGATGACATTCCACCGAGAGGGCCCAGAGCATATATATCCGTCATATGGGTGGACAAATCCTAATCTTGGTCCATGCGCTTCAACACATACTTTCAGAATACCCAATGACACCTTTTTGACCACCCAGTTACGAAACGGTGTTTGATGTCATCAAAGTACACATCCGGTGATGGTGACTAACATAACCTCATGGTCGAAGGATTAGGTTACTATGTATTTTAAAGCTTATAGCAAACGAACTTAATGACTTGATCTTATGCTAAGCTTACTACGGGTGTGTGTCCATCACATCATTCTCCTAATGATATGATCTTGTTATTAATGACATCCAATGTCCATGATCAGGAAACCATGATCATCCGTTAATCAACAAGCTAGTTTAACAAGAGGCTTACTAGGGACTCTTTTATGTTTACAAAACACACAAGTATTAATGTTTCCGGTTAATACAATTATAGCATGGGATGTAAACATTTATCATAAACATAAAGATATAATAATAACCATTTTATTATTGCCTCTTGGGCATATCTCCAACACTCGTCGTAGTGAAGACCCTCCCCAGAACCGAAATAATGACGCTCTGGATGGAGGGCGGCGATCAGCCGGAAACCATCCAGGTGCCCCACCCTCTCCACCAAGCAGTCATCACAACGGCTCTCAAGGGGGACAAGGAGGACGACGTGGCGGAGGAGGTGGTGGCAGAAGCCGAAGTCTGGCTCCAAGGCACCATAGCCACAGCTGGCATTCGGGACGATCTCTATCCTCGAACGACGCAAGGCACATGATCAATTCCAACATAGAGACACGACGCTACGAAAATGATGATATCTACGTGGGCCCAAAGTGCTTTGGACCACGCATCAGAGCTACAAGATTCCCGGAAGGATTTGCTATCTCAAGGCATATCCAGGCCTACGACGACATTGCTCGGCCAGATACTTGGCTACAGGATTTTTTCCAAGCTTGATACATCGCCAAAGGTGGAAACAGCCTGGTCACAACCCGATATGTCCCACTTATGTTGCGGAAGACGGCGCGATCATGGCTCAATGAACTTCCGGAGAACACCATCCATAACTGGTATGACATGCAAAGTGCGTTCTTTCGGAATTTCGAAGGCACATATCGGAGGCCCTATACGGTTGGAGACCTACAGCGTTACACCCAGAAAGCCAGAGAAACTTGCCGGGATTACCTCGGACGATGGATCGACACCAAGAACTCCTATGAAGGAGTAAACGATCAAACCGAGATTGAAGCTTTCATCGCAGGACTCCCAATTGGTCTACTACGTCACCGCTTGAAGTGTTACAAGGTCACTGACTTGGGAGAGATGATAGAAACAGCGAGCAAGTATGCAGATGGTGACAACGATGCAGAGGGATTACTCAATGTCCTAGATATGCCTCAGTCGGCAAGACAACCAAAGAAACAAGCTCAGAAGCGCAAAAATACCTCGGAAGAGAAACCCAATGCGGAAACAGCGGTGGTTACTACTGTTTCCGTGTCTGGAGGACGAGGAGGACGCGGAGGAGGCCGCGGGCATGGCCGTGGGACTTCATGGGTCCAAGGTAGAGGAGAAGAGCAACCAGGCAAAACCTACTCTTGGGCCGACATTGCTAATAACCCATGTGTGCATCACCTAGACGCTAATGGGGGCTCGTCCCACACCAACGCCGAATGTTGTTTCAATGACGACATCAAAAGAGATGACACTGCGGGCTACAAAGCTAAGCGGAAGAAGGGAAAGAAGAATCCCGAAAAATAAAAAGAGACCAAGGAAGATTCTGACATGGAGGAAGCTGATGCTTCAAATGCCAAGCCGGAAGGGAAGAAGACTTTTCCCACCAAGAAAGATACCTATGTCACTTTCGTCGGATCTCAACTAGAAAAGGTCAAGAAATCAGTTTTACACGAGCTCAACACAACAGTTCCGGCTGTCCCTCAATATCTGGACTGGTCAGAAGTGGCAATCACATTTGACCGCGCTGATCATCCGCCTAAGTTGCATAGGCGAGGAAAATACGCCTTAATCGTCAACCCACTTATTGACGGTTATGGTTTCTCCAAGACCCTCATGGACGGTGGTAGCAACATCAATATTCTCTATGTCGAATCGCTATGCCGGATGAAGATCTCGGAAACTCAGTTGAACCATAGCTCTGTGATCTTTCACGGAGTTGTCCAAGGAAGACAAGCTAATTCCCTGGGAGAGATTATTTGGATGTTACCTTTGGAACTCCAAAGAATTATCGGATGGAGGCACTTTCCTTCGATGTGGTCCCGTTCAAGAGCGCATACCACGCTATATTCGGACGTCCGGCTTACTGGGCTTTTATGGCTCGTCTGTGTTACATTTACATTATAATGAAAATTCTAGGTCCCAACAGCGTTATCACCATTAGGGGAGACCCAAAGAAAGCGCGAGAGTGCGATGATGGAAATGCCGCCTTTGCTGCAGCCGTGCTGCATGCCCAGGAGTACCAGGAGATCAAGAAGAGCATAGATCCGTCTGAGATGCCCGCCACGAAGAAGGAGGTGACAAAGCCAAATCCGGAGTTCAAGGCATCAGACGAGACGAAGAAGACGCTGTTGAAGGATGATGACCCCTCCAAGGTGACCCAGATAGGCGTAAGCCTAGGTAGCGCATAGGAAAGCGCGCTCGTCAAGTTCCTCCAAGCAAATCAAGATATCTTCACATGGTATCCATATGACATGACCGGAGTACCTAGGGAACTTGCCGAGCACTCTCTAAATGTAAACTCGAATGCTAAACCTGTCAACCAGTCCCTACGACGTTTTGGCAATGAAAAGCGTAAAGCAGTAGCTAAGGAACTAGCACGGCTTGAGTTAGCCGGATTCATAGAAGAGGTCATCCACACTGAGTGGTCGGCCAATCCTATCATGGTCCCTAAAAAGGACACCACTGATTTAAGGATGTGTGTTGATTATACTGCCTTGAACAAGGCTTGTCCAAAAGATATGTTCGCTCTGCCTAGAATTGATCGAGTTATTGATTCTACGGCAGGCTCGGAACTCCTCTGTTTTCTTGACGCATATTCCGGCTATCACCAAATCCGGATGAAGGAATCTGACAAAGTCAAAACTTCATTCATAACCCCTTCGGAACCTTCTGTTTTTTTACGATGCCATTTGGGTTGAAGAACGCAGCAGCTACGTACCAGCGCACGATGCAGCGTTGCCTCCATGATCAACTCGGACGCAATGTACATGCATACGTGGATGACATCGCGGTAATGTCCAAAAAGAAGGAAACGCTGATTTCCGACTTGGAGGAAACATTTGCCAATCTACGAAAATACAACATCATGCTTAACTCGAAGAAATGTTTCTTTGGAATACCAGCCAGAAAATTGTTAGGTTTCATCATTTCTCAAAGAGGCATAGTGGTGAACCGGGACAAAATTAAGGCTATACTTAATATTTCCAGGCCAACTCGCCTGAAGGACGTACAAAAATTAACTGGCTGCATCGCTGTAGTCAGTCGATTTGTAAGTCGGCTTGGTGAAAGAGCCGCACCATTATACGAGCTCCTAAAAAGACCAAAGATTTTGTTTGGACTGATGAAGCTAAAGATGCACTACAAGACCTGAAGAAAGTACTATCATCTGCTCCTATCCTTGCAGCGTTGGAACCTCAGGAATCGATGTTGCTTTATATTGCTGCGACAAATAAGGTTGTCAGTATAGTCATGGTGGTGGAGAGAACAGAGGAAAATTAGGAGCACCTAGTGCAGCGTCCGACTTACTTTGTTAGTGAAGTCCTAATAGAGTCAAAACAGCGGTATCCGCATTATCAAAAGTTGGCTTACGGTGTTTTTCTAGCATCTCGTAAGTTACGACACTATTTTCAGAAGCATCCAATTACCGTGGTGAGCAAAGCTCCCATGAGAGATATAATCAACAACAGTGACGCCACAGGACGTGTCGCCAAATGGGGCATAGAGCTTTCAGCTTTTGATATTGAGTATAAACCTCGGACAGCAATAAAATCCCAGATCCTTGCTGACTTTGTCGCTGATTGGACAGAGACGAAGGAGAACATGATCCTCCCTGAGTCGGAATATTGGACCCTCTTTTTCAATGGGTCTAATGCTCGAGGGGGCTCAGGGGCTGGCGTGGTGCTCAAATCACTCCAAGGAGATAAAATTTTATACGTGTTGCAGAACCACTTCACAACGATAAACAATATTGCCGAGTATGAAGCACTGGTACATGGAATCCGGATTGCTAAGGATATTGGCATCCGATGTTTGATGTGTTACCGAGATTCGGATCTTGTTGCTCAACAAGTGTCGGATATTTGTAATGCAAATAAGCACATGGCAGCATATAAAGCTGTCGTGGATGATCTATCTAAATCGTTCGAAGAGTCTGAAGTTCAACATATCCCTCGAGCAGAAAATGAGGAAGCAGACGCATTATCTTGGATAGGTTCTGCGCGGAAAGAGGTCCCGGATGGCGCTTTTTTAGAGCACCTCAAAGTTCCCTCAATAAAGGGAGTAGATGAGGAATATCCAACCAAATCCGACTCACCTTTGATAGCAGTTTTGGCAGATTATCCGACGAGCAAAAGCCTATACTATTGTTAAAGGTGAGCTCCATAAACGGAGTGTTTCTGGGGTTTTTCAGCGCTTTGTATCTCCGGAAGAAGGAGTGGAAATCTTAAGAGAAATCCACGAAGGCGAGTGTGGTCACAACGCTGCAGCCAAATCTTTAGTGGCAAAAGCTTTTAGACACGGATTTTTCTGGCTTACAGCTCAGGCAGATGCCGAACGATTAGTCAAGACGTGCAAAGGCTGCCAAAAGTACGCCAAGCAAGCTCATGTTCCAGCTGATCAGCTGCGAACAATACCTATAACATGGCCCTTCGCGGTCTGGGGGCTTGATATGGTAGGACCATGTAAACGAGCTCCAAGTGGATTTACTCACCTCTTAGTGATGGTGGATAAATTCACCAAATGGATTGAGGCTAAACCTGTCACTAGTTGTGATGGAGCAACAACAAAAATATTTGTCGAGGATGTTATAATCCGGTATGGTTATCCACATAGCATTATCACGGACAACAGGAGTAACTTCTCTATGGGAGAATTGGCTGAATTCTGCAACAAGCAAAATATCCGGCTTGACATTGCGTCAGTCGCACATCCACAAGCTAACGGACAAGTCGAAAGACCAAATGGTTTAATCCTACAAGTCCTGAAACCAAGACTCGAAGCACCACTACGACGTGCTGCGGGGGCTTGGGCAGAGGAATTACCCTCTGTAATATGGAGTTTACGAACGACTCCGAACAGGTCAACCGGATACACATCTTTCTTCTTGGTCTATGGCGCAAAAGCAGTTCTTCCTAGTGATTGGATTCACATTTCTCCTAGAGTGGCCGCGTATATCGAAGAGGATGCCGAAGTTTCTCGACAAAACGATCTCGACTTAGTCGAAGAAGTTTGCCTCGTTGCTGAAATGAGATCTACAGCCTATCAGCAGAAGTTACGCAAGTATCATAGCCAGATAGTCCGAAATAGATCTTTCAATAAAGGTGATTTGGTTCTCTCGCTTGTGCAACTAAGAAAGCACAAACTTTCCCCAGTATGGGAAGGGCCCTTTTTAGTTAGTCGAGTATTGCACAATGGATCGTACTACTTAACGGACATAAGGCCAATAAAAGAAAGACCTGCTACTAAGAAGAGAAAGAGAGCTAGACGCAGTACAAATCCGGATGAGTTAGACAGACCATGGAATATTTCTCAGCTACGTCCCTTTTATTCTTAGTTTATCCTTCTTTGTAATCATATATATGTACATGTTGTGTGAGAAATAAAAGTTTTGGTTGCCTCAAGTATTTTCTAAGAAGTTTTTACCATCTTATTTCCGAATGATCATGTCATAGTCGAAAATCCCAGAAATCTCGAAAGTACTTTATGCTCATGCTCGTTCTGGTTTAGATTTCCGATTCTAAAATTCCTACCTTCGGGTATAACTCTAAAATTTCTAGTCTTTACTTTGGTTATTTGTCTGATTGCTTGATGCGGGCATTTTCCGAGTAGTGAATTGTTGGTACTCGAAGCCGGCTTTGTTTCCGAGTTTAAACTGGTTTAGCAATTGAGCTCCGTTGCTCGGCAAAGTTTTCGGCAGAAGGTTTAGCCGGCTCACGAAAGGGACGAGGCGGAAAGCCAGATAAATGATAAGTGTGGATGAAAAAATACAAGTGCTTATGTAAACATTTCAGGCACGGAAAAAGTATAAAGCCAAAAGTGCTGAATAGATCAAAAGCTTAGCACTAGCAAAATCATAGTACTTCATATTTACAAACGCATCATGTTTTTTCAGGATAATACAAATATTTTTGGCAATTTATGATGCAGGAGGAGATGAAGGAGCTGTCGGCTCGCTAGACATTCCGCCTTGGTATCGTTCCGAGATGTCCGCATCCGAGATGGTGCGTTCATCGTCGGAAACATCTGCTGATTCTTCTGGAGGAGGATGCAGAGTGTCCACGCGGGTGAAGAAAGGGATCTCGTAGCTGGTCAGGTCAGCCACGTGACACCCATATCCGGCGCAGGAGTGCATGATGGCTTGAAGGTCCTGCTCCTGGCCGTCTTCATCTACTTTGCAGTACCCTCTGGTCACTTGCCATATTTACATGTTTCCATGGTGGCTCATGACCATGGTGAGAGCGTTCTGTGCCACAGTCCACGCGTAGGATAGGTTCCATTCCTGAACAAGTTGCGGCATCTCCTTTGCCTTGATCCGCACCTGAAAATCCGACATGCTGTGCATGTCCGGAATCTTGAGAGCTTCGCCAATGTCCTCAAGGGATTGGCGGAAGTCATGAAGAAGGTCACTAACTTGGGTAAGCCGGTGGGTGCGGGGCTCGGTGGAGGAAGAGTCCGCCAAGTTCAGAGGACCTATACATAAAACAAGACAAGAAAAATCCGACATTGATAGAAGTCGAAGAAAACGACAAATCAGACAGATGGAACGTACCGAAAATGACGTTGTCAATTTTGGTCTTCTCCTCCCGCAGACTCTGGAGTTCAGTCCGGCGCGCCTGGGACAGGCCCCTCTCTCTGCTAAGTTCATTCTTGAGGTCCAAGATTGATTTATCTTGAACAGTGATCTTGCGATCACGCTCTTCAGTAGCCATGGAGGAGGACTCAAGGACTTGAGCGATGCTCTTTTCATGATTTTCCTTGAGCTGGTCTAGCTCTTGGCGAAGCTCCTTGTTCTCCACCACCAAGGTCTTGAGGTTCTCGGCCTCTTCAATCATGGCGCATGATTGTTTCACCAGCGCTGTAAGTCAAAAAAGAACAACAGTTCAGAAAAAATCGACATTAAAAATACAAAGGCAAGGTTTGAGCCTTAGAAAGTTTACCTTCGGCCTCATCCTTGGCAAATTTAAGTTCAGCATTTTTAAGTCGGAGAACCTTGACCTCTCTCCGCTTATCGCAGACATTCTTCAATAAATCCTGATTATAGGAACATACATTCTGTAAGTCAGAATACCCAAAGTCAGAAAGCTACTAAAGACTCGGGATAATATTTTTTGCTAATATCAGCATGAGCCTTGGGGGTAAACTAGTTCGTTCTTTGGCATCCTAATGAAGCATAAACCCAGATTATATATCCTACTTCATGCTTGGGGGCTAGAGGATATGATATAAAATAAAGGAAAAACAAGAGTTGGAATTCCGACTTACATATTGTTCGCGAGTGAGTTTATCCAAACTCACGTTCACTTCAACGGCAACCTTCTTGGCGAGAGTCAGAGGAATCACCGGGGCTGTTGGAAGCTCACCAGTCCTAATTCTCTCGTCGCGAAGGCGCACCTGGGCGAGAAGGTTGGAGAACCTGACGTCCTCTGCTTCTTGCGCTTCTTCTTCGGTAGATAAAGTTCTTTTCTCCAGGCATTGCCTGGCAAGCCGCTGGATTTCTTCAGCAGATTTCCGGGCCAGGCCAAACTTGGCAAGTCCCGGATTGCTGATAAGGTTTTCGGCGAAGGTTTCCTTCAAGGGATCATTACCCAAAGAGGGTTCACCCTTATCTAGATCTGACTCACCCATGGTGACGTCAGTTTGCAACTCAAGGATCGCAGGCTCCGTCGAAGGAGCCAGATCTTTTGCGATGACCAGCGTTGCAGAAGGTTGAGGGGCAGGAGTCAGCGGAGCCACGACAGGAGAAGCTATGGTGAGATTCGTCTATCGTGGGGGCTTTGAAGAAGTTCCCTTCCCCTTGCCCTTGATGAGCGGTTTTGCTCTGAGAATGTAGTAAAGTCGGAAACATTACATCTCAGAGAGAAATTCGAGTAAAGCATAAAGGCGGAAGTTGTGATTTAAAGTTACCTCTTCACGACAGGCACCTCTTTTGTGCCAACAACCACTGTCGGAGCTTTGCGCTTGTTGAGCACAAGGTCCAGCAATGGAACTACTTCTGTCTCCTTAGAGAACTCATGAGGATATCCTTCGAGCAGAGCAAGTTCCGACTTGGGGAGGTCAGCAAGCTGAAAATAATAAAACCTATCAGCATTGCGGTGTAACTCGAAGATTGAAACACATAAAAGGTGTACTGATGGAAGCTTACCAGCACTACGGGGTTTTCGGCCGTGTGCATATCCAGAGAAATCTCCGGGATTCTCCTCTCGATCCGCTCCCTGATCAGCCACTTAATCTGGCTTATATAGCCCTGCGTGGTGTAGGCTTTGTGGCTGATGTGGAGGGAGTCTTTCTGGGATGACGTGATGGAGTGCATCAGTCGATCCCCGTGGTACCGAAGGGGCTGGATCCGACGTGAGACCCAGCATTGGACCAAGTCGGATCCCTTCAGTCCCTTGTGTTTGATCAAGTATTTGATCCGCCTCTTAGCGAGGATCAGATCGTTGGTGAGAGTCGGAGTAGCCTCGTCCCAAGAAGGTTGGGCGGTGGCAGCTCCATCGATGAAAGCCGGCAAAGCAGTGGCTTTGCCGGGAGCCGGAATATCCCTATGATAGAAGAACGTGGCTGGCCATTGTTTGACCGAGTCACTAGCTAAAATTTTGGGATATGCGTGCTCACGTCTAAGCGAAAAACTAATAGTACCGGTCATGTAAGGAACACCGGCAGTAATGGAGTTTCTCTGGACATGAAAATAGTAGTGGAATAGAGTCAAACTCGGCCTAATGCTGAGAAAGCCCTCACACAACGAAGCATAAGCGCTCATCTCTAAGAGAGAGTTGGGAGGAAGATGATGGAGTTGAACTCCGTAATGATCAATCACCTCGGAGAACAACTCCGAGGGAGGAAACGACAAACCTCTATCGAGGTGGGTGCTGAAGTGGACCCGCTCGCCGTTGCGCGGGTTGGGGACGGTTTCCTCGAAGCCGCTCCGCCAGTCGCTGGTGCGGAGGAGCCCTTCCTTCTCCACGTTCTTGAGACCCTCGTTGTTGAGCGCGTAGGGAATCCAGGGCCCGTGAAGGCCCTCTTTCTCCGCCACCGCTTCCGCCGCCAAACCGGAAGAGGAAGATGAAGCCATTTCTTCGGCGGGCAGTTGACCTAGAATGGGCGGCTCTGGGAGTTATTTGGGGGAGGAACGGGGGAGCTCTGTGCGCGCAGAGAGATTGGGAGGAGAGGAAAAGGCAAAGGACTGGTGAGAGGAGATGGAGAAAATCCTAACCCCTTATATCCACCTAACTGCGCCAAGATTCGTGCAAATGCTACAGTGTAACCGCCACGTGCCATGGAAGGAACTGGGAAGGACCCCACGCGATGATTACCTCGCCTCGATCTCCGCGCACGCATTGAAACGGCGCCTCGGTTCCACGAACTGCGGACCCACCAACGGTCGTGCTGACGGAATGCCTGTCAGGTGACGTGACTTGACCATGACTTGTGTCAGGTGGCGTTAGAGATCAAGTTCCGGCTTAGTTTGAAATCAAGCTGGAAAATTCGAGTAACCTGTTGATAGGTCCGAATTATTTTTGAGACCCAGATCGTATTTTTTGTCTTGAAGTTTCATGAACCCTTCAAGATTCTGCAAGCCGAAGATCAAGCTAGACGATGATGAATCCGACTTTGGATCTTGGAGGCCTCCAGGGGCTGCTGTTGGGGATATACTTTCCGGGTATCCTCATAGTTCCTTACTGACCAGGGTGGCCCACTTCGGGTTAGAGCTTTGCTTCACGGGCGGCCTAGTTAGGGAGAAAGACGAAGTCCAATCCGGCTACGGGAAGTCCCAGAAGAATTACCGACTTAGGCCCATGATGTTACTTGTAGTTCAAGATGTACTCTGTAACCGACACTTAGTCGTAGCCGGATAGATCTCTCCTGTAAACCCTAGGCCGGATATCTATATTAGTCGTCCTAGGGAGAGCCTTTAGGGCACACCTCAATAGTCTACAATCTCAACTCGCACAAGCGAACCCTTGTAACCCATATTCCGGCTCTGTCGTATGACTGGATTGCTAGCAGGAGTAGGATCTGTCCAAAGCCGGCGGATTCGAACCTGGCTAAACTTTTGTGCTCACCGTCCCGGAACACCGTACGTCTCACACCCCTCTCTCCCGCATGCCTCGAGGACCCCCTCATGGCGTACTTGTCCTCAATCCGACGACATGCGGGTTTTGCTGCAGAAGTGATTTGGACATTTTCCTGTCACGGATCACAACATGGTCACCCTTTATTACGAACAGGTGCTAAAATTCCCTAGGCTAGCCGAGCCAGAGGCACCCACAAGGAGCCCCTTTAGCACCGGTTCGCAGCACAACCGGTGCTAAAGGGTTAGACCTTTAGTCCCGATTCCTTTGCACTAGTTGCACAACCGGTGCAAATGGGACTTAAAAACCGGTGCAAATTTCCCGATGTCTACTAGTGTTCGGTACCATTCATACTGTACATATTTACCTCCATGATTCTCCTTGCTTAGCTATGTAAAGTATGGTATCCTAGGTTATTAGATATAACATTTGTACTTCTTCCTAACTTTTTTCAAGATGTTTGTTCAGATATTGCTTGCGCGCCATGCTTCCTGATCAGCTTCCTCAAGGCGACAAAGGAAGAATTCATGTTAGAAAATTTTATGCATAAAATGGATTGAGTGAAACAAAAATACCGATGGACTATCGAGGGCCAGGGGGTGCCGTGAATCAGCCATGAGAGGCCCATGCAGATGTCCTTACCTAGGAGGTCATGTTTCGTTGGCGGGGAACCCACTCGAGGGCCTTTTCGCCTTACGGGGCAGGATAGGCTCTCGTGGACATAGTGGCTCATGGGGCTGGGGGCTGCCGGCCGTCGGGACATGGTACCCCGTTTACCAGGGTCCCGACAGTAGCCCCCGAGTGATTGACCTGCACGTGCACCCCTTGAAGGGCTCGAAGGGGCAAGCGGCCTTGGACGACTGGTAGGCCCTGGCACCTGACCATGAAACAGTGACCTTACCCGGCTGTCAGTTCGACCATAGGATGAAGGAATCCGAGCAATTAATAACCGCTAGGCACGCGCACGTCACCCCCTGATTCAGGAGTTGCTCCCACGATGTGAGAGTACGTGGCGTCGGTTAATACCTGTATGCACCGAAGCGATGCATCTCTTCAGCTAGCGGGGTTATAGGTAGGGAAAGGATCTCTCTGTTCCCTCATCACTTCTTTCTCTTTCCTTCCCCGCACTCCCGAGTTGAGGCTCTCTCCTCCACCTTTTCCATGGCACCCAAGTGTTTTTCGGCCGGAGAAGGGCAAGGCCATGAAGACCGACGCAGTGGAGACTCCGCCAGTGAAGTGCAGCCGCGGTCAACCACGGGGGAGCGGAAGAGGGAGGCATGATGGCCGCGACGTGGCTCTTGTCGCATGATAGGTCCAAATTACATCACTTTTAACCATTGGTTTTTCTCTTATTTATTGTCGGATTTCATTGAAGATTGCCCCTTTAGACTAATGTTAATGTCGGAATTAGCGCATCTTCGGTTTCTTATGATGGTTTTCAGTCAATGAACATTTATTTCAGATCTAATAGCATTTATGGGCTAATTACACTAGAATAAGCAAATCCCCAATTGGAGCCACTTTCATTGGAGGCGTCCAGTATGCATAATGACCACTGGTACGGACGGGGCGCGCCTGTACCACCCGCCTGTACTACCCACCGCTGCCTTCCTTATATCAATACAAGCAAATTTCGTTAAGAGGAAGAGACGATAAGAACCACTGAACAAGAAGTTACAGCACCACAAGCCATCTAGAGGGGGATATCAGATCTGAAAGAGGAGAAGAAATTCACCTCAATCCTCGACGATGTCCAGCCTCTAAACCACATACTTCACCATCATTCCATCATTACTTAGAGAGAGATTATGGATCATCAAGGTGTGGTTTTTGAGACTGTATAACACAAATGCATTGATCTATAGGGCTTCCATTTGTGTCAAACAACCATGGTGGTCAGAAAGCCCAGAGAGCCCCAAGAATATGCAACTGCCAGAAGGAGATGGTGAATCATTGTGATAGAAGCAGTGGCATCACCACACCTGCCAACTAGAGTGTGTGTGGATCATCAAGGTGTGGTTTTTGAGAATATATAACACAAATTCATTGATCTATAGGGACTCCATTTGTGTCAAACAACCATGGTGGATAGAAATCCAAAAGAGCCCCTGGAATATGCAACTCCCACATGGTGATGGTGAACCAGTGTGACAGAAGCAGTTGCTTTACCACACCCATCTGGAGTGTTTGTCTGGTCATTTGGATCATCAAGGTGTGGTTTTTGAGACTATATAACACAAAATCATTGATCTATAGGGAATCCATTTGTGTCAAACAACCATGGTCGTTAGAAAGCCCAAAGAGCCCTTAGAATATGCAACAGCCACATGGATATGGTGAACTAGTGTGACAGAAGTAGTTGCATCACCATACCCAACTGGAGTGCGTGTGGATCATCAAGGTGTGGCGTTTGAGAATATATAACACATATGCATTGATCTATAGGTATTCCATTTGTGTCAAACGAACATGGTGGACAGAAAGCCCAAAGATCCCCTGGAATATGCAACTGCCACATGGAGATTGTGAACCAGTGTGACAGAAGCAGTTGCATCACCACACCCAACTAGAGTGTGTGTGGTCATGTGGATCATCAAAGTGTGGTTTTTGAGACTATATAACACAAATGCATTGATCTGTAGGGACTCCATTTGTGTCAAACAACCATGGTGGTCATAAAGCCTAGATAGCCCCTAGAATATGCAACTGCCACATGGAGTTGGTGAACCAGTGTGACAGAAGCAGTGCCATCACCACACCGGCCAACTGGAGTGTGTGTGGATCATCAAGGTGTGGTTTTTGAGAATATATAAAACAAATTCATTGATCTATAGGAACTACATTTGTGTCAAACAACCATGGTGGACCGAAAGCCCAAAGATCCGCTGGCATATGCAACTACCACATGGAGATGATGGTGAACTAGTGTGACAGAAGCAGTTGCATCACCACACCCAACTGGAGTGTGTGTGTGGTCACATGGATGATCAAGGTGTGGTTTTGAGAATATATAACACATCATTTGATCTCTAGGGACTCCATTTATGTCAAACAACCATGGTGGTCAGAAAGCCTAGAGAGCCCCTAAATATTGTACTGCCACATGGAGATGGTGAACCAATGTGACAAAAGTAGTTGCATCACCGTACCATACCAGCCAACTTGAGTGTGTGTGGAACATCAAGGTGTGGTTTTTGAGAATATATAACACAAATTCATTAATTTATAGGGACTCCATTTATGTCAAACAACCATGGTGGATAGAAAGCCTAGAGAGCCCTTGGAATATGCAAATCCCCCATGGAGATGGTGAACCAGTGTGACTGAAGTAGTTGCATCACCACATTGGCCAACTAGAGTGTGTGTGGATCATCAAGTTGTGGTTTTTGAGAATATATAACACACATGCATTGATCTCTAGGGACTCCATTTGTGTCAAACAACCATGGTGGTCAGAAAGCCCAGAGAGCCCCTAGAATATGCAACTTCCACATGGAGAATGTGAAACAGTGTGACAGAATTAGTTGCATCACCACACCAAACTTGAGTGTGTGTTTGGTCATGTGGATCATCAAGGTGTGATTTTGACAAGATATAACACATGCATTGATCTCTAGGGACTCCATTTATGCCAAACAACCATGGTGGTCAGAAAGCCCAGAGAGGCCCTAGAATATGCAACTACCACATGGAGATGGTGAACCAGTGTGATAGAAGGTGTTGCATCACCGCAGCGGTTAACTGGTGACGAGGGCTTAACTCGTCAATGCCCATTGCTATGGACTTGGGTTTTGGAGAAGGAGGGAGCGCTAGAAGCATCAATCGGTTAGCAAAAAAGCACACCGAGATAGAAGGTTTACCTAGGTTCAGGCCTCGTAGAGGTCCCTACTCCTGCTTGTCTGCTCTTGGAATTAACGAAGGAATTGAAGATTACAGGGGCGTGCAGATGCAATCTGGCGATAGTTGGGGAAACTAGGGTTGCGTGTATCCTCCTCGCCGCCCCTCCTAGCCTTTATATAGATATGCCAGGTCTCGAGTAGCAGGTCGAGTCGGTTACAGATTAGGGTTTTCCCTTTAAACTTTCTATCTTTAAACTTCTTCTTGTCTCGCAAGTCATCGAGAATCCGTGGGCCACTCGAAGTCTTCATTGGGCCATGGCAACGCCGTGGGCTTCCACCGTATCTGGACCATATATACCAAGCTCGAGTACCTGCAGGGTATACCCATGTCAGTAGCCCCCCAGTGTCCGGTGGAATCGCAGATTTGACTGGGGACTTTATGATGCCTTTCGAGTGCATGACAAAGTATTTCGTTTATATCATAGGGATTGTTGATATGCGTGCCTGATTTAACTAATGCATCGGTATTAGTTAACTGCCTTAGGGCAAAACAATGCAATCTACTCGAACTCGAGTCCCCGGATTCGAATTCGGAAAAGTGCTGGTGTAATTCGACTCAAGCCACGCAGGTCTTACAGGAGTCGAAATCCAGTATAAGGGTGTGAGCACTCGACACGTCCGTCAAGGCATGTTCATCGTACCTGTAGGCACGGATATATTTCTGATAGTGCGCAGCAAATGCGTTGCCAGGCCTTATTCAGGTCTTATCTTCATGCTGCAAGCGCGGCATCCGAATTTTTGTCATCGCGGAGATGATCCGGGTGACCCAGGAGACGCAGTCTCTTTGTAGGGAAAAATATGAGGCGGTGTCGCCATAGACTTCGAGTGTGGATATTATCAACACATATTACGATGTACAAATGATCATAGGGTGCGCGGCCAGTGCTCCCTATGGGAGTATCCCCTGAGTGCCTAGTTGAGTCTAAGATTCAGGCAAGGACTAAAGTACTTTTGCGACTGCTATCGTCTTTTGTTTACTTGTTTCAATCGAATTTGTTTCCAGCGCTCCCTATGGGAGTAACCCATGTTCCATCATTGAGTGGTTGGGTAAGTCTTAAATGTCCATATTCCTGCATTAAAAAGAAAATTGTAGGGTGCGCGACCAGCGCTCCCTATGGGAGTAGCCCCCAAGTGCTTGGTGGAGTCGAAAACTCGAGCAAGGACTAAAGTAGTCGAAGTCTTCTAGTGTTCAATTTGATAACATCAGTGCTGACGATGTGATGACCTCAGTTGCTTTGACGGGACGTGACGAGCGGTGGGTCCCATTTTCTGACCCTGACTTGACCGGGCGTGAGCAGTCTTTCGTTTTAACTGCGCCTCCTCGATTTCCGTGCGTAATGGAGGTAGTGGGGGACTGTTCATGTTTTAGTTTATCCACGTGTCGATCGTGATACGTGCCACGCGTCCAATAGGGTTTCTGCTGGCCGTTGGATTGCATCCGCCAGGGGGTTAAGTATCAGCGCAGCTATGGTAATTTCCCATATGCTCTTTCGCTGTTTTGTGCTTCCATCGCCATTGTTGCTTCTCTGTGCTTTCTAGAGTTCGTCCCCTTCCCGGTGCTGGACCAGCTCCGCATATTACCTAGCTATTTCCTCCGCTCTCACCACCATCGCAAGATGTGGAAGAAGAAAGGAGGCACCGCCGCTGGGTCTGCTGCCGCCACCGCCATCGCCAAGAAAACGGGTGGCTCTACCGCCGTGGGTACTAGCGCCGCCGGCGCCGGCAAGAAGAAGGTTGTGGGCACCCGCGCCACCAATGGCGCGTGGCGCGCCTCCATGATACATTGCAAATGTATCTGTAAATTTTGATGTTCCATGCTTGATTTTATCCACTTTCTTGTGTTTTGTTCCAACTTTGGAGTACTTTTCATATGATTTCTTGGACTAACCTATTAACAAGAGCCACAGTGCCAGCTGCCTGTTTTCTGCTGTTTTTGGTTCTAGGAAAGTCAGAAAATGAATATTCTCGGAATTGGACGGGACAAAAGCCAAAGTGCCTATTTTTCTAGAAGGGATAAAGTGCCAGAATACGAGACGGAGAAGGGCCAGGGGGCGGCCACACCACCTAGTCGCGCGGTCAGGCTGGGCCCGTGCTAGGGGGTGGTGTGGTGGCTCCCGGCAACCCCTCGGCCTCTCCTTCCACCTATAAGTTGCCCTCGGGACGAAAACCCTAAGTACCCGATCAAAAATCCACGAAAGAGTTTGTAGTCGCCGTCATCTCCATCCCTAGATCTGGAGGGATCTGAAGCTCTTCCCGGCACCCTGCCGGAGAGGGGAATTCACCCTGGAGGCCTTCTTCATCACCATGCAAGCCTCCGGTGTGATGCGTGAGTAGTTCATCCTTGGACTACGGATCCATATAGTAGCTAGATGGCTGGTTTCTCCTCCTTTGTGCTTTCATGTTTAGATCTTGTGAGCTCCGTTCATGATCAAGATCATCTATTTGTAATTCATACATGTTGTGTTTGTGGGGATCCGATAGATATTGAGATGCTATTTCAGATTGATTAATGATTCTATCATGTCTTTGTTATTTGAGATCTTGCATGCTTTCCGTTGTTAGTAGCTATCTTGGCCAAGTAGATGCTAGCAACTCCAAGAGTTAGTATTTATGCTCGATAGTGGGTTCATGCCTCTGGTAATCTGGGGAAGTGACAGAAATCTCTAAGGTAATAGATGTGTTGTTGCTACTAGGGAGAAAACAACAATCCTTTGTTCATAGAACAATCGTATTTTTTACTTTACACGTAGTTCGTGAAGCAATAATCTGTTGCTTGCAACTTAATACTGGAGGGGGTTTGGATGATAACCTGAAGGTGGATTATTAGTCATAGATGCAGTTGGATGGTGGTCTACGTATTATGTTGTAATGCCCAATCAAGTCTCAGAGGAGTCAAGATGATTAGTATATGCATGTATTGCTTTCTCGGTGTTTGTCAATTGCCCCGTTGTAATTTGTTCACCCACAATGTTATCTATGTAAGGAGAGCCACCTCTAGTGAACTATGGATCCCGGTACTTTTTCTTTACATACAATCTACAATCTTTTACTGTTTTGTGTTTACTTTCTACAAACTTTTACTTCTTTCCATTCGATACGTTTAATCCTTTGTTTTACGCAAAACACGGTGAGATTGACAACCTCATCGCAAGTTGGGGACAAAGTTCTGTGGTTGTGTTGTGCAGGTCTCCACGTTGCTACTAGCATCGGTAGTGCGCCTTGCCAAAGCTCAGCTAGTAACACCTTTGGGGTGTTTCCTTGCTCCTACTGGTTCAATTAAACCTTGGTTTCATTACTGAGGGAAACTTGCTGCTGTGCTCATCATACCTTCCTCTTGGGGTTCCCAACGAGCTCTACATCAACCACGCACAAGCATTTTTCTGGGAACCATACACAGAGCCATCACTCCATCATCAAGGCCTATGAGCTTCATCTCCTGCACCAATATGGGGTTCTTCCTCGCGCCGAAGACGATTCGCGAGTGCCTGGTGACGAGGTAACCCCGCGTCCTCCGTCCAGTTTCCGGGTGATGTTCCTCGCGTTCATCATCCACGGTCTGTCTTTGCCCCTGCATACCTTTCTCAAGGGCCTTATTTGTTTTTATGGGCTCCAGCTTCATCAGCTGTCCCCAAACTCTATCCTTCACATTGCGTGCTACATCACGCTTTGTGAATGCTGGCTTGGAGTCGAGCCACACTTTGGTCTCTTCAAGAGACTTTTTAAGTTAAAGCCCCAGTCAGCTTCTAGCTCGTTAGTCTACGACATAGGCGGCTGTGGAGTTTATGTCGAATCCTACGCTACGTATTTTGACATCAAGCTCACGGGGTACATCCAAGGGTGGAGAGACAAGTGGTTCTACATCCGCGACCAGAAGGCCGACAGAGAGCGCTACGGACTCACGCCTTTCGATCTCGCCACGCCGTGCAAGAGGAGGCGTTCTTGGAAGAATGTAGTGATGCCTGGCAAGTCCAAGGAGACGGAAGTGTTGTATAAGCTTTTTTGCGACCTCGAGAGTTGCATTGGTAAAGAAGAGGGAGGCGCCGCCCTTATTCGCACGTGGTTGCGCCGTCGTGTCCAGCCTCTGCAGGCCAGAGTTCATCCCATGTTTCAGTGAGCTGGTGCGGATGATGCCACTCGCGTATCTGCCAATGGCATTTCTGCGGGTGAGGTAGATAAGAGGATGCGACTGGTAACAAAGTACACCGCCAAGGAGGTTCTCCCAGGCAAACCAGTCGTGCCTCCCTTCGATGCCTCAAACCCTCCTCCTGAGGTATGATTGCGCTATGACGTAGCTATCTTTGTAGATTTCCATGAGTTTCTTGGTGTATAATGAGTTGCCTTCTAACTGCAGGATTGGAAGGTGTCTCCCAATTTGGACCCTCTTCCTGAGGGGGTTATTCCTCACAAAGCAGAAGAAGAGGACGAGTCAGAATCGACCGTCCCACTTGAAGAGGAGGGAGCCCCCGAGTCTAGTGATCCGGACACTCGCAAGCGTTCGCGCAGCAAGGATTTTGGATGGTTCGTCTCTGTCGACTCTAGAAGGCTTAGCTATTGCCACAGAGGAGCCGATTCCTGCTGTTCTTGTAAGCTCCATGGCGCCACCTGATCGCAAGAGGATGCGGCTTCCCAAGGAGTCGTCGGAGTTGGAGGAGCAATCCTTCGATCTTGATAGATTTGACTGGTAAGTTCTACATGTGCGACCTCGTTTTCTTCTTTGAGTTGCCATTTTGTCCTGAAGCTTTTTTGCTTGAGTTGTGTTTCAGTCAAGCAGTGACGTCGTCTTCTGATGATGTCCAATTTGTGAAGGAGTCCAGAGTCGCCGGCTCCAAGTCCAAGAAGGCGGCATCGCGATCTCCTTCTCCTCCATTGGCGGCCCACTCCGGGCATAATTCATCAAGTTCCCCACATGCTCGGGGGCATCAGATGGTTACCCGGATGACTGTGCAACAGCCTTCTTCGGAGTCTGTGGAGGATCTCGTGAGTATCTTGTATTGGGCAGTCGGATTTATTCTTGGGGTGCTTTTACTTGAACTTGGAATTCTTCTGATGCAGCTCATCGTGAAGGAAGCCACTCGCTTAGCGGAATAGGTTCTTAAAATGGGACGACGGCATGCTCGACTGGACGATCGCCATCGTACCGTCGAAAGTAAGTTTTGACTGTGTCCTTGTCTTTTTTGCAGATATTATTGAATCGACCTTGGTAACACTCTCTGTTTGTGGTAGCTAAGCACAATGAGTTACTTCGCCATGCTGCTGCATTGGAGAAGACATTGGCCACAGCGACGAAAAATCGTGACGAGGCAATCGCAGCATTGGAGGAGTCGCGGAAGCAAGAGCAGGATCTCCTTGCCTCCACTTCTGAGAGGGAGAAGTTGTTCCAGGAGCAGCTTCTCTCTATTGACAAATCCCTTTTGATATGTCTTGTTCATCTGGATATGCCTTGCTCTTCTCTACTTTGATGTGTGATTGCTATACTAAATCTTTTGTGTATGCAGATGCTGGCGGCTTGAGCTTTGATGCCTAGTCTCTTCGCCGTGATGATGCTTTGCCTGGTGCCATTGCCGCAATCGAAGACCACAGCGTATCCCTCCAGGAGACTCTGGGGAAGGCCAAGGACATGCTCAGTCGCATCCGTGAGGATTTGACTCTGAAGGCTGGGATGATCGACAATCTCGGCGACTTGGTGGAATCCCTAGCTGGGGGAATCCCTACAGACTTCAAAAATTCTCACCGCTCCGTCGGTGCCACCATGGCAATCGCAATGGTGCAGGCCCATGGTGTGGAGATGGACCCCGCAGCTATCTCTGAGGCTATGCCAGTCGACGATGGAGGTCAGCAGGTAGGTTTTGCTCCCTATGCTGGTAAATGTAAAAATTACGGTCTCCAGCTTATCGAGACACTCGCCAAATACTCCGAAGAGCGGCGTCAGGTGAAAGCTGCAAAGGTTGTGGCTTCTGGGGGGATGTCGGCAAGTCCGTGGCGTCAGAGACAGCCACGGATGCTATGAAGCCCCCGAGGCCTAAGTCCAAGTCAAATAAACATGTTGCGCCTTAGTCTCCTTTTGTAATAGCTGTAGTGGTTTAGCCTTTTGCTGGATAGAACAATGAGTTTGTGGAGATGTCCCAATCGAAGCTTTTCATTTGTTTGAATGCATATAAGCCTTTTGCCAATTGTATTCTTGGTCTCTTATTTGCTTTTTTTTCTTGGTTCGTGGTAGGGTACCTCGAATGCTCCTTCGAGTGATCATTCTGATCCTCCTTCTGCCGATGAGAACGTGGCGCAACCTCCTTCGAAGGTGGGGGAGTTGTCTTTGCTTGCGCGACTGCGCTACCGTATTAAACAGCTGGAGCGTGAATTGCCTATCCTCCGTGGTAGCACCGATGTATGGAAGTCAAAGGCGGAGAAAGCCTCTGCTCGCGAGAAGTACCTATTGGAAGAGGTGGCCCAGCTGAGTGAGCAGTTCAAGTGTTAGCCTTCTATCCTCTTATCTTTTCCTTTAGTCAGTCGCATTGATGCATATCTTTCACACTTTGCTTTTGTGTGGTGTAGTTGTAAGTGCTCGTCATCTGCAGGATGAGAAAGATAGGATTGCCATTCGCATGAACGACCTGACCCAGGAGTAACTTCAGGCGAGTGGGTATTTTTGGGTTGATCATGATTGTGCGATCGCACTTGCAACCCTGCAGGATCGTGCCTCTCGAGTACTCCACTTCCTCAAGAAGGTGCGGTCGTGCCTGAGGAATATCTATCAGACGATGTTTCCCCTAGATGCCGTTCCTTCGAGCCTGTTGGCTCTCCTGTCTAAATTTCAGGATCTGAGCGCGGTTCGCGAGTGCGTGCGTCAATAGTTAGTGGCTGGTGCCAAGGCTGCTCTGTCACTAGTGCGACTGCATAGGCCTGATGTAGATGTTGCAGCGATTGCTGCTGGACCGCCGGCACCACCAGCAGGTTCGACCTGGAATATCGTTCCACATTACCAGGCGGTGGATCGTCCAGCAGAGGAGATTGTTGACTTCTTCGAGGAGCAGACAAACGTTCTTTTGCTCCAGTAGTAGTTTAACTTGTATCCTACACAGAAGTGTACTAGTGTTGTAAAATTCATATGTATATGCTGAGTGTAATTGATTGATATTGATGCATAAAGAGCTTGTTAGCTCGTAGGTTTTGCGAGTGTGTTGCACTATGCGATTCCTTTTCATTAGCCTGACTTGTGTGTTTTCTCAGCACGTTATCAACCTGCCAGGTGCGTTGCACCTGGGTTGGTGTTTGCCAAGGGTTCGATTAGTGCGCTAGCTACTCAAGATATCGTGATTGGTTTGTAGGATAGTTGTGTAAAGGCTGGCACAACCCCCGAGTGATTAGATTGCGACAAATAATAGAAGACACGGAGTTTGGGGGACTTAGCTTTATTTATTCGTAGAACAGTACGAGGTACAGTGCGTGGATTAGTAGCCTGGCTGAAAAACCTTATTTGTAATGTAAAAGGAGGAAAAAAATGACTAAGTGTAGAAGCGTCGCAGTTGCGCGACATTCCAGGGGTTGGAGTATGCGACTCCTGTCTCGAAATCTTTGAGGCGATAGGCGCCACCTAGGATTACTTCTGTAATCACGTTTGGTCCTTCCCAAAGGGACTCTTGCTTGAGGTGCCCTTGCTGCTTCAGTCGCAGGACCATGTCTCCTTCGACGAAGGACCTGGGGCGTAGCCTTCTACTATGGTAGTTGCACAGGTTCTGCTGGTAGATCGTCGATCTTTCTGCTGCGATTTCTCGTGCCTCATCAAGGAGGTCGACGGAGTCTTCAAGTGCAAGAGTTGAATCCTGCTTGCTGTAAGCAACCACTCGCGGGGCTTTGTATCGTACCTCTGCGGGTAGCACCGCTTCAGCACCATGCACCATGAAGAACGGGGTGTACCCCGTGGCACTGTTTGGGGTTGTGCGTAAGCTCTAGAGTACGGATTGCAGCTCATCTGGCCAGCATCCTGCGGCTTGTTCGAGTGTCCTAAGGAGCCGCTTCTTGATTCCGCCGAAGACGAGCCCGTTGGACTTTTCGACTTGACTATTGGTCTGTGGATGAGCTACATATGCATAGGTTACATTGATTCCCAGGTTTTCATAGAAACCCTGGAACTCCTTAGAGGTGAAGTTCGTTCCATTGTCTGTGATGATGCTGTGTGGCACTCTGAAGCGACAGACAATGGACTCGAAGAACTTGACTGCACTGGCTCCTGACTGGTTTGTCACTGACATGTCCTCTATCCACTTGGTGAATTTGTCGACTGCGACCAAGAGGTAGACGTAGCCTCCTCGTGAGGACTTTGGGAGCTTGCCGACCATGTCGAGTCACCATTGCGCGAAGGGCCAAGCTAGTGGTATTGGCTAGAGTTCCGCGCCAGGTGCGTGCAGTTTGTCCGCGAATCGCTGGCAAGCATTGCATCTTTGGACGATGTCCTTGGCATCGCGCATGGCCGTGGGCCAGTAGAATCAAGCTCGTAGAGCTTTGGCGACGAGGGCACGACTGCCGCCGTGGTGCCCACTAGTCCCCTCATGGATGTCGAGGAGGACGGCCCTTCCATCTGCGTTGGAGACACACCGTTGGAGTATTCATGTGATGTTGCGCTCGTATAGTTCGCCGTTGATGACGGCGAATGCCTTGGATCACCGTGCGATATGTCGTGCATCAGTCGGGTCGTCCGACAGCCTCTTGCTGAGAAGGTATGTGATATATGGTTGAGTCCAAGATGGCTCGATCATCATGACCCCATTGGTCCTTTGAGTCCTGTGTCAAGCTCCAGGTTGTCGAGTGCCATTAGCTCATTGGGTCGCATAGCCCCCGAGTCCGTTGTTGTGCTTGTTTTCTTCTTTGTGGCCTTTGGCTTGATGGAGCATTCGCAGATACGCTCGAGAAATACCCCAGGTGGTATGGGGGCGCAGGTAGAGCCAATGTTGGCGAGTGCGTCCGCCTCTTCATTGCTTTCGCAGCCTACGTGTCGCAGCTCACAGCCATCGAAGTCCCCTTCGTGTGTGTCATAGAGGTCGTGGCAGGCAATCATATTGTCGTTCCGTGCGTCGCACTCGTGCATTGTCTAGTTGACGACCAGCTTCGAGTCACCGTAGATGATTAGCCTCTTGGTGCCGCAGGCTTTTGCCATCCGCATCCTATGCAACAGGGCCTCGTACTGAGCTTCGTTGTTGGAGGTAGTGAACTGCATTCGCATAATGTATTTCAGCTTGTCTCCCTGCGGCAAGGTCAGTATGACACCTGCACCAGCCCCATCCTTTCGAAGTGATCCATCGAAGTGCATTGTCCAGAGGTAAGACATATCTGGCTTTTCGGGGAGCTGGTTCTCCATCCAGTGCACGAGGAAATCAGGGAGGACTTGCGACTTGATCGCGTCGCGCTTTTCATATGTAATGTCTCGTGGAGACAACTCGATTCCCCAAAGCGCGACTCGTCCGGTAGCGTAGGGGTTGCTGAGGATATGCCCAAGCGGGGCATCATTGACCACCATGATTAGGTGCTCCTGAAAGTAGTGGCACAGTCGTTTGGCTGTCATGAAGATGCCATATGCCAGCTTCTAGTAGTGCGGGTACCACTGCTTTGTTGGCATGAGCACCTCGTTGAGGTAGTAGGCTGGGCGTTGTACCCCGTGGACCTTGTTTTCCTCAGCTCGTTCTACCACGAGCGCCGTGCTGACCACCTGGTTGGTGGCGGAGATGTATATCAATAGTGGTTCCCTTTCGCGTGGGGTCACCAGTACTGGTGAGGTAGATAGTAGATGCTTGAGGTCTTCGAATGCTTCCTGCGCCTCATTGGTCCACTCGAACTTGTGTGTTTTGCGGAGAAGTTGGTAGAAGGGCAGTGCCTTTTCGCCCATTCGACTGATGAATCGACTGAGCGCCACAATTCGCCTAGCCAGCTGCTGGACTCCACTTACGTTTTTTGGCTTCTCCATGGCCAGTATGGCTTTTATTTTCTTCGGGTTTGCCTCGATCACTCTTGCGGAGATGAGATATCCGAGTAGTTACCCAGATGGTACGCCGAAGGCGCATTTGTCCCGATTGAGCTTGATCCGGTAGCGGTCGAGATTGGCGAAGGTTTCGCGTAAATCGTCGATTAGCGAGGCTTCCTCTTTGGTTTTGATTATGATGATGTCAACATAGAATTGGATGTTGCGACCAACTTGGTTCTTCAGGCAAGCCTGCATGCACCGCTGATAGGTGGCTCCTGCGTTTTTGAGCCCGAAGGGCATTGTGTTGTAGCAGAACACACCAAAAGGCGTTGTAAAAGCCGTTTTCTCTTGATCCTCCTCCTTCATTCTAATCTGATTATAGCCTAAGTAGGCGTCGAGGAAGTAGAGGCATTCGCATCCCGTGTTGGAGTCGATGATTTGGTCGATTCTCGATAGCGGGAAGTGATCCGTCGGGCAGTTCTTATTTAGGGAGGTGAAGTCCATGCACATCCGTAGGATATCCGTGTCTTTTTGAGGTACCAGCACCATGTTGGCGAGCCAAGTGCTTTCGTTGATCTCGCGTATCAAGTTGGCGTCGAGGACTCCATTGATCTCCATTCCGACCGCCTTTGCCCTTGGTTCGGACAGTCGCCGAATTGTTTGTTTAACTGGCCTTGCGTCTGTGTTGACGTTGAGTCTATGCTCGGCGAATTCCCTGGGAACCCATGGCATGTCCGCTCGACACCAGGCGAAGATTTCCTAGTGCTCACGGAGGAATTCGACAAGCACGAGTTCCTATGCGGGACTCAAGTTGTTTACGATGAGGGCCGTCTTGGTCGGGTCTGATGGGTGGACTTGAACTTTTTTCGTGTGCACCGACGAGTCGAAGGACAAGTCGGGTGAACTTGGCTGGCTTAGAGGAGAAAGACTGTTGTCGGTCGACTCCTTCAACCTTGCGACTTCCTCCTACATGCCGAAGGACTAGGAAATTCTGTTGAATTCCCATCGCAGCTGTTGGACCTATTGAAGCTCTTGTTGATTATGATGACGCCGTTTGGGCCTGGCAATTTCATCTACAGGTATGCGTAGTGCGGTACTGCCATGAACCTAGCGAACACAACGCGTCCGAGGATGCAGTGGTACTGTGAGGGCCAGTCGACGACTTCGAAGTCGATGCATTCGCGTCGAAAGTTTTTCAGCGTGCCGAAGATGACGTTGAGGTTGATTTTGGCCAAGGGATATATGCCTTTCCCTAGGACAATGCCGTGGAACATCGTGTCCGAGACCTCTAGACAGGTCAGAGGGATCATCATCACTCGCAAGGTACTTGCGAACATGAGGTTAATGCCGCTTCCACCATCCATGAAAACGCGACTCATGTCGAAGACTCCGATATGCGCCTCGAGTACGAGGGGACAGTGGCCTAGGCGAGGTACTTGGCGCGGGTGGTCGCGCTTGTTGAAGGTGATGTAGGAGTCGCCTCCACTTAGGTACTCAGTGGTGGACGGTGGTGAGTTTGTCGCCAAGTTGACTTGGCGAGTGATGGCCTTCTGCACCCGATTCGAGGGGCACCCCTTTTGGATCATCATGTTGCCCACATCCCGTGGGTATGGCTCGCTGCCTTGATTGTGGACGGGTGTGGCTGCAGGTGGTGGTACTCCAGGTGGTGGTGGAGGAGCTCCATGTGCTACAGCGCCTGGGGCGACTATGTAGCCCCCGTTGACTGTGTCGCGATTCATCCGAGCCATACCGTCGTGGAGCTTGAGGAACTCGCGGCAGTCCTTGAGAAGGTGGCTAGATTTCTTCTTGCCTTCTTGCTTATCGATGTAGAAGTGCATGTTGCATGGCCCGGACAGTTTGTCCTCGATTGTTGTCGCGGGTGCCTCTTCACGAGTGCGGCGCTGCCATACCTGCGTGGTTTTCCCGGAGTCGCGGTGTCCACCGCTGCGATAGCCGCTATTGCGGTTGTCGTTGCGCCTATCGGCGTAGCCGGCTGCGACCATGTTGACGTAGTAGCGATCATGCTAGATGTGCATTCGACGCTTGCTTCGGTGATCGCGCCTGCGCTCGATTTCTGCTTCATTGTCGGAGTGAACGCGATTTGTCACCGAGTCTTCTCTGTCTGCCCACCGATACGCAATTTCCATCAGGTGGTCGATTGTTTTGGGCTTCGAGCGGCCCAGCTCCTCCCTGAGCTCTATGCGGCGAACGCCGCCGTTGAATGCGGCGTTTGCGTGATCCTCCAAGATATTTTCTGCGCAGTTCTTGATGATGGACAACCTCTGGATGTACAAGTGTAGCGATTCGCCCGACCTTTGCTGGTAGCTCAGCTCTTCGATTGACGCGGGCCTTTTGTAGGTGCCTTTGAAGTTGCGCGCAAAGCTGTAGACCAGCTCTTCCCAGCTGCAAATGCATCTGCATTGGAGGTTGTTGAGACATGCTCGGGCGGCTCCTTGCAGCTGTAGCTGCAGGCATTGCATGGCCATGCTTCGACTCCTGCCATGGAGCCTAACAGAGAAGATGTGGTCCTCCAACCAGATTTTCGGGTCCTGTAGGCCGTCAAATTTTGGGTTATCCGATGGGAGCTTGAACCCTTTGCGCATTCTATTCTTCCTGATAGCTCTCCTAAAGCATCTGGCGCCACAGATCTCCATGTCTTCATCTTCTGAATTAGTCGAGCGGGCGCGTCGTGCCCTGGACTTGTCGATTTTGCGCTGCGTGATGTCATCACGCGCATCATAGTCGTGGTCGTATCGTCGTGAGCAGCGACGTCGAGACATATCGTGGTTGTCGTCACTGGATGAGGGTGAGGAATAGCGTTTTGCCAGAGCCTTACTTTTCTTTGGCTCCGGCGTCGGCTCTTTGTCGAGAGCTGCCTCGATTAACCCCAAGCCCGCGATCGTAGATCGGTCCATGGCGGCTCGGGGATCCCCAGCCGGTAGCTGGTTATTGAGGAGGTACATGGTGGCTGCTGTCACTATAGCTTGCGGCGTTTTTGGGACCACGTTCCCCCGTGTGTCGACTGTCATGGAGCTGAAGTCGAGGACTTTTGTAGCTTCTATGCGCTCTTGCTCGGTGAGGTGGGCCATTCGTGATCGCCTCTTGTTGGCCATGCACTCGTTGCCCTTGGAGGAGGATCTTCCATGGGAGGAGAGCCCAGCCCATCGAAGACTTGACTCGTCCACCACCTTTTTACGCGCTCCGAGTTGAGAATATCATTTTGCGGCCCGAAAGTTGGGTCGTCCAGGCAATGCAGTACCCAAGTTCCTTGAAATCAGCCACGATGACTACAGTTGGTGTGCCAAATACTGAGAGGGCCTTCTTCGGCATGAATTCAACTTTACGTTTCAATACAAAAAATCAGGCTAACGGCCATCAAGTTGGCCCCCCTGTCAGCTTTCGCCATTATGTCGCTGCCGTCGTCGCTGCCATGTAGGCTTGCAGCGTTGGCGCATGCATCCTTTATGCGTCTTCTTCTTCCTCCGGGGCGGCAATCTGCGGTCGCGGCCATGGCGCGGAGCTAGGACTTGGACAAACCTGCGCGTCCCGGCTCTCCTCCCCATCCCGAATCAGAGCTCGCCCTCACCATGGCCGCACCCATGGCACGACGCGGGGACGGGAATTCATTCCCGGTGAGATCTATCACCATGCCGACCATGCTTGGTCCTGTTGGCCTCCTCCGGAATCCGAGCTCACCGTCGCCTTGGTCACACATGCACCAGCCATGGAGCCTTCCTCTCCGAACCCCAAAGTCACATCCACCCAGTTCGACACAACACCAACAAGGTGAAAATGCATCAAGTTTTCTTCTTGTGATTGTAGAAAAACATGTATGTACCGTGGCCGTAGCATACTCTAACAATGTACACATATCTTGTTTACTAGATTTTCATTTGAAATTAGTAGCTCCGTGATGACGAAACATAGAGAACCTAAATGGAATGACTATGACGACCATGTTCTGTACTTTGCATTGCATCAACAAATGCTCGTTGGCGAAGCAAGTTACCAAGAGAGTGGAGTTCATCAGCCATTTCCAAAAAATATGTGAACAACTCAATGAGAGATTCAATGCAAATATGTGCAAAAAAGCTAGATCCATGTCATCAATCATCAATAGGTGGCACATTCTAGTGATGTGTTCAAATGCGTACACCATGTATCATTTGCTTGAAGTGGTTGTTATCCTGAGCAAAAATGGCTAGTATGCACATTACATTTGTATGTCCTATGCTGCAATTCTGTTGTTATGGGCGTGGAAAGAAAAGCTAGGCTTCACTCAATATTACGCAGTTAGGCCTAACTTAGTCTTACACAAATAAGCGCAACTTAGTCTTTACACAAATAAGCGTAAATAAGGATAAAGATAAAGACAAATGGTTCATCGGATCTACCAGTATGAGCACTAGGTCCCTGGAGCTGGTGGTATCATCGGAACGTACCAGAATGCTGCGTTTGGCCGTCTGGCATTCTCCATCAAATCGTACGACCCCACTAATGAGCCAATTGTAGGACCCCTCCCCCCGACGTGGATTCGGCTCCATGTCGGATTTGGAGTGTCAACATGATAGGCGCGTGAGTGTGCAGCAAACACACAGTCTTCTATAAACACTAGAAGTGCTGGCACCTCAGCAACAACACTAGCATGTTCTTCCTGGACTCTGGCAGCAGCATCAGTAGGTATTTCGTCAGCTTCACCAGCAGCAGCCTCAGTAGGTATTTCGTCAGCTTCACCAGTAGCAGCATTAGCAGGAATTTCGTCAGCTTCACCAGCAGCAACATCACCAAGTATTTCGTCAGCTTCACCATGAGCAACAGCAGCTAGTTCTTCATCATCTCCACCACCACCAACACCAGCAGCAGCAGGGGCCAGGGCTGCCTGAGCAATTACAAGTTCAATAGCTCCAGGGGCTCCGACAAAGAAAGGGTAGTTGATCCCAAGAAACACAGATTGTCCCTTCATATTGTTGACTCTACTCTAGACTTCCTCTACTGGGTCTTTGGATGGGCATGCGGACCTCGAGAAAATGTGATACCGCAGCGATGGGTTCAGCAAGGCTGTTTAGTGCTCCCCTGATATGAATCCACATGAGTTCATCATCCTGATCCGTGTCGCCTCCGAGAGGTGCCAGGAACCAGCGTTGTGTCCCAAGTTCAGCATCTGCTACTGCATCTTCGATGACTGGAGCTGGAATGATGCGTGGGGCTACGTGGGTACCTGCGTGTTACATACAGTCAGTAAGCAGAATTTTGAATGGGATTTTACATGCTATATGACACCATGACTCACCCCAAATGGACGGCTCCCAAACACGCACGTCGCCGCTAGGTTCAGTGACCGCATAAATGCGTTGCGGTTTGCACGAAGAGAAGCTGTAGGTGCAGACGGTGTCGACATACTTCTTCGGCCACAGGAAGTTGTCGCGCAAGACTGTCCATTCCTTGTCTTCTGGGCATCTAATGAATGTGATTTCCTTATCGAACACCGCTAAGAGTTCGTACTCCCAGGTCTTCCACGCCCCCTCCCGCGGTCTATGTGGGAGTCGTACCTTCAGGAGGTCAAGTTCTGCCATGTTGAACCTATAAGCGAATTAGGAAATAGGCGGCGACCACCCGTTGTTGAATTCAGCAATGCCGACACCATCAAAAGATGGCAATGCAAGTCTCACCGATCTGTAGCCATTTTTTAGAGTCCAAGTACTCCCATCCTGTGATAAAAGGACCAGCCACTCGCCGTTGCCACCCACCCAGTTCTGGTCATCTTCCATTTCCGTCTCTTCTTCTTCCTTGATATTCACCACTACTGATTCGGATCACTTATCCAGCATCATCAGTTTTGCATGAATATTCTGCAGAGTTTGTTGTCAGTTGGTACAATCACCTTGCATGGATTCCATTGCAAATACAATTTGACAACTGGACCTTAAGATTAAAGTACACAAAATATCGCCTAAATACGAGTGTCTCCTCAGATATCGCCTAAATTGTGCCTGTGTCACTACGAAGATACCCAATATATGGAGTAGTAGCAGAGCGCCCAAAACAAACTCCTGACGATGATCATAAACAGCTCGGGGCATAACAACCTTAAATCGTCTAATATGTTTGTTTTTATATTAGGAAACAGAATATCACCTAGCATGCATTCCATTGCAAAATCGAAATTAACAACTCGTCTATCACCTAAAGTAAGACTATGTCACTACGAAAATACAATAATATCAGGTACGAGCAGAGCTTCCGCTGTACATAATAGTCTTAAATGGTTCGATTTGTTCAAACCACGCGTGCACACAACACGTTCGACGAAAGGAACATAGGATTCCGATGAGAGTTCAGCACATATGAATCAATGATATGACTGAACGAATAAGCTAGATACTGGAACTTATGTGGCCATCACGGTCATTTGGACATTTGCTGTTATCGGGGTAAATAAGGCCTGGTGTGCCGAACAGTTGTTCGTCCATGTCCCGCATCGTGAAGCGGTAGCCAGGGATGCAACGAGAGAAGCGGCCGACAGAGATGATGTCCAACCTCGAGGTGATCCTGTGCACGTTCACGGCGCTGAGGTTCGGCCATCCCCAATCCTCACGGTGGGGGTCGCCCTGGCCATCCGTGTCATCGTCACATGCCTTTCGCTTCAGCCTGCTGCTACCCCAAGCTCTACCCATAGCGGCAAATGGAGTCTAGAATCAGGGATGGAGGCGTTGTGATAAGGAGGCGGTTGGATTCGAGAGGGGATGGAATCAGGGATGGGGCAGTTGTTCGAGTGGGGAGTGAATCTGCAAGGAACCGCCATCGTCGCCGATTCTCGTCCGCGTGGAAGACAAGGAAGGGGCGTAATTATTGAGGGTGGGCACCGGAACCGTCTAGAGGAAGTGAAAAAATGAATCGTAAGAGAGAGAAATGTGCGGCTCGCCTGTCAGTGAGTGAAGGTCGGCATGCGCAAACGTCCCTACGTTTGACTTGGATCGTGCATGGCAAACCTCGATTCCACCGCATGCAAGTGGCACAGAATAAATTTTAGGAAGCGCTAGCATCGACGTGTAGAACCGCCCTTTTCTCCACCTTCATCCTACTACGAACGGTCGTGCACCATTCCAGATGTTGGTAAGGGCGGTTCCAATCTTTCACTTCTCCGTCTCATTTCCTCCTCCATGGCCTCATCGGCTTTCTCCTCCATGGCTTCATCCATTTCCTCCACAACCCCATCACCCTCTTCCTCCATATCCTTTCCCTCTTGCCTGTAGTCATGGACTCTCTGGACGTCCAAAACGACGGCAGGCAAGACTCTGCGCACTTCAACATAGAAGTACATGGCAGGAAGAAGATCGATGTCATCGACACCACCGACCCTCGGACGGTGAGGAACACTCTGAATAATTACACGAGTTGGCTGCAGTTTGCAGAAAACAGCTTCGTAGGTCTCGACCTCGAGTACAGCCGCGATCACCGTAGGATTGCCGTGGTCCAACTCTCCATGAAGGGGCACATCCTTGTATACCAGCCTTTTTGCGAGAAGGGGGCTGACGGGTTCTGGTAGACTTTGCTGTCTTTTTGTTCCTGAACCATCTGTTTGCAAAAGTTATTGCTATATTATTTGTCTGAACTCATTTTCATGCAGGTGGGGTGAAAGCATTAGGGATCTGTTTCATGACTTTCTCGTGAACCAACACATAACATTTACAAGTGTTGACATCATGAATGACACTAAACTGCTTGAAAGCCCGACTGTCAACATTACAATCCCAAAGGAGTGCAAAGTGGACATCCAGGAAATTTACTGGATCCTAGGGACGAAGGGTGGCAAGACCAGGATGGCCGCTCTTGCCTCCGAACTCATCGACCCGTGGTACGCAGGGCAAATTGCCGAGATGTTCATGGAGGCGTTTAGGGCACGATTACTGGGAGGATAAGCCACTTTCTGAACCTAATCTAAAGTACGCTGCAATTGACGGGTATGTTAGCCACGAGCTGTACCGCCAGATTGTAAAATATCGTTCCACGCATCGCATCACTGAACCACCACCAAGGCAGGTTGTTTGCCCTAGATGCCGGAGTGTAGATGAATCTACAAGCTGGGGCAAGCGATCAAAGGCATCCTGGGATCGGTTGCCTTCTCCAACAGGCTGGGATGTAGACATTTAGTGCATGATTGTTGTGTTTATGAAAACATGTTATTTCAGAAGTATACTATTTGAGCAATTACGAACTGCTGTGTATTACCTTTGTCAAACTATAATCTGGGTTTGGTTATGACTGTGTCCTTTGCTATAATGTGGGTTTGGTTATGACCTATGACTATATCACACCTTATGCATGTTAGTCCTAGATTCTGCCGCATGCAAATGGCAGAGACAGAAATTGTAAGAATGAATGTTGAGTATACAAAAGGGGGAATGCAATTCATACATGTTAAGTAGCTAATAGCACAGGGATCATATGAGCTTGGTTCTTAGACACAGAATGCTTAGAAAATACATGCGAGATAAAATATAGGAGAGATAAAACTAGGAACAAAATGGAAACTAGTAGTGGTAAACAGCACACTCACCCACCCGCCAGATCCTGTTGAGCATCTCGTAGCAGACATACGTGTCCCTCGCTGCGTAATTGATCGCATCGTAATCTAGGTGCCTCCACTCCCATCGCTCGTGCAGGTGCTTCGGGAACTCGACTTTCATGCTGGTGTACTCGCGGTCGATGATGTCGGCAGCGAGTCTAGCAATGTCGGCTTTCCCCGTACCGCCATCTGTGTACCTCCACAAACATTGGAGATCGACGTGATTGACGACATGAACGATTAGATCCCGCTCTAGCTTCGGAGTGTCGTTCTTGATGTCGACGCTGGCGAAGTAGGTCTCCCTCTTGTGTAGGATCTCGCGAAGCTCCGGGCATACAGATTTGTCCCTACATACGTGGTATAGGAGGCAGTGGTTGCGCATGGACAGCTGCAAAAGCGTCGTCCTCTTCCTATCTCCGGTATACTCGAGGTCAAGGCCGATGATCTTGTACCTGTCCATCGGCTCCTGTAGCCACCTCTCGTACATTGCGATGACCATGGCAACCTCCGCAGACGCATTTGTGTGGACGACCGTCAGCTTGGTGGTGCCATGGGCAGTGACGGTGTACTCGCCGGTGACGTCGCTCCCGTCGCCGAACACGCTGTACTCTGTGTCCATGGCAACAGCTAATGTGGCGGCGGTGGCCTAGGGTCGGTAGCGGTGGCTGGGACTGGGCGTGGCGGTGGAGTGATCTGCTGCGGTGGTATGGCCCGGCGGAGGCGGTGCATGCGGCAGCGTCGATGGTTCTTGCGGTGGCTGCGGCCGTGACGGCGGGCGGTGGAAGGAATGAGTTGGGGATTTTTGCAAAGTGATGTGCTGAGGAGACGGAAGGCGATGCTTAAATTGCGTTTACCAATATTCTGGTCATACCCATGTGGTGGAAAGTTTGACCAGGCGAGCACAGTTGGTTTCCAATCCTAGTGATTAAATTCGGCGTCCGTCCCGGTAGGCGATGGGACGGGTGTGCGACTTGGCTTTAGCGTGGCAGAGACCGGTCACGTAGACCACCGCCCCGTTGCCAATCCGCAGCGGGTGCACGGTGCTGACACGACGTAACGTGACATGACAGAAAGAAGTGTAAGCATAGACATGGACCTAGGATCCCTGCACCCCGGGGAAGCCACCTAGCCGATCAGGCCTGTCGATTGCGCAAAGCTTGTCCAGAATTTTCCAAAATGAATCTTGTTTGCCCATGCTTCTATAATTTCTCTGTAGGCCACTTGTGTAAGCATGCACGATCAAGCAACTTTGCAACACACGTGTCGGTGGAAAACCATTAGGTTTCAACGCACCGCATAGTTTAGGGATTTAGAATAGCTACATTGTGGAGATCTAGCCAAATTGTATGGTAAAGCCAAATTCAGCTTTTTGTAAGATTTAGCTATAGCAACATTGTGTCTCGTTTGTCCTTACTTTTTCCCTCCCGATATTCCAAAGCCCTCACGTGCGCTCGGACGGGGGTGTCGTCTGGTCAAAGGCTTGGCCGTCACGTGCACCCTTTCACCTAAATTGGAAGTTTTTTTTTGTTATTTGGCCTTTTTAAGAGCGCCTTTTCCCCTCTCTCTCTAACAGTTGTGTTTTTTTGTCCAAAAAGGTAGGGAATATAAAGCAGCTTCTCTCTTCATTCATTGTTCCTTTTGCCCTCGTTTTTCCCCAATCTAGTAGCAAATCTAGAGCAGCAAAACAAACCAGCAGCATAAATAAATTCAGTAAACAGAGAAGATGTATATAAAGCAACTAATATAGGTTATATAGTACGGTACTTAACGAGGTTCGACAATTAGCCTGCTCAGCAACAGCAGCTGATAGGTTCAACACAGACAAGACAAAAGAAGTTGCTTTACAGCAGCAACAGCAGCATCAGCTGATCAGTGGCCCCTCGTGGCCTCTGTCAGGAGGGCATCCGCCTCCTCCCTCTAGTGCCTCCTCCACTTCTTGCTGCCCAGCCCCTTGACCTTGGGCGCCTTGGGTCTAATCAGGGGCATGCAACCCTCCTCGATAGCCACCTTCCAGAGGTTGCGGAGGTGAGGACCGAGCGCCTGGTGCTTGGCCATGAAGCCATGGATGTTCATGGACTCGCCGCAGGTCCTCACGTCCTCGACATGCTTCACAAGTGAGTTGAAGTCCGTCGCGCGGAGCCTCCTGGTGAGGCAGAATGGGCACCTGTACACATCGCCGACGAAGAAGTTGTTGTACTGACCGGACTTTAGCCTCCTCAGCACATGATGAGTCTTGGTGTCCTTGGACTCGTCGTCGTTGCGCAGGTCGCTGCAATCCTCCTGTTGGAAAAAAACAGTAGAGTGAAATAAGGACATGATTGAGATACTTTGATTATAGGGATTTATTTTTTGCATAAATTAACCGAATGAGATCTCCCGATTATTCCCCAAATCTCAAACCAAATTGAATACTGATCCCAACTATGAACAAGGGGATTCATCGATAAACTATATCTGACACAAGAGGATTAGCTACTTTAAAAATATGACCAGCCAAGCCCTAATAACATACGATCTAACATCCAACGATGGGAATGGGGGAAGAACAAGGGAAGGGGAGAAAACTCTGGTTACCTCCGACCATCGGTCGGCGATGCTGGTGTCGTAGGGGTTCTCCGGCCTTATGTAGGCAACCTCCTCATAGGGGTCCCAGCCGAGCGGGATCTGTCCGAGACCGGCGGGGCCTCCTCGCCGGCGGCTACAGTGGAGGTGGGGACGAGGACGGGGGTCTGTACGGGGACGGAGGGCTCCTCGCCGGCGGCCTTGGAGGCGCCGATGGCCATCGTGATGTTCTTCTCCATCGCCGGCGTGGTTGCAGTTTCAGTGGGCGTTTGTAGAAGGTGATGGGACAGTGGAGATGGTTGAGTGAGCAAGTGTGTGATGAGTGGGAGTGGGAAGGCCTCTACTAAAGGAGAAGGGAAGCTATGTTTCGTTGCACTATCGTGCACCGCGTACGCTAATGCACCCTGCATGGCCACACGTGTCCGCTACCTCCGAGTGCACCGCACAGGCATACCCTGAGTCGCGTTTTTCCCTCGTGTCTAACCCTGGCGATTCAGTTGTACTCAATTTTGCCCTCGAGCGTAACACTGGTGGTTTGGGTCCATTTTTAAATCATTTTCTATTTTCTATTTGTATCCATTTGTCACGCTTACCCTTGGTTTTTAAGTTCTACTCAGTTTAGCCCTTGGTTTTTAAGTTCTACTCAGTTTTTCCCTTGGTTCTTAAGTGTTACTTGGTTTTCCCCTCTTTGTTATCCATCTCTCGCACTTGTGCTCATCTTCGCTTCTACGCTTTGATTGGTCGAGACAGTTGTCACACGGATCGTGCCCACCAACCGTTGATCCTCTGTGATCTAGCGGCCAGGATAACCCTTATATCTGTCGGGGGCACCCCTCTATCCATGCAAAATAACGAGTATGCCACCAGAACTTGAACTCCATAAACAGATGAACTTGAATATATTTTGAAGGGAACGAAAATAGAAATCCCCATAGTTTAAGGGTCTAGATACGGTAAGAGAACTAAATATTATAAGTGGCCAGGCGAGCACAGTGACGGGTTGGTTGGCTAGAAGTTGCTGATTCCTAAGTAAGGAGACACTAGGCCGGTCTTGACATACTCCCTCAGGAATTTTCCATAAGAAGCGTGCTTAGCGTTGGTCGCCGACTTGTGTTTACTAGCCGGGCTTTTATCGATGCCAACCGCATGCGGAATCAAGATGGCAATCCTCGGGTTGAGTCCTTTCTTACTGAAAGGGCACCTGAGCTCCCCAAGTTGAGTGCGGAAAGGGATTATCCCGCTCATGAGCTTCTTCATGACATGGCAGCTCTTGTTGTCCCTGGTGTCATTGTCATAGTCCATCTCACTTGAATCCACCTATAATGTATGGAATACAACCGAAATTAGCAAAATAATAAATATATATTCCTTCCACCATTCCGAGTTACTTTCGATGCAATAATACAGGTTCAGTAGTTCATTACAGCCGTCTCCCCAGCTCGCTCCTAAATTAATGTGGTTTGTGTTCTTGGTAACTTATTAATAAATAAACAATGTGGATTCATTCAGAACAGACTAGATCTCTCCATGTACCGGTTCCTACGTTGCATCTAATCATTAGGACTATATTTTTTTATGACGCCAGGATAGATTAAGGTCGAGCAAAAAATATGAAACATGTAGAAATAGATGTACCTCCGGGTACATGAGCAGAGCGTGTTCGTCGAACTCCATGCCCTCATCGATGCCTCCGAAGTTTTCAGCACCAGCGAGCACATGGTCCCCCAAGGGGTTGAATTGCACGTCCTCCTCGCCTTGTGCTACGTGATGCTCCTCCAGATCTTCCACGTGAAGCACCACCCCGGCGGCGATGCCCGGACACTCACCCCCACGCACTGGTTTCATGCAGAAGGTTCGTGCAAGTACGTTCAAAATTGTGGGGTTTTGCTAGATAGGAAAGAGAGAGTAGTGGATGAGTTCGAATGGAGGACCTGATAGGCTGGGTTTTAAATGCGGGGACGTTTAGGCCTCCCCGAGAGCCCCGGTAGGTAGCTCTTCCAGCTGCAGCTACCGCGTGGAAGGTTCTTGTGGTGGGGGCCTGTCGGAAGTGAGAGTGCAGGCGCGCTGCATAGTAAAAATGGTATAGCCCGTGGGCCGTGGATGACTATTTGCCGTGTAGTAGACTTGTAGCCTTTGCAGACTAGATTAAACATGACATGACCACTCGACAACTTTTTCCATGCACGGCATCGTGTTCCTTCTTGTAGAAGTCTCGTTGAGGGAGACGTCCGTGCTGTCTCGCGCTATCCTGTGAAGGGCACGACGTGTGCAACAAGCCTCGTTGGATCACACAGGATCAACGGTTGGTGCGCACGATCCGCGTGACAACTGTGACAACCAATAAGGGCGTAGCAGACAGAGTGGGCACAGGTTTGGGCTTCTATGAAAGAGAGAGAGGGGGGCAAAACAGGGTAGTATCAAAAAACCAAGGGCAAAGTTGAGTAGTATAAAAATGGAAAGTGGGTGTCTTTTACAATGAAATACATCGTGGCATACATCAAATTATGCCAAGATAGATCCACTAGAGTTCATTGCATGTCCGTTCTTTCCACAAACCACATATGTATCCACTAGGGTCATTGCATGTGTGTTCCTGTCATGAACCACATTTGGATCCATTAGTGTCATTGCATGTGTGTTCTTTCCACAAACCACATATGGATCAACCAGTGTCATTGCATGTTTGTTCATGTCATGAAGCACACATGGATCAACCAATGTCATTGCATGTGTGTTCCTGTCAAGAACCACAAATGGATCCACCAGTGTTCATTGCATGTGTGTTCCTGTCATGAACCACACATGGATCAACCAGTGTCATTCCATGTGTGTTCCTGTCATGAACCACACATACATGAACCTTTGGTCATTGCATGTGTGTTCTTTTCCACAAACCACATATGGATCCACTAGAGTCATCGCATGTGTGTTCTTTCCAAAAACCACACATGGATTAACCAATGGCATTGCATGTGTGTTCTTTTCACAAACCACATATGGATCAACCAATGACATTGCATGTGTGTTCTTTTCAAAAATCACATATTGATCCACTAGTGTTCACTACATGTGTGTTCTTTCCAAAAACCACTTATAGATCCACCAGTGTTCATTGCATGTGTGTTCTTTTCACAAACCACATATGGACCCACTAGAGTCATTGCATGTGTGTTCTTATACTACAACCAGCACTAGAGTCATTGCATGTGTTCTTTCCACAAACCACACATCGATCAACCAGTGTCATTGCATGTGTGTTCATGTCATGAACCACACATGGATCAACCAGTGCGCATTGCATGTGTGTTCTTTTCCACAAACCACATATGGATCCACTAGAGTCATTGCATGTGTGTTCTTTCCACAAACCACACATGGATTAACCAATGGCATTGCATGTGTGTTCATTTCGCAAACCACATATGGATCAACCAATGGCATTGCATGTGTGTTATTTTCACAAATCACATATGGATCCACCAGTGTTCACTGCATGTGTGTTCTTTCCACAAACCACTTATGGATCCACCAGTGGTCATTGCATGTGTGTTCTTTTCCACAAACCACATATGGATCCACTAGAGTCCTTGCATGTGTGTTCTTTTCACAAACCACATATGGACCCACTAGAGCCATTACATGTGTGTTCGTATACTAAAACCAGCACTAGAGTCATTGCATGTGTGTTCTCTCCACAAACAACACATGGATCAACTAGGGTCATTGCATGTGTGTCCTTTCCAGAAACCACATATGGATCAACTAGTGGTCATTGCATGTGTGTTCTTTTCCACAAACCACACATGGATCCACTAGAGTCATTGCATGTGTGTTCTTTCCACAAACCACACATGGATTAACCAATGGCATTGCATGTTTGTTCTTTTCACAAACCACATATGGATCAACCAATGGCATTGCATGTGTGTTCTTTCCACAAACCACTTATGGATCCACTATTGTTCATTGCATGTGTGTTCTTTTACACAAACCACATATGGATCCACTTGAGTCATTGCATGTGTGTTCTTTTCACAAACCACATATGGACCTACTAGAGTCATTACATGTGTGTTCTTATACTAAAACCAGCACTAGAGTCATTGCATGTGTGTTCTTTCCGCAAACCACACATGGATCAACCAGTGTCGTTGCATGTGTGTTCTTTCCAGAAACCACATATGGATCAACTAGTGGTCATTGCATGTGTATTCTTTTCCGCAAACCACACATGGATCCCCCTGAGTCATTGCATCTGTGTTCTTTCCACAAACCAGACATGGATTAACCAATGGCATTGCATGTGTGTTCTTTTCACAAACGACACATGGATCAACCAGTGTTCACAGCATGTGTGTTCTATCCACAAACCACTTATGGGTCAACCAGTGGTCATTGCATGTGTGTTCTTTTCCACAAACCACATATGGATCCAGTAGAGTCATTGCATTTGTGTTCTTTGCACAAACCACACATGGACTAACCAATGGCATTGCATGTGTGTTCTTTTCACAAACAACATATGGATCAACCAATGGCATTGCATGTGTGTTCTTTTCACAAATAAAATATGGACCCACCAGTGTTCACTGCATGTGTGTTATTTCCACAAACCACTTATGGATCCACCAGTGTTCATTGCATGTGTGTTCTTTTCCACAAACAACATATGGATCCACTAGACTCATTGCATGTGTGTTCTTTTCACAAACCACATATGGACCCACAAGTGTCATTGCATGTGTGTTCTTATACTAAAACCAGCACTAGAGTCATGTGTGTTCTTTCCACAAACCACGCATGGATCAACCAGTGTCATTGCATGTGTATTCTTTCCACAAACCAGATCAACCAAGGGTCATTGCATGTCTGTTCTTTTCCACAAACCACATATGGATCCACTAGAGTCATTGAGTGTGTGTTTTTTCCACAAACCACACATGGATTACCAATGGCGTTGCATGTGTGTTCTTTTCACAAACCACATATGGATCCACCAATGGCCTTGCATGTGTGTTCTTTTCAGAAACCACATACGGATCAACCAATGGCATTGCATGTGTGTTATTTCCACAAATCACATATGGATCCACCAGTGTTCACTTCATGTGTGTTCTTTCCACAAACCACTTATGGATCCACCAGTGGTCATTGCATGTGTGTTCTTTTCACAAATCACATATGGAACCACCAGTGTTCACTGCATGTGTGTTCTTTCCACAAACCACTTATGGATCCACTAGTGCTCATTGCATGTGTGTTCTTTTACACAAACCACATATGGATCCACTTGAGTCATTGCATGTGTGTTCTTTTCACAAACCACATATGGACTTACTAGAGTCATTGCATGTGTGTTCTTTTCCACAAACCACATATGGATCCAGTAGAGTCATTGCATTTGTGTTCTTTGCACAAACCACACATGGACTAACCAATGGCATTGCATGTGTGTTCTTTTCACAAACAACATATGGATCAACCAATGGCATTGCATGTGTGTTCTTTTCACAAATAAAATATGGACCCACCAGTGTTCACTGCATGTGTGTTATTTCCACAAACCACTTATGGATCCACCAGTGTTCATTGCATGTGTGTTCTTTTCCACAAACAACATATGGATCCACTAGACTCATTGCATGTGTGTTCTTTTCACAAACCACATATGGACCCACAAGTGTCATTGCATGTGTGTTCTTATACTAAAACCAGCACTAGAGTCATGTGTGTTCTTTCCACAAACCACGCATGGATCAACCAGTGTCATTGCATGTGTATTCTTTCCACAAACCAGATCAACCAAGGGTCATTGCATGTCTGTTCTTTTCCACAAACCACATATGGATCCACTAGAGTCATTGAGTGTGGTGTTTTTTCCACAAACCACACATGGATTAACCAATGGCGTTGCATGTGTGTTCTTTTCACAAACCACATATGGATCCACCAATGGCCTTGCATGTGTGTTCTTTTCAGAAACCACATACGGATCAACCAATGGCCATTGCATTGTGTTATTTCCACAAATCACATATGGATCCACCAGTGTTCACTTCATGTGTGTTCTTTCCACAAACCACTTATGGATCCACCAGTGGTCATTGCATGTGTGTTCTTTTCACAAATCACATATGGAACCACCAGTGTTCACTGCATGTGTGTTCTTTCCACAAACCACTTATGGATCCACTAGTGCTCATTGCATGTGGGTTCTTTTACACAAACCACATATGGATCCACTTGAGTCATTGCATGTGTGTTCTTTTCACAAACAACATATGGACTTACTAGAGTCATTACATGTGTGTTCTTATACTAAAACCAGCACTAGAGTCATTGCATGTGTGTCTTTCCGCAAA